>LPNX010711180.1:40000-340348 GCA_001517045.1 Pseudotsuga menziesii | reverse complement strand
CTTTTCGCCGGGTCCCGAGAAATAAAATAATCATAGAAGATGTCAATTTCGCCTTTATAGGACCACCCTGATTTGACACGTGGGAGGCATTTATTTCCGCAATCACTACTTGTCTCTAACCCTCGCGCATCTTTCTTTTCCGGGTTCATTTCTGACCGTCGATCTCTTCTGTGTGAATTCCTGGCCCTTGGGTCACATGCCACATGTCCCTTTTCCGCCGAGCCTCCTCGCTTTAACCGTCGTGCAACTTTGGGCCACGGAGTCATCTGCAGTCGTCGATCTGTTTTGCCTTCGCGGGTGGGCCGTCGGATCGTGCTTCGTCTACCGATTCCGCTGGGCTCTTCCATCTTAATCCGCCGAGCAACTTTGCTCAGCGGAATCGCCCTCGCCCGTTGATGTGATCCGCCGTCACTACTACACCGTCAGATCAAGTGCCGCGTACCAGATTCCGTCGGGTAATCCGGAATTATCCTCTGCGCTAGTTCTTCCTCCGGAATTCTTCTAGGCCGTCGATGGGATGCCAGGCGTTCAACAACCGTCCGATCTTGCGTCACGTACCATATTCCGCCGGGTGCTGGGGGTTTATCGGGTGCGCAAGTCTCCATTCCGGAATCGTTTTCCGTCGTCGATCCACCATCCTGCGATCTCGAACCGTCGGATCGAGCGGCACGTGTCCATTTCTGCTGGGTGGTCTAAAGGTTATCGCGCGTGCACGTTACCTTTCCGGAAACCAACACGCCCGTCGGTCAATTCTGTCTTCAATCCTCGTCCGTAGGATTAGGAGGATTATATGCGATTCCGCTGGCCCTTCATTTCCTTATCCACCTTGCACTTTCAGCCAGCGAATTTGACATGGGCCGTAGATCAGCTCTGAGCAATGTTAAAACCTTTGATGTGTGCAGGCTGTTAGAGGCCCGAAATTCCCCTATCTTGCTCGTATGTTCTGGATGGCGGAAAGGGTATAAACCATTGATTTGCTTCTCCTTTCGACCATGGTTTAGGATCTTTTCCGACTCGGCTGCTCTTTAGATTATCAAGCCCCCTTTGTACTATATCCTTAGCCCAAAGTATTTAATCAACAAAATGTCACCTCCCCTTGGTCTTGCATCTTTTTTGTAAAATACAGGTGTTAACACAAAGTACATCAGCAAAGTTTTATTTTCTGGTTTTTAAAAAAAAAATTGAGTTTCATGAGTCCCCAGTCCAGATCGGCCGGTTTTGACCGGTTTCGGTCGGTTCCGTACCCGGTTTGGAAAAAAATCCGGTTTTCTGATTTTTTTCGCTGACCGGACCGGCCAACCCTGTAAACCAGTCAGACCGGCTGGTTTTGCCAGTTTCGGTCCGGTTCCGATAACACTGATCCATATTGGCCTTTGCATCCTAGCTTTCAAATTACTAGCTAGTCTCAAGTTCATGTTTATTGAGGGTCGTGACTGGCCTTTTATAGCTAGCATCCACTGATTTTATGCTTTGATTCTCAGTCCTATTTTACTTCCTCCCCTCATTTGCACTTGTAATTGGTAGTGCCCTGTCTTTAAATGCTGCCAAGTATTATTGCCTGCTTATTTTAAGTTAGCACCTTGCAGTCTATTGACATGTAGCTATGCTAAGGTTCTCATTTATAAACCTAATCTCTTTTGCACATGCATTGGCTGAGTCACATGAAGCATCTTACACAACCGGCAATTGGTGAGATCCATAGAATTACTGTCCATGTTTTTCTTTGGCATTCACTTACTTCTAAGTGTGGTTGAAGAACTGTACCATTTTGCTTTTATCGTGGTATGTCCTAAACAACTATGTATATGACCTTGGCCATTCCTTAAAAAAATTGTTCGTAGGCTCAATATAATCATCCTAGGATTGTCAGTATTGGTAAATTCAAATTTTTATGAGTTGGACTACACCTAAGCACTTGGACTCGTTAACCAATTCAATTTTTCAATGCAATAAACATTAAATAATGAAAGGTCGTTTGAATTGAGGAATTGGGTGATTATAATGTTGTGGTGAATCCTAAGTCACATGACACTAGGAACATGTGAATGAATATTTGGCATTGAACATATTCACCCCTAAATCACAACATGGGGATATATAAAGCTAATCTCTGGATGATTTGCACCTTTCTGACAAGGTTTGCCGAAATTCGACGTCTCGATTATTTAAGTTAAGCGATTTGCACCTTTTTGACAAGTTTTACTGGAATTAGACGTCTCGATTATTTGTTGAACTTGCGATTTTGATTGTTCAAATTGTAATTTTAATTGTAGAAATGGGTTCAATGTCCTCGATGATCCATGGAACCCCTATATTATGCAATTCCAACAATCCAAAACTGCCATTTTAATAATTCCTGCCAAATTTTGGCTAGAAAACTCGCCAGATATTCGGTGCAAATCATCTAGAGTTTATCTTACTCTATTACAAATTACAAATCTAAAAATGAATAGGAGATAAAGATCCAATTTTTCGAGAATATTTACAAAATATTGATACAAATAGGTACAATGCCATTGCTAATCAAAGACATGAAATTAGAATATTGAATGCACATCTATTTGTTGATTTTTCTTAGCAGCATTGAGAGCCATTCTCTTAGGAGAATGGGGACACCTGGTTCGTGACCATGGTGTAGACTCAACCCAGTGTTGAGTGACCATTCTGTTGAATGGTAGATATTTGGTCCTTGACCATGATATGGACCCAACTTTGCCCTGGGTAGACTCAACCTAGTGTTGAGCGACCATTTTGTTGAATGGTAGATATTTGGTCCTTGACAATGATATGGACCTAGCTTCGCTTTGGGTAGAGTCAACCTAATGTTGAGTGACCATTCTGTTGAATGGTAAACATCTGGTCCGAGACCACAATGTGGACCGATCTAGTATAGATAGACTCAGCTTAGTTTCGAGTAGCGATTCTCTTGGAGAATGGAGGCACCTTGTCTGTTACTAGGAAGGCACTATAAGCCCTAGACTTGGTCTAGGCATGTGTGACACTTTGACCCTTGATCTATGGGCTTTGTGTTCTTCTACAAGGCTTAGCTACCCTTGGTTAAGTTACCCTAGTACCTGATCTTGGTCTCACATAGAGTGTGAGATAAAAACATTAGTAACTCTCTTGGTTTATGATGATGTACTTTGAATGAAATCAAGAGACCACAGTTAAGTTACCCTAGTACCTGATCTTGGTCTCACACAGTGTGTGAGATAAAAGCATTAGTAACTCTCTTGGTTTATGATGATGTACTTTGAGTGAAATCGAAAGACTTGGTTTAGGGAATGTGTGACACTCTAACCCTTGATCTATGGGCTTTGTGTACTTCTACAAGGCTTAGATACCCTTGGTTAAGTTACCCTAGTACCTGATCTTGGTCTCACACAGAGTGTGAGATAAAAACATTAGTAACTCTCTTGGTTTATGATGATGTACTTTGAATGAAATCAAAAGACTACAACTGATGACCATAGGGGCACTTGGAAAAAAGCTAAAGTCAAAAGTAAAAAATACATAAGGACTTTTGGACCACAGGTGAAAGTCAAAATTACATACGGAGTTTTGGTAAAAGTAAAAAATACATAAAGGACCTTTTAGACTACTGAAAGGTAAAAGGGTAAAAGTGAAATTAGGAAAGAATACAATATTATTATTTTGTTCTTTCTAATTTTGGTCCACTTACAGGTGATTGAAGGATATAAAAGAAGATTAAGTCATTTCATTTTGACACACACTTTTTCTCACAGGTACAATTGCTATTCTGAAGATCTCACAGATGAAGAAGAAAGTTGATGATTGTGCCCTAATATGGATGAGTCTAGCGAGGGCATCGTCATCCATTTGAAGACCAATCCTAATCTAGGGTTTCACTCTTGATCAACAACAACTTCTCTCTCTCTCTCTCGCTCTCTCTTTTCTTTCATGAGTTAGGGTTTCATCAAAACCATCACATCACCTTTAGAACTGTCCACAGGCAAAGTTTTTCACGGGTAAGGTTCCTTTATCCTCCACTGGACATGCCAACCTTATCACGGGCAGGCTGCCTTACTTCACCTTCGGCAGCCCTGTTCACACTCAGTCAGTCCCGGAGGGCTTGAATAGGCCGCCCTCAGCCCTCATCAGTGTCCGACTGCCTTTCGGGCAACTTCCTGAGGGCCCGAGAAGAAGCCTATATAGGGCCTTTCAGCCCTCGGACCAGACAGTTGTAGCCCAAAAATAAATCTGGGCTAAAAGATTAGAGTCTGGGAAGCCACAGATTCACTTCGGGCAGGTTAGGGTAGACAACCAAGTCCCTGGGCAGCGGGAAAGAGAACTCGAGAAGCAGAGAATTGAACCTGAGCAATAGAAAATGGAATCCAAGCAGGTTGGGTTTTAACTCGGACAGTCACGGGCAACTAAACTTGTTTTCTGGGTAGTCTGGGCAAACTTTATTAGTTTGGGCAGGCCTCTTGGGTAGGCTTGATCAGATCTGGGTAGATCTAGACTACTAGGGTTTGAAACCCTTGTTTTGATTTTGTTGTGAAAAAATTATTGGTCTTCTGTCATCTGTGGTATAACCCTGATTAGGGTTTGAGGAACTTTTTGAAGAATTTCTTAAGTCATCTCTTTTACGAGATGAGCTACTAATGCGTTATGGGGTTATTGTCCTTTAAAGGTTTCCCTAGTGAAAAATCTTGTGTTCATGTGTTTATGTGGTTGATGTTGTTTTTACTGCACTTGTCATTTGTTATCAGTTACTCTGCAATTTTTTTAAGTATTCATGCTAATGCTAAAATTCAACATGGTATCAGAGCTTAGCATGTGAAAATAGAGTAAAGGGACATTGCTGTTGTTTTCCTGGACCTTGGGATAAGATTTGTAGACTTAACATTTGACTAAGTGGTAGGGATGGCTGCCAATATTTTCAGACCAGAAGAGAAGCTCTCTAGTTCAGCCAACTACAACTCCTGGAAGGCTAGTTTAACAACCATTCTAGAAGAGAATGTCTTGGATGACATTGTTTTTAATGTCATTGAAGAGCCAACATCAAACGTTGGAAGGCTTGCTTACAAAAGGAAGCAAGGTAAGGCTAGAAGGGTCATTTATGATTCTGTCAAAGAGACAGTGATGCCCAACATCATAGCCTTCAAGATTGCTAAAGAATGCTATGATGCTTTGACAAACCTGTATGAGAAGAAGGCTCCCAGTCAGAAGAGAGTCTTGAAGAAGAGGCTACGAACTTTGAAGTTGAACAAGGATGAAAGTGTCGGTTCTTTCTTCACAATGATTGCACATGTAAGAGATCAACTCATTGCTATTGGTGTTATTGTTGATGACGATGACCTTGTGCAAACATCGGTTGATGGTCTCCCAAGCTCTTGGGAAGCTTTCATGGCATTCGTAAGTGGACGAGAGAATCAACCAACCTTTGAAAAGCTTTGGTATGATTGCATAGAAGAAGAAGGAAGGACATCTGGCAAGGTAATCAAGGAAGACAATCTTACACTTGCAGCAAAGACAAAGAAGTTCAAGAAGCCTTTCCTTCAACAAAAGAAGGGAAAGAAACCTCAAGGTAAGGGTATGTTTTCTGACATGTCAATAGTGGAATGTTATAATTGCCACAAGTTTGGACATTTTGCTAAAGACTACAGACAAAACAAGAGGAAACCCAAGCGAAGGTTTCAAGCATCTGCTGCAAAAGCAGAAGAAGAAGAAGAAGATGGAGACCAAAGAAGAAGAAAACCAAGGCTAACAAAACTGAAGAACCTAAAAGAAAGTACTACTTGATTTCTGCTCTAACTGGTTCTTTCTTAGATTGTTCCACTTCTTGGTTGGTGGACAGTGGTGCCGCTAAGCTCATGACAAGTAATCGTGGTGCTCTCTCTAGTTACAGGAATAAGAAGCTCACCACTCATGTAGAACTTGGAGATGACTCCACTTACAAGATTGAAGGAGTTGGCTCAACTTCACTTCAACTTGACTCAGGTACGGTTCTTCATATTGATGATATTCTTTATGTTCTTGGTTTAAAGAAGAATTTTTTATCTGTTGCTGGTTTAGAAGACAAGGGTTACAGAGTCCTCTTCATGGACAAGGTCTTTTTATGGGCAAAAGACACAGATCTAAACTCAGTAGTATATATTGGGGTTCGAGAGGGAGACCTCTATAAGGCTTCCAAAGATCCCTCTCATGCTTTGGTACATCACATGGTTGATCCATGTGAACTCCAACATAGAAGGCTTGGACACCTTCACTACACAACTCTCCCAGGATTGCAGAAGATGGTCACAGGTATGCCGAAAGTTTCTCCAAAACATGAAGGAATCTACAAAGGATGTGCTCTAGGTAAGAACACTAAGAAATCCTTTCCCAGAAGCAAGAATAGATCTAAAGGCATTTTGGATTTGATTCATTCTGACATTTGTGGGCCTATGTCTTTGCCCTCCTTGAGTGGGTGCTTATATTACGTCTTGTTTATTGATGATTACTCTCGGAATTCATGGATTTACTTCCTCAAGGTCAAGAGTGAAATCTTTGACAAGTTCAAAGAGTTCTAAACACAGATTGAAAATCACACTGGCAGACACATCCGTATCTTGAGATCAGATAACGGAGGTGAGTATGAATCTTATGAGTTTGATGATTTTTGTCGAGAAGTAGGAATCAAGAAAGAGTTGTACAACCCTCGGCAGAATGGGGTTGCAGAAAGGAAGAATAGAACGATCTGTGAAGCTGCTAAAGCTATGATCACCGATCTAGATCTTCCTTTATCTTTGTGGGCTGAAGCTACAGGTACTGTTGTGTATATTCAGAATAGAATCCCTCATGCTATCTTGGGGGAGAAGATTCCAGAAGAAGTCTTCACCAAGAAGAAACCTGTAGTTGACCACATGAGGATTTTTGGCACTCTTATGTATGTCCATGTGTGAAAAGAAAAGAGGGCCAAGCTGGAGTCCTCCGGTAATAAAGGTATATTATTTGGGTACAGTGATTGCTCGAAGGTGTATTGAGTATATAATACTGGGACAAAGGCACATTGAGGTCAACAGAGATGTGATCTTTCATGAGGAAGTTGTGTTTCGTAAAACACTAGAGCTTTCATCGGAAGATGCAATTGCTCCGCTTGGGTTTCCAGATTCAGAAATTCAGAGGGAGGAAGAGGAATTTGAAGATCAAATTCTAGATGTACTTGAGAGTCCACTAGAAGAACTACTTGAAGTTCCTCCTTCCAAAAGGAGACCTACTTGGCACTGAGAGAAAGCATAAGACCACGAAAGTACTTCGGTTTTATGAGCCATCTCATCAGTTCAGAACCTTCATCATACGAAGAAGCAACAAGTAAACAGATATGGGTTGATGCCATGATTGAAGAGTACAAGTCAATCATGAAGAATGATGTTCGAGAAGTTGTTCTTAGATCAACAGAAAAGTCAGTTGTGACTTCCAGATGGCTTTATAAAATCAAGCATGCCGTAGATGGCAGTGTGGAGAAGTATAAAGCCAGATTCGTAGCTCATGGCTTCACTCAGAAAAAGACATTGACTATGATGAGACATTTGCTCATGTTGCCAAGTATACTACCATTAGAACCATCATTTCACTTGTTGCAGTATTCGAATGGAAGTTACCTCAGATAGATGTAAATACAGCTTTCCTTAATGGCAAGATTGAGGAAGAAGTTTATATTGAACAACTTGAAGGCTTTGTGACCCATAGGAAGAAGACCCATGTATGCAAACTGAAGAAAGCCCTATATGGATTGAAAAATGCTCCAAGAGTCTGGTATGCCAGGATGGATGGGTTTTTCCATAGCTTGGGGTTTTCCAAAAGTACAGTTGATTTTAACTTGTACTTTAAAGTTGTTCATAATCATGTCTTGATACTTGTTCTATATGTAGATGACTTGTTTCTCACAGGTGATGGACAGTTGATAGACCAGTGTCAGAGGGAGCTTACCTCTGAATTCGAGATGAAAGATCTTGGATTGATGCATTACTTCCTTGGCTTAGAGGTCTGGAAAAATCCAGGTGAGATTTTCCTGTGGAAAGTATGCAATAGATATCTTGCAGAAAATTGGGATGCAGGACTGCAAGTCCATGAGTGTACCAATGACTACCAACTTGACAAAGTCACAGGACTCGGCCACCAGTTCACCGAGCGTGGACTCTACTCTATAAAGACAACTTATTGGTTCCTTGTTGTATCTTGTGCATACGAGACCAGACATCTGTTACACAGTGAATGCACCGAGTCAGGTCATGTCCGATTCAAAGCACATACACTTGTTTGCTGCCAAACATGTACTCAGATATGTGTGAGGTACTATCACTTTTGGGCTCAGGTATACTTCTAGCAGTGGATTATTGTTATCTAGATATACAGATTCAGATTGGGCTGGCAGTGCAGTTGATCGGAAAAGTAGCTCTGGTTATTGCTTCAGTATGGGATCAACAATGATCTCTTGGTCTAGCAGGAAGCAGTTTGGCTCAAAAAATTGATATCTGATTTGTTCGGGGGAAAGCTTGACTCAACAATCATCCATTGTTATAATCAAAGTTGCATAAAGCTTTTGGAGAACCCAATGTTTCATGATAGATCGAAACACATTGAAATGAGGTATCATTTCATCAGAGACTTAGTGTAGAGAGGTGCTTTGAAGTTGCAGTACATTTGTACGGATGGACAGATTGCAGATATCTTGACCAAGCCCTTGTCAGCATCAAAGTTCATGTACTTACGTGACAAGAGGGAGCACGTTGATTTTTTTGAGTAGCATCGAGAGCCATTCTCTTAGGAGAATGGGGACACCTGGTCCGGGACCATGGTGTAGACTCAACCCAGTGTTGAGTGACCATTCTTTTGAATGGTAGATATCTGGTCCTTGACCATGATATGGACCCAGTTCTGCCCTGGGTAGAATCAACCTAGTGTTGAGTGACCATTCTGTTGAGTGGTAGATATTTCGTCCTTGACCATGATATGGACCCAGCTCCGCTCTAGGTAGACTCAACCTAGTGTTGAGTGACCATTTTGTTGAATGCTAGACATCTGGTCCGAGGCCACGATGCGGACCAGTCTAGTACTGGTAGACTCAGCTTATTTCCGAGTAGCCATTCTCTTAGAGAATGGAGGCACCTCGTCTATTACTGGGAAGGCACTATAAGCCCTAGACTTGGTCTAGGCATGTGTGACACTCTGACCCTTGATCTATGGGCTTTGTGTACTTCTCCAAGGCTTAGCTACCCTTGGTTAAGTTACCCTAATACCTGATCTTGGTGTCACACAGAGTGTGAGATAAAAGCATTAGTAACTCTCTTGGTTTATGATGATGTACTTTGAATGGAATCAAAAGACCATAGCTGATGACCACAGGGGCAACACTTGAAAAAATGCTAAAGTCAAAAGTAAAAAATACACAAAGACTTTTGGACCACAGGAAAAGGGACCACAAGTGAAAGTCAAAATCACATAAGGAATTTTGGTAAAAGTAAAAAATACATAAAGGACCTTTTAGACTACTAAAAGGTAAATAGGTATAAGTGAAATTAGGAAAGAATAAAATAATATTATTTTGTTCTTCCTAATTTTGGTTCACTTACAAGTCACTGAAGGATATAAAAGAAGATCAAGTCATTTCATTATGACACACACACTTGCTCTAACAGGAACAACTGCGAGTATGAATATCTCACAGGTGAAGAAGAAAGTTTATGATTGTGCCCTAGCATGGATGAGTCTAGCTAGGGCATCATCATCCATTTGAAGACCAATCCTAATCTAGGGTTTCACTCTTGATCAACATCAACCTCTCTCTCTCTCTCTTCTTTCATGAGTTAGGGTTTCATCAAAACCCTCACGTCACCTTTAGATATGTCCATAGGCATAGTTCTTCAAGGGAAAGGTTCCTTTATCCTCCATCGAGCAGGCCACCTTCATCACGAGCAACCTGCATTCTTCACGGACTGCCTTACTTCACCTTCGATAGCCTTGTTAACACTCAGTCAGCATCGAAGGGCTTGAACAGGCTACCCTCAGCCTTTGGTAGCATCCGATTGCCTTCCGGGCAGCTTCCTGAGGGCCCAAGCAGAAGCCTATAGGCCCTGTCAGACCTCAGACTAGACAGCCGTGGCCCAAAAATAAATCCGGGTTGACAGATCAGAGTCTGGGCAGCCACAGATTCACTTCGGGTAGGTCAGGGCAGACTGCCGAGTACCTGGTCAACAGGAAAGAGAACTCAGGCAGTAGAGAATTGAACCCGGGCAACAGAAAATGGAATCCGGGCAGGCTAGGTTTTAACTCGGATAGTCACAGGCAACTGAACTTGTTTTCTTGGTAGACTTTATCAGTTCAGGCAGGCTTGGTCAGATCTTGGCAGATCTGGACTACTAGGGTTTGAAACCCTTGTTTTGATTTTATTGTGAAAAAATTATTGGTTTTCTGTCATCTGTGGTATAACCCTGATCAGGGTTTGCGGAACTATTTGAAGAATTTCTTAAATCATCTCATTTACGAGATGAGCTACTAATGCTTTTTGGGGGTTTTGTCCTTTAAAGGTTTCCCCAGTGAAAAATCTTGTGTTCACGTGGTTGATGTTGTTTTTACTGCACTTGTCATTTGTTATCAGTTAGTCTGCAAATGTTTTAAGTATTCATGCTAATGTTAAAATTCAACACTACTAGTGGTTTAGAAATTGCAACCATAAACTATATGATTGAATCATTTGATGTTATTAAATCAAAATGTATTACATAGATATTGAATCATTGATACCTATAAGTGGGAATGCCAAAAAGAAATGCAAAATAAGGTAAATTGATACGAAACATGAGGGTGCACCCACCAAGGGGAATGCATGACTAGCAACACCTCCTTTAAGGAATACATTCCCGAACTTTCATCCTAAGTAATTAGGAGTTGTATACATTCAACCCTTGAGCTACGTGCATTACATTATTTACTATTTTTTTTCAGCCTTTGAACTGTTTGCATTATAGTTTGAGGGCATGCCTTGATTCATCACTACAACACGACTAGGCTACTTCACACTATCTTGCCATCATCCAAAGATTTCCCACTAGCACTCTAATGCACAATACTCCACAACATCGGTACAACATCAATGCATATCATCACAGTGTAGATATTCTACACAACACAACACAACACAAGCTACACATTGCCCATTGCACACAGTTTCTACTCATGAAGACATTATAGGTATCAACAATGCTTTATGGGAGACATAATCGATGATTTTAAATAGGTACAATGTTGTCTTCCTTGCTTGTCTAAACCATGCGATTTCTTTCTTTCCCTCATGCTAGCACACTTTATATGTTCATTTCATTTATGAGTGAGCATTCTCATATGGAGACCCAGTCTATACACATTTCCAACATTTATGTACCAACACACTTTTGTGCTATAGGGCCACATTCCTCCAATTTTGACATACATAGGCAATAAAAAATCAAGAAATGCTTTGTTAGGTCAGAGGAGCATCCCTTTCAACATGTTATGTATTCTCCTCTCTCTCTCTCTCTCTTTTAGAGTCACTAAGGTTTCTTGAGCTTGTTGAAGCATTTTGAAGACTAGGGTTAGGGTTTCACCCCTTGGAGATTTGGAGATTAGGGGTTTGAGATGAAATCAATGTTGTTGAGGTGAACAAGAAAATGAGTTGTTTTGCCTTGGAGGGCATGCTTATATGCTCCATACTTGTAAGATCCCCTTGGTGTGAGCTAGGGTTTTCTTTGTTTTCTATAGGTATGATTTTTTGAGCTAAAGGATAATACTTGCTTTATGATAAAGCTATGGTATGTACATGAACTTCATCTTTATGCATATTACTGAAGTTCTTGAAGTTCCCCTTTGTTGAATACTTGTTTTATTGCAAATTTATTTTTCAATCACATATAGTCTTCATGGTTTGTACTTTTCAATTATATATGTTTTGCTGATTTGCCATAAGTTAAGGCTGAACATGTCAAGTGGTTTAACATTACAAGTGAACATCATAGGGGTTAATTTGCAGTTATATTTACAGTTGCTGTAAGTGTTTTATACGTTTTGCTGATTTGCCATAAGTTAAGGCTGAACATGTCAAGTGATTTAACATTATAAGTGAACAACATAGGGGTAAATTTGCAATTATATTTACAATTGTTATAAGTGTTTTATATGTTTTGCTGATTCGCCATAAGTTGAAGGTGAACATGTCAAGTGATTTAACATTATAAGTGAAAAAGTGAAAAACATAGGGGAAATTTGCAACTATATTTACAATTGTTACTAGTGTTTTCAGATTTGTTATATGCATGATGAGATTGCACTAAAGGGTTTTTGAAATATACTTGTACCTTATATATTGAATTTCATAGTGGATTGAAGTTGTTAAGGATCGAAACATTGTCCATTGTTACTGATATTTTGTTTATATTTCATAACAACTTTATTGTTTATATTTCATAACAACTTTAAGGATGGAAGTCCACAAGATTATGATCTAAGAAACCTCTAAGAAATTAGAGTTGTATTAAAACCATTATTATCATTTTCCAAAGAAATTTCTATGCTTTTTGGTCTCAAGTGAATTTTGAAATTTTGAAGAATTCATATGAAGTTCCCCTGAAGAATTCATATGGAGAAAAGAGGGCACGCATTGTAACCATATGAAGAAAAGAGGGCACACATTATACCTTCAAGACACTATAAGAATATAAAACAAAATTTGAATTTGAGTCCATTTATCTAAAAAAGTAGTACTTCAAAGTGAACTAAAACCTAATTAAAAAATAGTACTTCAAAGTGAACTAAAACCTAATTATATATATAAAATCATTATATATAAAGTCCAAAGGAAATGAAATTAAAACCTAATTAAGTCCAAAGGAAAGGAAATTAAAACCTAATTAAAAAATAGTATTTCAAAGTGAACTAAAACCTAATTATATATATAAAATCATTATATATGAAGTCCAAAGGAAAGGAAATGTTTTTCTAGTCGATGACTACTTGTGGTAGTGCTATATTACAACATTTTAATTGTTGGTTTTTTTCAAAAAAAACCCTTTAGACTCTCATGTTGCTTCCTCTCTACGGAAACCTTTCCAGGTTTCCATTATTCCATTAGATGTGTCATCTACCAATATCTTTATCTATTAAATATATCTTTATATTTAATAGATAGTGCTATATTACAACATTTTAATTGTTGGTTTTTTTCCAAAAAAACCTTTTAGCCTTTTAGACTCTCATGTTGCTTCCTCTCTATGGAAACCCTTCCATTAGTCCATTAGATGTCCTTATAGACTCTCATGTTGCTTCCTCTCTATGGAAACCCTTCCATTAGTCCATTGGATGTGTCATCTACCAATATCTTTATCTATTAAATATAGAAGAGCTTAAAAAAATACTATTTAAAAGTTAAAAGTACTTAGTTCTGTCCTAGAGCTTAAAAAAATACTATTTAAAAGTTAAAAGTACTTAGTTCTGTCCTAATTTCCTAATATTTAGGAAAGAATGTGTATAAATGGTTATTACTTTTCATTATAATGAGTGTTATATTAATCTTTTGGACGTCCAAAGTGACTTCAAATAAATCTACGATATTGTATTGTTATTTAAATTAAATCTAGAATATTGTATTGTTATTTAAATTATTATTTAAATTAAATCTAGAATATTGTATTGTTATTTAAATTATTATTGAGAAAAATGATCTTTTTCAACTCAATAATATAAAATAAATCTATGATATTGTATTGCTATTGAACTTTAAATAAAAATAAATATATTATATTGCATTACTATTGAACTTTAAATAAATATATGATATTATATTGTTATTTAAATTATTATTGAGAAAAATAGATCTTTTCCAACTCAATAATATAAAATAAATCTATGATATTGTATTGCTATTGAACTTTAAATAAAAATAAATATATTATATTGCATTGCTATTGAACTTTAAATAAATATATGATATTGTATTGTTATTTAAATTATTATTGAGAAAAATAAATCTTTTTCAACTCAATAATATAAAATAAATTTATGATATTGTATCACTTTTTAAATTATTATTGGGAAAAATGAAATCTTTTTCAACTCAAGGAAAAATAACTTCTTGCTATATAATAGAATGGTTTTTTTTGATATTTTTATGTTAATAGGTATGCAAACGTTGACAATTATATAAAATTAATATTATGTATTCATTTGATTTTATATAATGAATTATTGTCATGCAAACCATAATTGAATAAGAAACATAAAATACGAAGAAAAGTTCGTCATATTCTTAAATTTAGATTTTTCAATCTAATAAACTAATAGCACACCAAAAAAATGTGGGTAAATATTGTTACCAAATTTTATTTTATCTATTGATGAGTTTTTCAAGTATTAAACTATATATATTGAATGTTGACATACAAACCAACATAGATTCCTTTTAAAAGGGATCTACCAAGGGTAGAGAGGGATTGAAACTCTAGAGTGCAAACCTCTTTTTAGCGTTGTACTCCTTTTAAGAGTGGAAATGGTGAGGAAGTGTCTAATTTAATGTTTATGGTTTTAATTGATCTAATTTGTGTAGTTTTTATGTATATTATTATAAATTTTAAATCTAATTTGAGTCGATATGTTTTATTTTATAATGTTTTCTTATTATTATAGAAGGCACGTGTCGGCTCTAAAATTAGTTACACATCTCCCGCTAGTGCGCTATAGAATGCATCTTTTCAACGCAATAACCTTCTCAAAATAAAATAGTAATAAGTATTAAACTTATAAACATATTACACATGAAGTACATATCAATGCATATATCTAAAAAAAATGTCATAGTGAATATCCGTGTATTTATGGATTGATTCATAATAATGAAGTACATATCAATGCATATATCTAAAAAAATGTGATAGTGAATATCCATGTATTTATGGATTGAGTCATAATAACACTCATAATATTTGCCTTTGTGACTAATGTAATTAAATTTATTGAAACCAAGGTTATTGAAATAATGTCAATAAACTTTACGAGATTAAAGGTTTAATGCAAGGTAGTACAAACTTCATGAGATTAAATGTGTAATGCAAGGTAGTACATGCATGCTTTATTTTTGTAATATAGAAAGGTGACTAAAAGTTTAGATGAAAATTAATTATTGAACAAACAAATATTGGATTAATGTTTTTCAACATAGAAAATCAAGGATTCCAATAATGATAGTGATGTGAACTATTGAGTATATACTATGAAAACTATCACAAGTGTCTATTTTTCAACTATAATATATATATAATAATTTCCAATACCTAGAAAAATCAAGTTTACATATAAACCAAATTTGATTTATATGATAAATCAATATGTTAGAATTTTTATTATGTAGTTTAATTTATGAAGAAGTTACTTTGTATGGAAGTCATTAGGGAGTAATGTCTCTTATTAACATTATAGTTGATTTGTTACATGATAATTATGCTTTTACATATAATTTACTTATAGTTGTCATGTGCATGTTCATGGACTTTATAATTGTAATGATGTAAACAAATTATGGGTTAAGACGGTTCATGGACTTTATGATTGTAATGATGTAAAAAAATTATGGGTTAAGACTTTGAGTATTGGATATACATAGACACAAAATGAATGAGATTTCATGGTCATTACAACAAACTGAAATTATGTTTCCATTTCAATCATCATTAACTAAAATAAATTACGGGTTGAGAAGTGTCAGTATTGGATATACATAGGCATAAGGAATGAGATTTCATGGTCATAACAACAAATTGAAATTATGATTATAAAAAAAGTAAGTGTGCGGCATTTCAATCATAATTAATTAAAGATAGCTTGCATGTTTTGCAATTAATATAGTGTATATATTGTTTTGTTTTGTGTATGAGGTATGGCATTTTAATCATCAATAACTAAAATAAATTATGGGTAGAGAAGTGTGAGTATAGGATATACATAGACATAAGTAATGAGATTTCATGGTCATAACAACAAATTGAAATTATGATTATAAAAAAACTAAGTAAGTGTGTGGCATTTCAATCATTATTATTTAAAGATAGCTTGCATGTTTTGCAATTAATATAAAGTGTATATATTGTTTTGTTTTGTGTACGAGGTATGACATATACACTTATTTTACAAGAGGATAAAACAACCAAATGTGTGGCATTTCTAATCATCATTAATTAAAGATAGCTTGTATGCATTGGGATTAAAATAATGTATAGATATTGTTTTGTTGTGTATGAGTAATCATCATTAATTAAAGAGAGCTTGTATGCATTGGGATTAAAATAATGTATATATATTGTTTTGTTGTGTATGAGGTATGGCAGATACACTTTTACAATAGGATAATGTTTTAATTTTTTATTTGAATTATTTGTATTACTATATCTTTAATACTAAAAGTGAAAATATCTTAACAAGCGAGTGAAAGTAAATTTGTAATTTTGAAAATTTCTATTGTATATAATATGCTAAAATGTTGAAACTAATTAATGATGAATGTGGTAAAAGGTCAAATGTATGCACATTTATAAGGTAAGGAGTTTCTTGGTTTTATTTTAAAAATTATTTCTATGCTTGAAATTTTTTAAGAGAAGCATTACAAATATAACTTCCTTGATGTACTTATGAGAAAATGGGGTAACTTTTTGGTTTTTGCTATATATTAAACCACTTGTAAATATTATTTCACCTTAAAGATTATGTCAAAACTTTAAGTTTATAATACATCTAGTGCATTATGTCAACTAACATCCATTTCATCCATGAATAAAGTTTACTAATCAACATAAGGGATCTACTTTACCTCGTAGATTACTTGTAAATATTATTTCACCTCAACCAATATGTAAATTTTTTTAGTTTACCTATTCACAATAAATACTTCTAAATTCCACTATGTTTCATCTATGAATCTCTTATCACATATGCTAGTTATTATTATATTTTTATGATCTAAACTCTAACAAGCGATGGAATTACAAATATGCACCTGATGTAAATAAGATTACTTAATCCTTAGAAGAGGGTATTTTAATCGAACGTGCAAATTTTTTTATCATTGAATTTCTGTATTGTAGTACATGAACACACCTTTATAACCTTCAAAGTAACATTTTATAATTACGTTCCACAATAAAATTTCCATCAAGTTAATCCTTCCACATCTTAATAAATCGTTAATTATAGAAAGACCAAGTTGCAAAGCAATAACTTAAATCACTTGAAACGACATACACAAATAAAACACATGTAATAGATACAAGAAGAACACCAATATACGTGGTTCACCCCTAACTACATCCATCAAGATTGTTAATATTTCTATTAATTTATTCATTATAGGTTTTACAAAATTACAATGCAAGTACTGCATTTCATCTTCCTTATCCTCAATCATCGAGGACAATACTACGTCCATCAAGATTGTTAATATTTCTATTAATTTATTCAATAAAGGTTTTACAAAACTGCAGTGGAAGTATTGCATTTCATCTTCTTTATCCTCAATCATCGAGGACAATACCAACTTACTAATTAGCCTTCCTTATCCTTAATCATCGAGGACAATACTACGTCCATCAAGATAGTTAATATTTCTATTAATTTATTCAATAAAGGTTTTACAAAAGTGCAGTGCAAGTATTTCATTTCATCTTCCTTATCCTCAATCATCGAGGACAATACTACGTCCATCAAGATAGTTAATATTTCTATTAATTTATTCAATAAAGGTTTTACAAAACTGCAGTGTAAGTATTGCATTTCATCTTCCTTATCCTCAATCATCGAGGGAAATACCAACTTAGTAATTAGCCTTCCTTATCCTCAATCATCAAGAACAATACTACGTCCATCAAGATTATTAATATTTCTATTAATTTATTCAATAAAGGTTTTACAAAACTACAGTGCAAAAGCATTGCATTTCATCTTCTTTATCCTCAATCATCGAGGAAAATACTATGTCCATCAAGATTGTTAATATTTCTATTAATTTATTCAATAAATGTTTTACAAAACTGTAGTGCAAGTACTGCATTTCATCTTCCTTATCCTCAATCATCGAGGGCAATACCAACTTACTAATTAGCCTTCCTTATATTGCATTTAATCTTCCTTATCCTCAATCATCGAGGACAATACCAACTTACTAATTAGCCTTCCTTATCCTCAATCATCAAGGACAATACTACGCCCATCAAGATTGTTAATATTTCTATTAATTTATTCAATAAAGGTTTTACAAAACTGCAATGCAAGTATTGCATTTCATCTTCCTTATCTGCAATCATCGAGGACAATACCAACTTACTAATTAGCCTTCCTTATCCTCAATCATCGAGGACAATACTACGTCCATTAAGATTGTTAATATTTCTATTAATTTATTCAATAAAAGTTTTACAAAACTGCAGTGCAATATTGCATTTCATCTTCCTTATCCTCAATCATCGAGGACAATACCAACTTACTATAGCCTTCCTTATCCTCAATCATCGAGGACAATACTACGTCCATCAAGATTGTTAATATATCTATTAATTTATTCAATTAAGGTTTTACAAAACTGCAGTGCAAGTATTGCATTTCATCTTCCTTATCCTCAATCATTGAGGACAATACTATGTCCATCAAGATTGTTAATATTTCTATTAATTTATTCAATAAAGGTTTTACAAAAATTGCAGTGCAAGTACCGCATTTCATCTTCCTTATCGTCAATCATCGAGGACAATACCAACTTGCTAATTAGCCTTCCTTATCCTCAATCATCGAGTACAATACTATGTCCATCAAGATTGTTAATATTTCTATTAATTTATTCAATAAAGGTTTTACAAAACTATAATACCAACTTACTAATTAACCTAATTGCAAAGCGTTTCTTTTAAAGAGTAAAATATCATCTAAAGAAATCCCCAAAACCTTTCCACTTAAAATATCCCAATAAAATGATAAAGATTACAATTAAAACCTTACTTGACTAGCCTCTTTATTAATCTATGCTAAATCATGACCCAGTCTTAGGCCTGAGATGACATGATCCTACTAAAGTAAAAACATAACTAAGAAAAACTTTCCACTATTCATTAACATGGTTTGGTTTCATAATTACTTTTGATAATCAATGATTATAACTCAACTTATCATCCAAATAATCTTAGCCTCAATATTGAATCAAACCTTGAAACATTAAAATAATTTTTTTTTTTCCAAATAATCTTAGCCTCAATATTGAATCAAACCTTGAAACATTAAAATAATTTTTTTTTTTTCCTTTCATTAACAAAATACACATCACGAAGGTATGGTTGACTCAGTATTAAGATATGGATCGCACCTCATTCAGAAATGGCTCATATGTCTGGTAGATTTCTTTCCCGGAATCCACAAAACTTGAATCATGACCATATGTCGAAATGATGAAATAGAGATAAGACCACGATATAATAAGGATAAGAAATGAATCAATGAAAATGATATTTTGACAGCCTAGGATAAAGACCAGATGGGTGGAATCTTTGAAATAGAACGAGGCCTCCTCATCAGAGCGTAATAAAAAATTCTAATTTCAAATCGGCCAATCCAAATTTACATTCTTTCATTCGAAACCAAACAGAGCTGATATTAAGAATGCAGAGACAACTAGAGAAACCAGAAAGAGCTAATNACGGTGTGCATTGGACAGGCTCCCCTCCCGAGGGAAAGTCTGTCCAATATATAAGGATTGCCAGCCAGTTTTGACGGTTTGGAAACTTTTGATACGTGTTATTGCAGAGATACCTAGTGTACGAATATGATGATGTATTCATAAACAACTTGCAAACGGTGGTAACCACCTTCTTTAATACAAATAATAATTATTTTATTTTGTCTTACATACTCCATAATAATACTTACAATCATTTTATTTATAGTTTTTTTACTAGGGTTGTTACACATTTTTAAATAACCATAGTTGTGATGAATTACAAGGTTAGGAGGTCAATATCATAGCAAATATTTTGAAATTGTGCTCTAATATGAGTGTGCCTAATATATTCTTTGAGAAAATGATTTTCATCTTCAACCCTCTTGGTCTCACAAAGATGACAAACTCTTTCATCCCACAATGTTTTAGGGATTGTCTACTGCCATTTTTTTTCTAAGGAGCTCATGAAAGTTTTGTTCTTATTTTAGAGATCTTAATTTCTTCTTTATTCTAGTTAAAATTGAGAAAATTTTAATATTATAGATTAGGGTTGATCAACTCCTTATAATATCTTAATTTTCCTTTATTCTTTAACTCTTGATCACACCACATTTCTCTTTAAATTTAGATGAATAATACTTTTAATATTATCA
The DNA here is from genome assembly GCA_001517045.1 of Pseudotsuga menziesii. NCBI lineage: Eukaryota > Viridiplantae > Streptophyta > Pinopsida > Pinales > Pinaceae > Pseudotsuga > Pseudotsuga menziesii. Next base: position 319,975 of record LPNX010711180.1, on the reverse strand, counting down.
CTATTCTGCAAAGTTACTTGTCTTTAACTTCTTAATGATTTAGCCAAGACTTGGCATCTTTATGCCAACCTTGATTAAGTCATAGGTGGATTTGACTAAAGTATGAAGTAATCTTAGAAAGCCTCTTCTTTCTCATGGTGTTTAACTTGTTTTTGTACATTAAGTACCTAGTCATAGTTATGCTCTCAATTGAGGAGACTCGCTTCTATGCAGAGAATAGGATAGAGTGTGCTGCCTTTAATTTTGGAATTATATGTTATAGTTTTTTTGGATTTGTTCTATAATTGTTCATTATTTCCTAGAGATCTTGCAACCCTAAACTTCACATCCACAAAAGATAATAGGGGTGACAAGAGTCTCAAAGAGAAGTTTCTTCCTATCCCAAATGAAGAGGTCTGGTGCTTTACAACTGTTTTCAAGTTCATAATGATATTTCCACTCTGCATTAATAATTTTCTCAATGTTATAGTTTCAATTAAGCTTATGATGAAGATCAATTCCGAGATATTGTATGAAGTCATACCCATACAAGAGAGAAATTTTAGTTGCTTGTCGAGATCATAGAGATTCCTTGCCGTAATCATAATATCATCGTCACTTAGAAGAAGGATTATGACTATACTTTCCAAAGTCGTGCCAACATAACTGACCTCTTCCAAATAAATCTCTAGCTTCTCGATGTAAATACCAAAAAGTATAGGGGATAAGGGACAACCTTGCTTGACTCCTATATTACAATTAATTTCTTCTGACCAATCCTCAGAGTTTCTAAATTTGGAAACTCTCAACACAAAAAGGACTTTAACTCTTCTAATATATTTTAAAAGTTAGTTTTGGACACTATGCCAAATTCTTTTCTAAATAAAGCAACACAAAAGTGTTTCTTTATTATTGCGACACTTCTGAGCAGTGGTCCTTAGAGTAACAAGTGGAGAAAAATTACATGAGTATAAAAAACCTCATTCATGCATTATGTCAAACACTTTGAACATCTAGGGTTTTAATTAAAATTCATATGCCAAACTTGGAAATTAAAATTCATATGTGATCATCTTTTCAATATTAATTCCATATAATTTGGCTAAAAATAGATAATAATACTACTCTTATAATTAGATAGATTGGTTATATATATATACCTTGAAAAAAAATCGACAAAGAAGAAAATTATTAATACACACTACATTTTATACTTATCATTCATATTTGAATGATAAAGTTAAGGTTAGATTATATTTAGTGAAGCTAGTTTTTTTAATTTTTTTTTACAAAAACTTTACACATTTTAACTATAGGGAAGGTAAAGTGCCAATCATATTCAAACTTTTGAATTGAAAAATGAAATAATAATTAAAATAGAAAGAAATCATTATTACGAAACCCACACATCAATTATTTCTTAACAAAGTGATGGAAAGATTAAACGGCGGCATAGTTGTATTATATGATTAATACATTGAATTTCTTTGATAGTTAGAAGTGAATGATTAAACAAACAAACAAACAAGCATATGTTATGGCTATAAGTTCAACGAAATAAATTATAAAGAAAAATGATTTATGATTAGAAATTTACAACCATCTTTAAAAAAAAATTGATATTGTTAGGTTAATGATCAGTAAAGAAAGTTAGTTACATTATGGACGACTTTACAATGTATGCCAAAGTTACAGAAATATATAATTTTATTTTTATAGTAAAATAAAATGAAAATAGAAATAAGTTATACAACTTGACGAGAACTCGACATTGTTCTCATTTTTTTGGCGGTGAATTTTAATAGCTATTTTTACCTTCATTTCAAAAAGTGTGTATATTGAAAGCACCATTTTTCATTTTGAGCCATTTTTTTGAGAGTATGAAATTTATTGGTCATAAAAAGACTATATTTTTTATTTACAAATATGTTTTTCAAAATTTCAAAATTTTACAAAAAAAAAATACATTTAGTAGCTAGTTATAATGCAAAAAATACATATTTTCATTTTTTTTTAACATATAAAAGCTACCTGCCCATCAGGGTTGGAGCAATTGGTAATGAGTAATTGATATGAGGAGTTGTAAATTGAAGGTCACGAGTTCAAATCCCCCATGGTTGCTTGCTTACAAAAAAAAAAACATTTATAAGCTATTTAGAATGAAAAATATATACATTTTGAAAGTTTTTTCTTTAATTTTTCTCCTAAGTAAGAAATTTTTGGGGGAAATTTTGTTGAAAATTTGAGAAAATAAAGATATTTCAAACCATTTTTAAAGTAGTTTTAGCTATTTTATGTATAAAATGGTACTATTTAACACTATTTTCTATAATCTGACGATTCACATAAATTTAACAAAAAATTACCCTAGTATATTTGTTAAAAACATATCAAAAACATAATATTTATTCTCAAAATAAAATCTGAAGTGAAAACATTACCAAATTATTTTATCAAAAAATTTTGAAGTTTGATATTTTTCTCACTAGGATAAAAGTAGTAAAAATATAAAAATTGTCCTTCAATAGAAAAATATACTTAAAAAATAAAATAAAATTACAATAAACTATAAAACCTATATCAAAACATTTAAAAATAATCAAAAGACAAATACAAAACCTATATTATATAATTAAATTTAAAACAAAAAGAAACAAATATAATACATATAACATAAAATTTTCAAAACAATATAATAAGAAAATGTTTAAGTTTTATGAAGTGTTTAGGGTATGTTTAGTAGTTTTTTTTATGTATAAGAGGAGGCTCTTAAAGATGACTTGATTCTGGGAATTACGTCTGTTGCTGCTTTTGATCGACGTACGTATGCCAAAGCCGAAAAGTAGGCACATTGACCCAATGACAACTACGAAAAGAGCATCCACTGTCACCACACTCCTCTTTTGCTCGCTTCAGGTTGGATTTTCTCCAACTCAAGGGGAGCTTCCCTAAGGTTAAGATCACTAAGGCAGGAACAATGGCAGACACAGTGAAATTGGAGAGGTTGGCTTAGAGAAATTGTTGTAGGAGAGGTGTAAACTGAATGAGTAATGGGAAAGAGAGAAATATCGATCCTCAGAAAGAGACCAGTGCCAGTACATCCAAAGGGAGAATGGAGTCAAAGGATAAACTAAAGAGGGCCTTGTGTCATATGTGACTAAGGGGAGAGATCGCATGATTGAGCAAACCACCCTTAGTCTAATTACGACTACTAGATTAACTTCTTCCTCCTAATTGCGGGAAATGCGCTATGCGTGCGAATGATCAATACTACACAATCAACCTAGATTAAATGTAAACATCAATGCCTGTACAAGCATGTTCACAAAGGGGAAAAACTAACAACTGCTAAAAGTTTTCACCTTCCAATGTAGTGGTACCATCCACCTATGATCCTCGGTGCAAACATAGAAAATAAACAAAGTGCTTCTAGCGAAATTAACCGGTATTGAAGCATCACAAGTTCACGCCACACATTTGTAAGAATCCCCAATCAAACATCCAAAAAATCCATCTGCTGAATTTTCCATTACATGAAATTTCAACTCAAAATGGGCCTTTTAACTTTAATTCAAATTCCATGTCATCATGTGTTAGCTAATGAAATTGCTTTAAATTTGAAATACCATATAGGTCTTAAACACTTTTTAATATAAATTTGGGGATATGTGTTATAAAAAAAAACTATTTTTTTGTTTGTATTTTTTACATATCTCCCTGTGTTTTTACTTAAATTTCGATCGGAAGTGTTGGATGCAGAATTTAACGGACCTCACTACCCCAAAATAAGAAATACCTGAAAAAACGTGATGATGATGTCATCATCACTTTTATTTAGGTATTTTTTGTTTTTGGGGTAGCGGGGTCCGTCAAAAGTATGTCGAGTGGATACTTGTTGGATGCGGAATTTAATTCTGCATCCAATGAGTTCTCTCCATCGAAAGTTGAATAAAAACATGGAGAGATATGTCGAAAATACAAACAAAAAAATAGTTTTTTTCTTTTCTTCCTCCAGAATTAATAAATATTATTTTATTAATTTTTTTAGGAGGTCCATTTTGAGTTGAAATTTCCTCCAATGTATTAAGCTATGGGAAAGAATTTCCCAATTTTTTCACCCCTACAATGAGAGAGGTTATCCTCTTTTATAAACTCTAAAAGTCTCTCCATCCCCGCAAAATAAAAATTAAAAATAATAAAATATAAAGGAAAAAAAGTAAAAATAATAAAATATAAAGGAAAAAAGTGGGATCATGGATCCACTTTTTTCTCAATTAAACTCTAAGCTAACTAAAGTGAACTCAACCTATGAGAGAGGCCACCTAACCGAAGGTGCCCAAATTTAGGAGATAAATTATTTGAAATTGGCGGTAAGCAATAAGTGGGTCATTGGGTTAATAAGCCAACCACCCAAGTAGCAATCTGACAATGATACCATCAACCAGTAAACCACTCAAGAACTCACGAAATCAAGAAGTTTATCCCATTCATCTTTTCCATGGTGGAACTCCTTGTAACTGTTCGACTGCCAAAAGAAATATTATATGCTGCATAAGTCACGACCGAAATGACAGCTGAAAGCCATGATGAGAAAGGTTCACGATTTATCCGAAACTTGAGATCGATGCACATGGATGCCAATGGAACAGATGTGAGGGTCAACAAATGGCCATGCTAGCTGCTTCCAACACAGGAGCTATAGTGAACAACCTATGACATTTAAGAGCTCGGTAAAATACGCTCAGAGAGATGCCGAGAAAACACAAACCATTAGCGAGGATATCTCATCCATTTGGAACAATCAACTTGGCGATCGACTGAAGAAAGAGTGGGGGAAAAATCCATGACTTAGCTGCAAAAAGAAACGTGTGTTAGCCCATGATGTAACCACTGGTTTCCTTCTATTGCCGCGTTCCCCAAGATGCCTTCGAAAATTAATGAGAAATGATACAACATGAAATTGTCTCGTATAGTCAACCATGTGATGTTGATCATAATCCTCTCATCAAATTTTATATTTTTCAAAGGCCACCCTGACAGTCTAAGACTCATGAAATGCTGAACAACTCAGAGGTTGGGAGCCGACGTGCTGTTTTAAAACTGCGATTTATGGATCCTCAACACACAGTTCAATATGTTAACAACTGTTTGTAACTGGAAGCTCACTTTGGAGATTTGTTTCAACTTTACATATAATCATGAAACTTACCCCAAGTGGCCGTCAACGATACACATGAAACTGTTCAATATAATTTTGGCTACCTGATCAATAAATCTGAATTAAAGCACAAGATGGAGATGGTTGCTACGTTGAAACTATGTCCTTCACAGAGAATTCGATATCTGCCCTTCCTCCCATCTGCTAGTTGATAATTCTTTTTAATCTTGACCAAGACGACTTACTGATCTTTCAAGCTTGTATTATGCAATCAGTTTGTGTGATATGCACTACCAGTGGTGTGAATGGAAATTTGGAGGACCCAACCATTGAAATTTTTTACCTATGGAGAAACCTGTCAAACCTGTCAAAACGGGGTAGTAGCATTCTGGCTCCATATGGGGACATGTGCTCCTTGGAGAGAGCACATGAGAACCTCAACGTTTCTAAGTATTCACAGACCAGCTAACCGTGTAGTGGGGATGGCTCGATTCACATCCAAAACTACATGTTTTATTACATACTAAAAAAGAAAAGAAAAACCCTGAAATGTAAATGCTCATGCAAGAGATTTATTCATCCTACCTAATCTAACTTAACATGAGACTAGCATATGTTAAGTATATGCATACAAACAGTGGAGCCATTCTTGCATCACTTCTATGCCAATTTGTTTTTTTCCGTGCTTGGTTAAAAACAAAGAAAATGACACATAGAGTATAAAACAAATTTGTCTTACAATCTGCTCGTGAAATGGAACTGAAACATTAGATTGTTAGGATAGAAAAATTATCAAATTTTGGGCGAGAATCATGTGCACGAGAAGCTTCTATCCACTGATTGATAGGGATCAAATACAAACTTCCATCATAAGGCTGCTCAAGCTGATCAAGCTGGTCTACAGAACACATATTATTACCTTCAATGAGATGAACTTAAGGCAAGTCCAAATCTTCAACATAAAGTTGTCCAGGAATATCTTCGGTGACATAAATCTGAGGCAACTCCATATCTTCAATGGCAATATCAAAAGTTTATTCAACACTATATTCAAACAAGGAGCCTTGCAACGCTTCATCAATCAAATATTCAGTGATATTTTCTTGAGGATGCCCTCTTTGACCTTCTGAGTGTTCTTCATGGATCTCCTCTTGTTCTTCAGGATGTGCTTTAGGGAGGAGGGAATCATACTCTTTGGCAAGCTACTGAATCTCATCAAGTGTTCCTTCATGCCAGCAAAGGAGAAACTTCTCAAAAAAACCTGCCACTGAGTCTATGACTTCGTCCCAAAGGTTATATAACCAACTTTGTGTATCTTCCTCCAAGGTTAAAACAAATACAATCATGAGATCATCCTCATGGTAAACCTTGAAATCTACCATTAACTTGCAGAAAGAAACAATATGACGGATTGCCGAGTCCTCGTCATTTCCAAAGAAGTCTGGAACAAATTTATGTACTCTTTTATAGCAACCATTAAGAAATCCATGGATATCTAAATCTAGTGGGGTGAAGGCTTCGTGCAAGAGAGAATGAAGTTTCTCCATTTTATCATCTATATTATCAAATAATGAAGTACTGAAACTGCAATATGCATATAGTCATATCTTTAAACTGAACTGTGGAGTCGCCAAGGTGATCTTGAAAGCCTTCTAATTTATGAGTGTGCTCACCTCTACACCAAATAAAATCTTCATATCTGCAAAAGGACAAGGGCTTCGTCCCTCTGTGGAGTCTCCATGTGAGAATCAGGATATGCAATATGACCTCCCACAAATATTAATGAAGCATAATCTTCAAAATTTGGGAATTGGACTTTGTCCACGACAATGATGCCAAAATTTTTGATGCTCCTGATCGATGTGCGTGTGTCAAAGCCCAAAAGTAGGCACACTGGTCCGATGACAATTGCAAAAAGAGAAGCCATCGTATCATCACACTCCTCTCTTCCTCGCTTAAGGTTGGCTCTTCTCCAACTCAAGGGGGGCTTCCCTATGGTTAATATGACTAAGGAAGGAACAATCAAGGACATAGTGAAATTGAAGCGGCTGCCTTAGAGAAATGGTTGTAGGATAGGTGTAAATTGAATGAGTGATGGGAAAGAGGGAAATACCAGTCCTCACAAAGAGACCAGTGCCAGTACATCGAAAGGGAGAATGGAGTCAAATGAGAAACTATAGAGGGCCCTATGTCATACGTGACGAAGGGGGAGAGATCGCATGATTGAGCTAAGCACACTTAGTTGAACTGCGACTACTAGATTTACTTCTTCCTCCTAATTACGGGAGATGCACTGTGCATGCAAATGATCGATACTACACAATCAACCTAGATTAAATGTAAACATCAATGCATGCACAAGAATGCTCACAAATGAGAAAAAAACTAACAATTTCTAAGAGTTTTCACCTTCCAACGCGGTGGTACCATCCGCCTATGATCCCCGATGCAAACATAGAAAAATTCACCATTATTAAAACATCACAAATTCATGCCACACATTTGTAATAATCCACAATTAAACATCCAAAAACTCCATCTAATTAATTTTCTATTAAACTTTGGGAAGAAATCTCCCCATTTTTCCAAAGTGATAGAGCTTATTCTCTTTTATAAACTCTAAAAGTCTCTCCACCCCCCAAATAAAAAGTAAAAATAATAAAATATAAAGAGAAAAAGTGGGATCCTAGATCCACTTGTTTCTCAATTAAACTCTAAGATAACTAAAGTGAACTCAACCTATGAGAGAGCCCACCTAACCAAAGGTGCCCAAATTAAGGAGATAAATTATTTGAATTTGGCTGTAAGCAATAGATGGGTCATTGGTTTGACAAGGCAGCTGCTCAAGTAACAATATGACAATGATACCATGAACAAGTAAAACACTCAAGAACTCACGAAATCAAGAAGTTTATCCCACTTAGCCTTTCCACCGTGGAATTCCTTGTATACGGTGCATAAGTCACGGCCCAAATGACAGCTGAAAGCCATGATGAGAAAGGTTCACGATTTATCCGAAGCTTGAGATTGATGCAAACGGATGCCAATGGAACAAATGTGAGGCTCAACAAATGGCCACACTAGCTCACGCTAAAAAATGGTCAAAGTTGTAATTTTTCAAAATTTGACATTTTCAAAATATATTACTAAACTAAACTAGCATAGGTTCAAAAATATACTATTAATTTTTTTTAAAAATGGTCAAAATTTGACATTTTCAAAATATATTACTAAACTAGCATAGGTCCAAAAACATACTATTAATTATTAAAATTGTCAAAATTTTGAAAAGCAGATACATTTTCAAATTTATATTTTTAGTAATTTATAAAATTTTAATTTTCTTTTAAATATAAGTATTTTTTTTTTAAATTTTCTTTTATAACATTGAATATGTTTAATGCAATTCTCTTAAAGTAAAATCTAAATAAATAAATATTTTATTTATTTATTTTTTTCAATTTAAAAAAAACTTAAAATTTAATAAATGTTTTCTGATTCTAATGTTATTAGCTTATAATAGAATATTTAAATAAAAAAGTATTGAATTTTTACAATTTAAAAAAATTGCCTAATGTCATATCTGATGATTATAAGCAATTTATTAAATCATGTTTTAATAAAATAGTGTTTTTTGGTTTTTCCCTTTAGAGTATCGTTGTTTTTTTTCTTCTTCTAATTTCCACATTTTTTTGATAAAAAGAGTGCAAAATTATCATTGTTTTTACAATATTGTGATAAAAGTGAATGGCTAATAATTTTAAAATATCTCTCCAATTAACGTAATGGTTGCGATTTGAGGATCAACTTTGAGAGTAATATCGGGCATGGTATAGGGTTCCTCTTGTAGACTCGTGACTTGGGCAGTAGGCTATTATTGTCTCCAGCTATGTTCAAAACCTTAATATGTATATCACAATAATAGTTTTAACTTATTTAGAATAAAATATGATTCTATGAATTAAAATAAAATTAACCTAAAAGTTCATGTTAAATTATTATGCCTAATGTTGTTGGTGAATGTATCCAATATTTACAATGACATCATTCATTTTGATAATATTTTTTCTACATTTTAAATTTTAAATTCTATTTATTTTTATAAATATTTATGAAAAAAAATTCATATATTAATTCATATTTAAAAAATATAATTTATATTAAATCTATATTAAAATTTAAAAGATGTACGATATTTAAAAATATTTTAATATATTAATTTTTCTATATATCAAATCAAATATAATATATATTATAATAATGAGTGACATAATGAATACATGTTTTTTTGAGTGGTTCAAGGATGGTTGAATTAAAGTTTTTATGAAGTAATTATGTTAATTCATTTGCAAATCCTCGATTACAGAGTATTGGATGAATGTCAGTGCCAAAACATAACTACAATTTAACATTCCAAAAATAAAGCAATTTAGTTATTTAACTTTTTTTATTTAGAGATGAACTAAGTTTCCATACAACAACAGTTATTTGTAAAAATGACTTATCTTACATTTATACTCGTTGCACCCTTATTTATGACTCGGTAAAAATGACATACCTTATATTTATGTACTCAATAATAAATTACAAAAGGAGGACATAAAAAAGAAAAAAAAAAGTAAGAATTATAAAGTTAATATAGTTGTATAAACTACTTCATAGTATATGGACCTATCCTTATAATGTAATTAAGAGATATTCAAGTTATATGTCCATATAATGTAATTAAAAGATATGCAACTATAATTATGTAAATAAGGTTAGTACATTGCTAAAAAAAGAAAGGTTTATTTTACCTTATGGTTGGCACATATATAAACTATGTAAGGAGGATTCGAGGTAAGGAAGACACATTGGAGGTACACTTTACATTATTAGTGAAAGAGATATGATTAATAAAGAGGTGGAAGAAGAAATAAGCACTTTACATTTTATTAACTAAAAAAGAACTTGTTTATTAAAAAAAATGTATGTGTCTGTAGGCACCCACCCAAGAGGTTTAACAGAAAACTTAACTTTGTAGATTTAAAAGTATTACCAAACAAATTAAACAAAATATTTTTATAAAGCATTTAATTTCTATCAAATAAGCATGTATTATCATTTGAAGTAGAGTTTAAATTTTAAAATTTTAAATGTTATTAATTTATATTAAAATATTTACTATATCATGAAATAGTGACATAAGGATCACGGTATATTGAAACTTATATTTATGTAAAAAGATAAATGTATTTTCTTTCTATAACATAAATATCTCTACCTATTAAACTCAATTCCACATGGTAACACATTCTTATTTGATAAAAACTAAGTGTTTCATTGAATACATACATCACAAAACCAATTCTACCCATGTTATGAGCATTTTTTAGGAAAATATGTGGAACGTTAATAATAGTCATTTATTGAAAACAAGCATATTCACATTTTGAACCAATACACCATGATGTAACTAGTAGGAAGAACCACTACCTTGTTATTACTTTCATTTGAATAAGGATCATGGTATATTTGGGCGTTATATGTTTTTATGGACTACTTCTATTAATCAATATAAGATATTAATTTTGTATACTGTTATTTTGATGCCATTAAAACAGTTCGAAGACACATATGTTAAGAATATGAAAGGAGAACTTTGTGATATTGTAAATCAAAACATTTTCAACTATACTCGAGTATACATCTCACACTAAAATACAAAATATATATTTTTACAATCTCGGCATTTTCTTGTTTGTCATCATTGGTATCTAATCATGCAATATTTAATAAATTTTCATTTCTAATTTATTGATGTTGATTTTGACATTGTCGTGTTTTCCATCACTAGAATCCGATTTGCAACTCATGGGAAATTTTTCAAACAATAATAACAAACACATGCTCCAAGAATTGTCTATGACTAATGCATGATCTATCACAAATTTCACCAATGGTTCAAATGCACAGTAAAATGATGACCATCAACTAGAAAAATGAATATTCTTATGTGTAGGGAAGAGAGTAATATTATTCTACAAATTATGGGTCTAATCAATATTAGTAAATGGTGCATGTAGAGTGGTCATGCAAATTATATACACACTTGGATCTATCTCTCCTAAGTTACTACCCTATGTTGTCCCCACATTTGATAATTACATTGGGCCTCCATGGGACCAATCTAAACCAAAACACATACTAATTCCACCCATAAATTGTAGTAACAAGAAACAAATCCCCCTCAAGATTGCTTAGGAATTGGCCATCCATAAAAACCAAGGATTGACATTAACAAGGTCAACCATTGAAATTGGTAACAATGAATTCCAAGGATTGGCATTCATAGCAATGCCATGCACTACAACATTAGAGAGAATGTGAATTGTACTATTGTTCTCCTTAGAATGCTATGCAAAGATGAAAGACACTTTATATGTATGAATTCAAAAAACAGAAGAGGCACACCTTCATTCTTTGTCCCTTTCACACTTAAAATTGCAATCTTCAATCCCTGCACTCCCTCTACCAAAGGAAAATACCAATGTTGATTAATTTTCAATATAATTAGAGTCAAACTTGATCACTACCTAGCCTTTTATTATTTTACTCACATATGTATACTTTCTTGTATGACAAATTAACGTGCATTTAATTTTACTTGCCATCGATTACATAGGTTTCTATTTATTGCTTATCGGTATTTACAATAGAGTTTATTTTCAATTTCATCGACTACTATGCTTACCCTAAATTAGATAAACTTGTTTTCAACACATAATATTATATTATGTACATACACAAAACTTTCTCTCATTTTGCAACATATTGGAGTTCTCTTCAGCTTTTCATTTCCCTTGCTTCAGGGGTATGCTAGTTATTTTTAATCTTGACGAAGATGACTTATTGATCTTTCAAGCTTGTATTCTTCCATCAATTTTGTTTGCAATTGGTTTGTGTGATATGCGTGGCCAGTGGTGTGCATGGAAATTTGGGGGACTCAACCATTGAAATTTTTTACATGTGGAAAACCCATTCAAAATGGGGTGGGAACAATGCCACCTTTTAAGCACCACTCCAAGTAGTGGTAGAGTGGTGCTTAAGGGTTGGACCGATTCTTGGTGTTTTATTGGTTTATTATTTGTATATTTAAGTGTTTTTTTAGAGTTTTAAGTTTTTTTAATAGAAACTAAAAGAAGATTGATATTAAACAAGTTGTGCACAGCCACACATTACAAAAATACTACTGCTTAAGAATTCATGTTGTTCAGAGAGAAGAAAGACAAAATTAGGCCAGAAGATAGGCCTTAATATACCGCATAAGATTCTTATGTTTCCAGCAATTACAGACGAAGAGTAAACTTTAACGAACTTCTAATTAAGAAAGACACAAAAAAACATAGACTCAAATGAGACACATCAAGGATTGCCTGGTGCCCCATGGGTTGAATGACTTACTCCTCTTCCATATTCTGAATTGCACCTGCCGGGTTCTCCAGGACTTGGCTTCCTTGGTTCATCTGTACCAGGCGCTGTAGATCTTCCTGTATACAATCAACCTTCCCCATTATTTCCTTCAGGTTCATTTCATTATCATCAATTCTGGCATCATGATTACTAATCTGGTAAGAAGTGTAGCCCAGAATATCAACAAGGTTTTTGACCTCTTTAGCTGTCTCTCTAGCATCCATTATCTCTATGGATACCATCTCATACAAGTGCCAAATGTTCACCTTTAGTTCTGCAATCCCTTCGTTGTTCCCTACACATTCCATTTCCTCGAATTGATGAAAGTCACGACCTAGATTATGGATATTAATGCTTAAACTTGAGAGTTGGGAGAGCACTAGATTGGGTGAAATAGAGACTTAACCACAACAGAAAAAACAACACGCTTCGAGGGGACAGACTAGAGAAAGAGGATCTGAGAATGAGAAATTCTTGTTGTAGGTTTTTAGACTCCCTAAAGCTTCGACAAGAAATGGTGCATATCTCGTCCTCTTCCCAGCCAGTACATTCACACCCAAAGTTCAATGTATTACCAACAGGTTGTGCGAAGGGGGAGTCCGAAACAGAGCCTGAAGCTTAACGCCAAGGAGTGCCAGAGACGTGGCGTGAAGAACGATGGCAATTCAGGAGGGTTGTCAAAGCCAATCTTTCTTTCATGAAACCCCTTAACTAGGGAAAAGCTTCCCAACGAAATTCTTATAGAAAACCAAGTTGAAGGGGGGGACACTCTTCAAAATTGAGCCTGTCGTCTGATAAATTTTCCTCCAGAGCAACAACGTGAAGGTGTAAATCCAGATGACTATTAAGAAGAACGAGAGGGCAAGCAAATTTTCTAGAAGAGGCCATGGTACTCTACTGTGGCTGACGAGAAGCATGTCGATTGAGCCCGTAATAAATCCTGAGAGGATGGTGAGTTAAGACGACGAGATGCGTGGAGGAGATGGGAGGCCACGTGTTCCCAAAAATGAAAACCAAATCTTTGTCCATACATCATGCGGTGGGGTGAATTGGACCTTGGGTTATGCATAAAACAAAAGGTAGAGAAAAGTGAATTAGGGTATAGGATTGAAGACCATATCAAGGTCATTTATACTTATATAGCCTTGGGGAAGCAAGGTCCCTTAATTAGCCAGAGTGTCTACAAGAACATTGTTTGCTCAGAGGATGTGAAAAAACTGAACATGAGTGGAGAGATGGGAAGTGATTCTATCAAACAAACTTCTGCATTTTATGGATCTTGTGGAATAACCATGTATCATTTTATAGATGACCTATCTTGAGTCTCCGAAAACCATTAGCCTGGGTATTGCTAATGTGTTTAAGAGATCAAGACCTTGCATGAGAGCCATCCATTCTGCTTCATTATTCGTTTTGAGACCCAGGCCCCAAGCAAAGGTTTTTTCTGTTTGTCCTTCGGGATCCAGTAAGACCCCCCCGCGCCTGCCACCCCTTTGTTAGGGTTTTAAGTTATAGTTTATTTTTAGTTTAAATTTTTTCAAATTTTATTTTTTAAATTTAGTTGTATCTTAATGTTTTTTATCTTTAATTTTTTGTTATTTAATAGTTTTAATGTGTTTTATGTTATAACAAGTTATACAACTTGACAAGAATTAGACATTGTTCTCATTTTTTGGGGGGTTCAATTTTAGTTGTTGTTTTTATCTCTTTTTCAAAAAGTGTGTATAAACTCTATAATTTTTATTTATAAATGCGTTATTTCAAATTTTACAAAAAATATACATTTAGTAGCTAGTAATAAAGAAACAAATATACATTTCATTTTTTTTAACATCTAAAAACTAGTTAAAATGAAAAATATATACATCTTGGAAGTTTAATCTTTAAAGTTTTAAAAAATAAGTTATTTTTGGAGGAAATTTTGTAAAAATAATGTGAGAAAATAAAGACATTTAAAACCAATAACATGAAATTAACCAAAAATATTAAAAACTCTCTTTAATAATGAATATAATCTAAAAAAATAAAAAATTTACAATAAAGTGTAAAAATCATATCAAAATATTTAAGCATCACAATAAAACATTAAAAAATATTAAATATAAAACATATAATATGAAATTAAATTTATAACATAAAAAAAATCAAAAATAAAACACATACTATAAAATTAATTTTCAAAGATAAAAAGATAATACAAATTTTAAAGTTCTATAAAAATGTTTTAATTTTACTTTAAAAAATTAATATAATAATAAAATCTTTAAATGAAAGAAAAAAATACATAATATAACATATATCAATGATGGTAAGTGGTCAAAGTATAAGGCCTTCAGGGGATATGATTCTGGGAATCACCCCATCCCTTAATGACCACTCCACCACCATTTGGAGTGGTTCTTAGTAAGAGATGGCACGATTCCCAAATCACGCCCCCTTAAGACCTTACTCCATTCTCATAAAAACCCATGAAACTCCTTACCGATATCCAATATATACATATGTAATACTCAATTTTGTTTTTATTTATTTTTCAATATTGTATTATTATATTAACTTCTTTTCATTTGTTTTTTAATATTTGATTATAATAATCCGTGAGATGTAGAACACTGGGTGGCGGGGTACGGTTAAGATACCTTCTAAGCGGAAAGGTCGTCAGATCTAATCCCATAGATACCAAAAATCCAACCATGTTAAGGGTTGGTGCGGTCTAGGCTGGGTGCGATCCCCAGGTGACTTTTACAGCTTAGATGCCCCTAGTTCATGGTAACTTAGCCAATGACAAACCTGCTAGTCAGGAGAGTTCCACCACTTTGCCAACAAAAAAAAAATTTTAATTATAATTAATTTTGTTTTTTTATTTGTTCTTAATATTTTGTTATTACATTAACTTTTTTATAATTGTTTTTAATATTTTGTTATAATAAATTTTGTTTTTTAATATTTTTAATGTTTAATATTTTGTTATTAAAAATTTTGTTTTTTAATATTTTTAATTACATTAATTTTAGTTTTTTTTTCATTTGTTTTTTTATTATATTAATTTTTATTTTATTTTATATGGAAATAGTGGTCTAATAATTTCTTCAATATTTTTTGTTTAATATAGTACAAGTTTATATTGTATTACTAAGAGATTTAAAAAATAAAATTTTAAATTATGATAAAATGATATAATTATTCCATTTTTTAAATAATATGGGGCTTATTTTTTGATTTAGAGGTGTTTATTGGTGTTTTTTTCACAAAAATAAGATTTTATGGCTAGAGTTCTAGTTTTGAGTATAAAGTTCTTGTCAAGTTGTATAACATGTTTAGATTGAGACACTATCAAAATGTAATTGTTAGAGAATATTAATAGTAATGACATGAATTTTAGGTGGTAAGAGAAATAAGTGAGATGATTACATATATAAAATAATGTGTGTACTTGTTTATAGTGAAGGTAATGAATATATTTTAATTAATTGCAATGCTAAACATAATATAGTTGTGGCACAATTTAATCGAGTATGTTTTAGGAAGGTTAAGAAAGCGTTGTGGTTATTTAAATATAATTTATAAGAGTTATTACTAATGAAATTGTTAAAAGTATGCGGTTTTTGAGAAACTACTGTAAAGTATATTGTATGGCATGTCTTACCTGGAAGCTCAAGAGCAGAACTAAATGGGAAACACAAGGTGACTCTAATACAAAATACTTCCATGCCTTAGCATTTGGGCGCAGGAACCATAACGCCATTTGGGCCTTAAAGAATGAGGAGGGGTTATGTGTGGAGGATGGGGTGGGTTTAAAGGTAATGGGACTAAGACATTTCTCTCACATCTTCAAAGATGACAAATGATCCTGTATCTTGGTTCAACTCAAAGTTGTCATGCTTTATCCTTCTATGCTTTCCTCTGAGGAAGCTAGATGCTTCATTGAGAATGTTTCTTTGACAGAGATTGAGGGTGCTTTGAAATCCTTTAAAAAGGATAAGAGCCCCAGTCCGGATGGCTGGTCAGTTGAATTCTTTCTACACTTTTTTGATCTGATAGATAGGGATTTACTAAATGTTGTGGATTGTTCTAGGATGTCTGGAAGGATCACTCCCTCTTTAAATTCCACTTTCCTTGCCTTGATTCATAAGAAGGTGTTGAGGCCCGAAATTTGCAGGCAACAACAGTAAGGGATTCTCCCCAATCAACGTTCCCAACTATCCTGTTGACTGTTTGGTATAGGGAATCCGTTCGGTTTGCGGTCTGGCTACCGTAGGTCGAGTACAAAACAAAGGCTTTACCGGTTACGTCCCGATCCACCATGAGTTTTGCATTTTTTGACTTAATGTATGATATGCAAGTGCCTAATTAACCATGCAGGGTGATAAGATGCGAGGAGCAGTCACAATGTGATGCGCAGGTTCTTACCTCTCGTCTTAGACTCACTAGCATCCCGATCACAGACAACAAGAAAAAGAAACTAACTACCTAAACTATCCCTAGGGAGTAGGATTATCACTTGTAAGTGAGTAATACATTGTGTACATGCATTATGAAGAGTTACAGTTAGCTGACACTTCTTTCAAGACACACGAACAATTACATATATTTAAACAACCAGATAGCCGATTATTTTATGAACAACATTTATTACTCATAGTGGAAAACATCCCAAAAGATACTGAAGAACATTCAACAAGAACATAGGTTCAGGAAGTTAAATACTCTCCCAGTAAATGAAACACAGCTGAAAAACGAAATAGTTCCTCTTCAACATTATTCATTTAGTCGCATTGATACATTCCACATTTCGCTCTCTCCAGCAGGCAAAAGTTGCACTTTCTGACTGTAAAACGAAGTAGTTCCTCTTACAAGCAAAAGAGTTTACAAATTTTTTCAGGGAAAAAGCCCCATTTGAATCCTATCTTTACAGTATTTAAACTACAACCGCAGACCCCTTGGGCTGCCCTCCAAACGTCTGATCCTTCAGTTCCCCAACGCTTCAGATTCTTCTACGTGTTTACGAACTATTGAGTAACTGACAGATCTTTTGGTTCCATCTCTTCATTGCCATTCATGTTGTCTTTTCTTTCGCTTGTCCTTCTGGCCTTGGTTCGACCTGCGCCGAAATGCTCAGCTACCCCTTCGCGCCACCGTAATCCCACCAATCCCTTAGGTCCATCTGCAAATACATCGGAATGCATCATTCATTGGATTTGCGTTACAAAACAAAGCAACATATTATACTATTGAAACGGCTAATCCACGAAGAAGACTGGGTGCACCATTGCCGTCTTACAAATGCTGACCACACTACCTCGTCCTCCCACAGGCTTGACAAATATTACCGTTGGCGGGAAATCTACTGGAGGCTCAAACAATACTAACGTTGGAAGGGTGGACCACTTTCCAGGTGGGAAAAGTTATTAATCGGACATCGGAGAGATGTTACATCGGAGGCTAAACGGCTTTTCCATCCGCAACGATGGACGAGACAAGGACTGAAGACATAAGCAAAACGTGGGCGGGAGAGGGCTTAGTCGAACGTCGGAAGACATTCGAATTGAAAGCTCAATAGCTTTCCCAGCCGCAATGGCGGAAGGGTAAAAGCTACGGGCAAGCGATTGAAAACCAATACAAATCGAACGTCGGAGCGATTTGGACTTCGGACGCTAAACCGCTTTGGGAGCCGCAATGGCGAAGGGAAAAAGAACAAAAGCAGCCGATTTAACAGAAAAAATTAAGTGTTCGAAGGCCTTTAAAACTCAACAACAGTCAAGGTCCATTTCATTTTCAAAACGATAGCCCATCAAAGACAATTGGCAAAACTAAACCCAACTATGCGACCCACTGCAAAAATTCAAGCACCAACAAATTCTGGGAACAGGCTGTATGTAACTTGTTCAAAACATCCAGACTCAAAGCACGATCGAAGAAACATCAAGGATGAAACAACTTGAAGCGATATTCAGTTATGAGGAGGGGCCCAAAATTTAAGAGATTTGGGGAGAAAAGATGCAGCAGCAACAACTGGTGATTACCTGGTGAACCTAGATGTCTGGGCAATTAATCTTTGAGTGACAGACTGTTTAACAACAGATGCATCCTTTTGAATTCTTCCAGCTATCTGGATTTCTCAAATGCCGGCAGTGTGTACCTTCAATCATTGATAATAGTCCAATTTGGGAAAGTGGAAACCAAGATTTTCAAGTCTAGATAACTCTGTCGAGGCCAGAGGATGAGTTTCATTATTACCTTTGTCTTCAGGTGGCTGATAGCTTTGGACCCCACAGGATTGTAGCATATGGTAAACAGAAATATTCATTTGTTCCTCATTCCCATGCCATTCTAGCACTTTCGTGCTTTTGGACTTTTGTTCCTTTTAAATGAGTCCTCCTGCATGCCTTTCTTTCTGAATTTTAATTCAGGATCCTCTATCCCATAGTGTCCTTTTGTGTGAGTGATGTACTTCAGGTTTCAGCTCACGGAAGGAGAGGATCTTTCGGCAATTTAGTACTTATGATTCAACATTTGCTTTAATGTATGATGCTTTCAGAGGAGTTTTTGACTCTTATTTGCCTTTTGGCATTCGTTTCTTGGCATGGGATCATTTATATTAATATACTGTTTACCTTGCTCTTTTCCATGGGTCCTCTCCTACTGCCCCTTAGAACAATTTAAGTGTGAAGTGGATGGAGCCTCAACATAGTATTCCGGACTCTTTGAGTCTGGCTTATTTCATAGGGGTTAAGCAGGACTTCAATGCACACAGAGCTATTTGAGAAAACTGCTGAACTGGAAGAAGTTCTTTTCAGATAAACAACAATACACAGTCTGATACCAAGAACGTTTATCAATCCCAGGAAAATCGGATGTTCCCCATGCAACCGTAGATTTGCTTCCCTTATTGAAATCAATAAAACTTAAACTAAAACAAACTGAAAAAACATGACTCAAAGACAGCCAAATAGCTTATTTATATACAAGACAGAAAAACTCAAAGAAACTCAGGAAAAATAAGGCTTGAGAACCAAGCCATTCACTGGTAAATTCTCTTCCCACCCCTGTAGATCTTGCAATTGATAAGTAGAAGGGCCAAGCTTTTCTGAAATATGAAAAGGGCCTACCCACAACTGCTGGAATTTAGTATGCTTTCCTTTCTCATCATGGGCATGATCCCATTTGAGGACTAAGTCTCCCACTTCAAAGTCTTTTGTTCCAGCTTTATGCTTGTCGAACCATCTCTTTATTAACTCCTGTTGTTGCTTAAAGCGCTCCCTGGCATTAGATCTAGCCTCTTCTGCTTTTAGAAGATTGCATATCCTCTTCTGCAGAACTTCATTCTCCGACCCACTAGAGTCTTGAGCTAGAATGGAAGATGGTAGCATGATATTGGGAGGAAGAATAGCTTCTTTACCATAGACCATGGTATATGGAGACACTCCTATCGCAGACTTGGGGGTGACTCTATCAGCCCATAGGGCATTTGGTAATGCTGAGTGCCAACTCCTCTGGTTTTCTATCACCGTCTTCTTTAAAATTCTAATCAAATTTTTGTTAGAGGAATCAGCCAGGCCATTTCCTTGTGGATAGTAATTAGCAGAATAATGCAATTTAATCCCTTTATCATGAGCAAAAGCAGTCAATTTAATAGATGAAAAGTACTTAGCATTATCAAAGACTAACGAAACTGGAACTCCAAACTTGGTCATGATGTGGTCTTGCAGGAAGCTGATGACCTCATCTTCATTAATCTTGCGTAGCAGGACAGCTTCGACCCAATGAGTGAAATAATCAGTCGTAGTCAGAATGTATTTGTGTTGGAGAGAAGAATTTGGTTTTATTTCTCCAATAATATCCAACCCCCATGGCTCAGTGATCATCACAAGCTTTAGGGGTGCTACCGCTTTAGGTTGTCTCCCACCGCACCTCTAGCAAATATCACATTTCCTGACATGTGCATGTGCATCTATGAAGAGCATAGGCCAATAGTAACCTGCCCTAAGGATTTTGTGGGCTATGGTATCTCCTGAATAATGTCCCCCAGCGGGCCCATCATGCAGATCTGTCAAGACTTTCTTTGCATCTTCCTTTTCTAAGCATCTCAGGAGTACCCCATCATAATTTTTCTTGAATAATATACCTTCAACAATTTGATAGGAAACTGATTTAAGACACAACGCTCTTCTTTGCTTGGAATTCCAATGTTCTGGCAATAGCCCTGCCTGTAGGTTATGCACAAGGTCTCTATACCAAGACTCAGGGGCTATAAACAAATGACATACATCCATTACATGTAACTCGGCCTCATCCTCCCAGGCTTGTTCTTCATTGTTCCCACTTTTAGTCATCAGTTTGCACAACCCTTGACCTTTCACTATAGAAGCTGGCTTGAATTCAAGGTAGTACTCTTGAAGAGCTGTTACCCAATTGCCCCTTCTTTCTCCTAACTCTTTCTGTATGAGAAGGGATCTTACAGTTGGGTAGGGGACTATTACCTTGGTTCGATTTTTTAATATATAAGGCCTGAATTGCTTCACTGCCTTAAATACTACGTAAGCTTGCTTATCAATGGATGGGTAGTTTAATTCATCCCCTTGCAGACCAGTGCTCATGAAGGATATTGGGACTTCATCCCCCCCTTCTTCCTTTTGGGTGAGCACAGTTGCCAGTGAATCATCGGATGCAAATGTATACAGAATAAAGTCTTTATCAAATTCTGGGATTTTCAGGGAGGGCGCATGTGCAACAGCAGTCTTGATTTTTCTGAAAGCATTCTTTTCAATTTCAGTCCACTTAAATTGTGCATTTTGTTTCACCATCTGCTGCAGTGGCTTAACAATCTGAGCAAAATCAGGGACAAATCTTCGCATGAAGTTTATAGTTCCCATAAAAGACTGCATCCCTTTCTTATTGTGGGGCAAGGGGATTTGTTCAATGGCCTTGATTCTTTCTGGATCTATAGAGATTCCTTTCTTCGAAACTATGTGACCCAGCAACTTGCCTTCTGTGACCGCGAACACACATTTCTTAGGATTGAGGGAGATGCCATATTTCCGCCATCGTTCAAAAATTTGCTTTAAGTGAAATGCGTGCTCTTCTCTTTTCTTTGAGAATATTGTAATGTCGTCAAGGTACACTACAACACTTCGTCCAACCAATCCGCGGAAAGCTATGTCCATAGCCCTCTGAAATGTCGCTCTAGCATTAATCAGCCCAAAAGGCATCCTTCTATAGGCAAAGGTTCCCCATTTAGTTCTGAACATTGTCTTTAATCTGTCTTCTTCGGCTACTAATACTTGATTGTAGCCAGAGAAACCATCTAATAATGAAAATAGTTCAGAACCTGACACCATCTGTAGCAACTGCTCCATGGGTGGCACAGGATAGTTATCTTTATCTGATGCACGGTTTAAGTTCCTGAAATCCACGTAGAGTCTGATTTCTCTAGAATTTTTCCTTATTGGTACCAGATTTGATACCCACTCAGAGTGTCTGACTTTGAAGATGATTCTTGCGTCCAATAACTTCTTCACTTCACTTTGAATCAGGGGTTCCAATTTCAGATGCATTTTTCTCAAAGGTTGCTGATATGGCTTGACGCCTGCTTTAATGGGAACAACATGCTTGATGATGCTGGTGTCATACGTTTTCAAGTCTTCGTACGTCCATGCGAAAAAATCTTTATATTGTTTAAATAGACTGATGAATTTGTCTCTCTCTGTTGGTGAACAACATTTGCCAAGATTCACGAACTTAGGAGCCATTTCAGTCCCCAAATTTATCAGCTCGAACTGTAGCAATGAGCTGTGGGTCTTTACATTGGCTGGTCTTCTGAACTTTTCATTTAAATCGAACATTTTTTCCAACGTTCTGACTCCTTTAGGAATGAATTGTCATATTTCATCTCGGCCTGATGTTCCTCATCGTCTATAATGGATCCTTTAAAGACCTCGTCATTTGTCAAGCATTCTATTATTTGCTGATCATCGTCAAACACTCGCAAGTTGGTGATCATATCCGATACAAAGGGCCTGAAAAGCAGTTCGACAGAACATCGATTATTAGTGGGTACGAGCCTTGCAGCCGATGTGGCCAACAGATTAGCTGCTGCATTTTTAATTCTTGGAATTGAAACAATGTTGAATGCACTAAAACATTTAAGCATGTCCCATACCTCATTTTGGTAAGCTTTCAAGTGAGGGGAAACAAAGTGGATTTGATTTCTGATTTGCTTTACAATTATTTCTGAATCTCGAAAAACTTTTAAATTACTTACCTTTAATTCAATCGCCTTCTTTAATCCCTGCACCAGTGCTTCGTACTCAGCTGTATTATTAGTGCGCTCTAACTCTAATCTACATGAAAGGAAATGTTTATTCTTCTATGGGTCAATTAGGACACAGCCAGCCCCTGACCCTTCTAATGTCTTAGAGCCGTCAAAAAACAAAATCCAAAAATCACTAACTACTGAATGTGAATCTATTCCTACTACTAAGTCTACTATTTTACAGTCAATTTCATCAGACTGTGAGAATCGAAGGAGATCAGGCTGGGTGTCAGGTGTGTTGCTGGCTTCTTCCACTTGGTAATTCCCTGGTTCCAACTCAATCAAATAGTTTCCCAATACAGAATCCACTGGTACATTCCTCTCCTCCAGTTGAGTAACATTGTACTTCATGTGAGGCTCTCTTAAAATCTTGATCTGGTTCGGACTTCCTTTGTATGGAAACCACAGATGCGACCAATCTGAGGCAAAATATCCATTTAATTTGGCCGACCAATCTCTGCTCAGGACGAGACCATAAGCATCTGGTATATCAGCCACCACGATGTTAATAACTTGGCAAAATTTGTCATTAGATGCCAGACGGACTAGGGCATCTTCCAGCTCACCGATTACCTTCACATCCGTTCTGTCCAATTGATCCACCCTCCACGTGGATGGCTTAGGCTTCCCATTGATCTTTTTATAGACTGATATGGGCATAACATTTACTGACGCCCCTGAGTCTACCAAGTAGTTATGTACATTATGATTGAAAATTTCAAACGTGAGGAGGAAAGGTGGATGTTTGCTTTTAGACTTACCTCCCATGCTGGTTTCCCCAATTTCTTCCTCTTCTTAAGGTTGATTGTTAGCGGGCAGCTTCTCATCCGATGCTTCAAGTGCTTTAAACAGTCTTTCCTTTTGCTGCGGCATTTTACACATTTTGAATAGTGGAACAGTTGCTTTTATCTTCTTTAAATCCTCCACAATGTCATAATCGATTGGCTGCTCAATGAGATGGGGTTTTCCAGCATTTTCTTGACTGGGCTTGGCTTGCGCGTCACTCTGCCTAGGATTTTGGCTAGTAATAGTGAACTCTGGAATTTTATCAGCCAAATATTTGTCTTGAAATCTCTTCTTAACATTTCTCTGCAGCCTCTTAATATTTGGGAGTATAAGACTGTCTTCCTTAACCGTCCCTTGGCTCCTCGTGGCTACGTTGGTTTCCATAACGTCTTTACACCCCTGAGTCTTTTCTTCTTCAGCATCAAACAACAAGACAGAATTCCATAAAGCCATGGTTTCCTCTTCCTGTTCTTTAGTAGAAGTAGAAGCAGAATTATATTTTCTTTCTTCATCTCCTTCTTTAGTCAATCTAGAATCTAACAGTTGATTCATGACCAATGTCATCGAATTAATCCATTGAGGACAATTCTTTTCAGAATATGGCTGTTGGTGGAAAGTGCAAAAATTGTCCAAGCCTACCTCTGTTAAATTCATAGATGCAGTATTGTGAGGAGGAGGTTGAGACTGATGGTTATCCTCTCTTTTCTTATAATATGGCTTATAAAATTTTTGTGCTTCCTTGTCTTTCTCCATATCTATGATTTTGTTGGAAAGTTTCTGAATCACTTTGGCCATATTTTCCAAATCTGGCGACTTTTCTTCCTTAGTCTTAGTAAACAATAAGGCTTTTCTTCCTGCTCCCTTTTCTCTTGACTGCTCTGGATAGTCTTCAATACTCTCTCTTTCAGCTTCCACTACTTCAGCCTTTTCATAGGTTTTCGTCAATGTAGGCTTGGCCCTGCCTTTGGAAAACATGGCCAGATCAGGGCCTAAAGCTGAAGTATAATATTCAATCAGAACTTTGTCTGAAGGTCTATCTGTTTCAGAGAAATTCTTGAGATAGGCTGCAAACCTTTGTGTGAAACTGTGCACCTTTTCTTTTCTTTCTTTCTTCAACGCACACAGCCCTTTCATGAGAGCTGCATGAGTTTTCTGAGTTGCATACTTACTTTTGAAAATTCTTTCGAAGGTATCCCAATCGGGGATAAAGTTAGCAAGAAACCCAAAGTACCATGATGCTACAGCTCCTTTAAGGGTACGCGTGAACAGTCTGCAGACTACATCTTCATGCTCCCCAGCCCTCAATCCTTCTATTGCCAAGTAAAAACTCTGCAGATGATCATCTACTAGTATCTTCTCATTGGGATCGAACTTAGGTAGCAACTTTTCAAAGGATTGAGGCAAATCATGTAACATAGGGGTCAGGTTTAAAGGTGATCTGGCTCTCCATGCAGGTGGCGGATTTGGCGGGTTAGGTGGTTGGTTTGCATTTACTCTAGCCATGAGTCTGGGTGGAGAGCGAGGAGGTGAACCAACTAGAGTGTGAGCAGGAGAACTGTGAGGGGTTTCTGGGCCTTCTTGATTCAAAGGTAGCACAACTTCCTATAAGGCTGTTTCTACAAGCTCTTCCCAGTCTCCAACCAACACTGAGCCTTCCGCTTCAGGACGATCCTTCCTTTTATACTCTCTTCTGGGCAGTTCAGGGATGATTGGCAATCCTCCAATCTTCTTTACATATGCCCTGGTGTGTCTTCTCAGATCATTAACAATTTCATTTCCAACAGAATATAAATGTTCTCTTTCTTCCGGAATTGGATTTTGAAACCCACTGCTTTTATAATTGTTACCGGTGGAATATTCTCGGGAAAACAGGTTTCCTCGGCCAGCCATACACTGGCAGCCCTCCTTCTAGTGCCAGAAACTGTTGAGGCCCCGAAATTCACAGGAAACAACAGTAAGGGATTCTCCCCAATCACCGTTCCCAACTAGCCCGTTGACTGTTTGGTATAGGAAATTCGTTCGGTTTGCGGTCCGGCTACCGTAGGTCAAGTACAAAACAAAGGCTTTACTGGTTATGGCCCGGTCCACCGTGAGTTTTGCATTTTTTGACTTAATGTATGATATGCAAGTGCCTAATTAACCATGCAGGGTGATAAGATGCGAGGAGCAGTCACAATGTGATGCGCAGGTTCTTACCTCTCGTCTTAGACTCACTCGCATCTCGATCACAGACAACAAGAAAAAGAAACTAACTACCTAAACTATCCCTAGGGAGTAGGATTATCACTTGTAAGTGAGTAATACATTGTGTACATGCATTATGAAGAGTTATAGTTAGATGACACTTATTTCAATACACACGAACAATTACAGATATTTAAAAAACTAGATAGCCGATTATTTTATGAACAACATTTATTACTCATAGTGGAAAACATCCCAAAAGATACTGAAGAACATTCAACAAGAACATAGGTTCAGGAAGTTAAATACTCTCACAATAAATGAAACACAGCTAAAAAATGAAATAGTTCCTCTTCAACATTATTCATTTAGTCGCATTGATACATTCCACATTTCGCTCTCTCCAGCAGGCAAAAGTTGCACTTTCTGACTGTAAAATGAAGTAGTTCCTCTTACAAGCAAAAGAGTTTACAAATTTTTTCAGGGAAAAAGCCCCATTTGAATCCTATCTTTATAGTATTTAAACTACAACCGCAGACCCCTTGGGCTGCCCTCCAAACGTCTGATCCTTCAGTTCCCCAACGCTTCAGATTCTTTTACGTGTTTACGAACTATTGAGTAACTGACAGATCTTTTGGTTCCATCCCTTAGTTGCCATTCATGTTGTCTTTTCTTTCGCTTGTCCTTCTGGCCTTGGTTCGACCTGCGCCGAAATGCTCAGCTACCCCTTCGCGCCGTCGTAATCCCACCAATCCCTTAGGTCCATCTGCAAATACACCGGAATGCATCATTCATTGGATTTGCGTTACAAAACAAAGCAACATATTATACTACTGAAACGGCTAATCCATGAAGAAGACTGGGTGCACCATTGCCGTCTTACAAATGCTGACCACACTACCTCGTCCTCCCACAGGCTTGACGAATATTACCGTCGGCGGGAAACATACTGGAGGCTCAAACAATACTAACGTCGGAAGGGTGGACCACTTTGCAGGCGGGAAAAGTTATTAATCAGACGTCGGAGAGATGTTACATCGGAGGCTAAACGGATTTTCCATCCGCAACGGCGGACGAGACAAGGACTGAAGACATAAGCGAAACGCGGGCGGGAGAGGGCTTAGTCGGACGTCAGAAGACATTCGAATAGAAAGCTCAATAGCTTTCCCAGCTGCAACGGCGGAAGGGTAAAAGCTACAAGCAAGCGATTGAAAACCAATACGAATCGGACGTCGGAGCGATTTGGACTTCGGACGCTAAACCGCTTTGGGAGCTGCAACGGCGGAGGGAAAAAGAACAAAAGCAGCTGATTTAACAGAAAAAATTAAGCATTCAAAAGCCTTTAAAACTCAACAATAGTCAAGGTCCATTTCATTTTCAAAACGACGGCCCATCAAAGACAATTGGCAAAACTAAACCCAACTATGCGACCCGCTGCAAAAATTCAAGCACCAACAAATTCTGGGAACAGGCTGTATGTAACTTGTTCAAAACATCCAGACTCATAGCATGACTGAAGAAACATCAAGGATGAAACAACCTGAAGCGATATTCAGTTATGAGGAGTGGCCCAAAATTTAAGAGATTTGGGGAGAAAAGTTGCAGCAGCAACAGAAGGACAAGTCGATTACTTTTGCAGACTTCAGACCCATTTCTCTTGGAAACTTGGTTTATAAGCTCATTTAAAAAATTATTGCTGTCAGATTAAAACCTCATTTGGACTCTCATATCTCCCAGGAGCAGTTTGGTTTTCTAAAAAATCGTCAAATTGTCGAGCCCATTGGTATCACACAAGAGATTCTTCATTCTGTCAGAACTAAAAACACTTGTGCCCTCATCCTTAAGCTAGACTTGGTTAAAGCTTTTGACAGAGTTAATTGGTTGTATATCAGACTCATTTTGATCCAGATAGGGGTTCCTCTAATGGGAGTCAATTGGATAATGGGATGCTTAACATTAACAAACTTTGCTGTGCTGGTTAATGGAACTTCTTCAAATTTTTTTGGTGCATCCAGAGGCATTAGACAAGGTTGTCCCTTGTCTCCCCTACTGTTCATACTCGTCATCGAAGGTCTCAGTCTCTTGATTAAATATGCCAAAGAAAATGGTCTTATCAGAGGTATTAAAATTTCCTTAGCCCTTTCACTTACTCACCTCTTATTTGTGGATGATGTAATACTCTTGGGAACTAGAACCCTTATTGAATGGATGGATTTTGAGGTCATTTTAAGCACCTTTTGCAAGGCTTTTGGGATGAGCATTAGTGTGGAAAAATCAAGGTTTCTCTTCAATAACATTGATGAAGGAACACTTCTCATTATTGCTAGGTTTTTACCTTATAAAATGGAAGTTATCACTACCGGTTTCAAGTATCTTGGCTACTTCGTAAAACCACTAGGGTACAAGGTAAACGACTGGCTATGGATGACACAAAAATATGAAAGAAGGATTAACCACTGGTCACATAAATGTCTCTCCCTAGGTGGAAGACTGGTACTTGTTCAAGCAGTTTTATCTAGCTTACTTGTCTACTGGCTGGCATTAGCTCCGATTCCAGCCTCTGTTCTGGACAGAATCAGGTGGTTAACCTTTGCTTTTCTTTGGGGCTCTTCAGGGGTCAATAACAAGTATCATTTAGCAAATTGGAAGCACTTTTCTTGGCCAAAAGAGGCAGGTGGCTGGGGTATAATTTTTTTTTCACGGTTTAGCACTGCCTTGCGATTAAAAAACTTTTGGATGGTTCTTCATGGAAACAGTCTTTGGCACCAGGTTATGACCAACAACTACATAAAGAATAATTCTGTAGTGTCTTGGCTCAGAGACAAAAATTTCACGGTCCATGGTGCCTCCATGATCTGGAATGGTTTCTTGAACACCCTCTCGTGGCTTGGAAAATGCCTAGCGTGGCATGTTGGAAATGGTCAGAATATTTTAGTGGGCGTCGATCCGATTATTGGAACCCATTCTCTCTCAGATCTCCCTCTGGGTCTTAAAGATTATCTCGATGATTTTGGCATCGTATCACTCAACCATGCACATAATTATCTCCCAGGTTTGCATAATTATTGGTACTCGGTGAAGGATTTGGATATAGAAGGGGACTAGAAATAACTTGGGACAACTACACAGAGTGCTTGGAATAGGCCAGAATTCGTCTCAATTCATCTGCTGATTCCTTAGTATGGACTCATAATAAACAAAATGGAAATGTCATAGCGGAGTTGGTATATGACCTGATTGTCCTTTCATCTTCTCCCCTGACTCGTAGTAAATTTCATGATTTTCTCTGGTCTTGCAATATACCCTTAAAAATTCGTTGCTTCATTTGGATGGCATTGGCAAACAAAATACTCACCTGGGACAATCTTAAGAAAAAAGGCTAGATCGGGCCTGGCATATGTACTCTTTGTAAATCGGATGAGGACTCAGTTCAACTTCTGTTTAATTCCCGTTCCGTCATTAAAACGGTTTATGATTGTCTCAGCGATTAGTTTCACTTACAGCCCCTCACTAAGATCGGCTCTCTCATCTCTTTCTTGGAAAGTTGGATGTCTGTGTATTCCATACACTCAGAGTGTAGTTACCTTCCTTTCTTTGTCATCTGGTGCATTTGGAAAGGACGTAACCATTGCCTCTTTGAAGGAAAAAATCCATCGATCCTGGGCATGCTTCATCAGATTGGATATTACACTCAGTTGTATCCAGTTTCAAGTGTAAAGATCAAAAAATCCAGGATTTGTGGACCTGGCCCATCTTTGGTCTTTCCCTATGGCTTCTTTTATGGGGCAGCTGCTGATTATAATGTAGGAGTGCGTTTTATCTTGGCTCTGAATGAGTCTCACTCTTTTGAGTTTGCAATGGGGGTGGGCTTTTGTATAAACACTAAAGCTGAACTGATGACACTTTGGGCTCTGCTGTCTATGGTGAATATGATGGGGATTCCATGTTTGAATATCTTTGGATAGTCAGCAGTTATCATTAACTAGGCAAACTTTCATGCCTTTTGGATCCTCTTGATTTAAGTCACCGGTGTATTGATACAAGAAGACTAATCTCTTGCTTTCCTCACCTATCTTTCAGTCATACTTATCGAGAACACAATAAGCTTCCAGACAGACTATCAAAATCTGCCCAATCTTTGGCTCCTGGAAGTGGTACTTTCACTGAGTTTCTTGAGGGCCATTTGGTCTTGTTTGATACTTTTCATCTCTTTTGAGCTCGGTGCAGGAGCTTTGCTCCTTCTTTGTTGCACCTTTCTTTGGTTTTTTGTTTATGGAGCGGGCTCTTTTGATTGCAGTTTTGCACAACTTGTGTCCTCGATATGTATGACTGGTGGAGGCAGGTATCGATTTGGTGTCTTCTTGTTTCTAAGGCTTACTTTGGTCTTTTTTGATGCGTGATACTGCCACCCTCCCCGTTGCTTACTCAAGAGTGCCTGACACTGTTCTAGGCTACTAGCTATTAACAGACTTCTTCACTTTGTATTGAATGATTGTATCCCTATTGATAAGGGATGCCTTTCAGATGCCCTTTGTTTCATCAATTGAATAACAAGGTCAAGCTTTTTTCCTTCTGAAAAAAAAAGGGGGAAAAAATGTGCAATTTATATTTTGAAAATACATAACAAAAATTGTAGAGATTAAAGTTTCTCCTAAGAATGAAGAAAATTTCAAATGAGAGAGTGTATGTGATTAATTATGTAATAAAATCAATAAAACATAAATTAATGCTTTAATCATTCTAAGTAAGTTGATTATTTGAAAATATCCAATTTAATCAGAATAACCTTAAAACAACTATTTATAATTTTTTTTCCAACGTATATACTAACTAAAACTTACATTCAAAATTAGGATCATGTTAAAAAAAATTTCCTTAAATATATTGTATACCTAGATTTTAGTGCTTCTCTAAGATGGAAGACCGATATCTTTTACATGATGTTACCTACGTTTATATTTAATATTTTAACTATTTATAGTTATAATATAAGATAGTATTCATATATTAAAAAAATTTATAGTTTTTAATTTTCTTACTATAATTTCCTTCCATCATGAATCACGATGGTAGATATTTAATAGTTAATTAAAAATATGTTAAGAGAGAATATAAAAAAAAATAAAAAATAATATGATATAATTTATGTAAAATAATAAATGATTAAATTATGAAAAATGAAAAATAATAGGATATATATTAAGTAAGGAAATTATGATATAATACTATGTATGCAATGCATATGAGATCTCTAATAGTCTATCAATGATACCATGCCCATGAACCTATTTTCTAGGACTTTGGAAGATTTCTAAGGGAGCGTAATATTTTAAGGGTTTGTCTTTTTCCTAAATTACAATGTAGCTGAGAGGGAGATGTTTAAATATTGGAATGAGGGCTAGAGATATTAGAGATAAAAGTGGTTATTTCATGTTAGTTGATCTTTATGGTGTTATGGCACTGAGTGATAGGTTGCTTGATTGATAGTTGATTACATGAACTTGTAATTTGGTACTAAGAAATTTAAATGCAAATGCAATTGGCATTTAGAAATGGCTTTCCTCAATACTTGGATTTAACTATATGTATGTATGCATATGATTTTTAATTATTATGTTTATCTTTGTCAATTACTTGCCAATAAGTGTTGATAGTTGATTACACGAACTTGTAATTTGGTACTAAAAAATTTAAATGCAGTTGGCAGTTAGAAGTGGGTTTCCTCAATACTTGGCTTTAACTATATGTATGTATGTATATATGTGATGTTTAATTCTTATGTGTATGCTTGTTAATTACTTGTAGATAAGTATTGATTCTTTTTATTTTCTGTTTTATGAATTTCATTAAGTTACTTTTGTGATGATAGCCATATTTAAATCAAGGAATTAATAACACGAGTATGTAGTTATTAACGTTTAAGTCCATGTGAATAACATAAATATTGTGGTTAATCTATGTTCCAAAAAGAAAATGGATATAGGTAGATGGTAAAATATTCAATTCTTGTAACACCATACTAAATGGGAATGCAGTAAGGGTGGTACCATATTATGGCAAGAGGTGGGATGATTATTTTTAAAATTTTTATTTAGTTGTGATAATACAATATGCCAACTTTTTTTTATATTTGAGATATATGAAGAATTATGAATAAATGCTAAGAGATGTATTATTGCCTTAAAGCAACGTGTTTGACATGAACTAGATACATCTAGTGCATAGAGTGAGATAAGTCTTATATTGTAGTAAGTTACGATATACAATTTGTGTGAAATGTATGCTTACAATTTTTTTTAAGTTATACATTTAATGAAACTCATAAGTTATGACATAAAATTTGTGTGAAATGTATGCTTATAATTTTTTTTAAGTTATACATGAAATAAAATTCATAAAGGGACATTATATTGAAATGTTATATATAATTGAAAAAATATGGGGCAACTTGTTAATATTCGAGACATATAGTGACTAATATCAATCAATAATTATTTTTGGAATATTAACATTGT
This sequence comes from Pseudotsuga menziesii, assembly GCA_001517045.1. Classification (NCBI taxonomy): domain Eukaryota; kingdom Viridiplantae; phylum Streptophyta; class Pinopsida; order Pinales; family Pinaceae; genus Pseudotsuga; species Pseudotsuga menziesii. Next base: position 287,589 of record LPNX010711180.1, on the reverse strand, counting down.
GTAATTGTTGGATGTTGTTAGATTATATACTAATTTATTAATGTTTGTTGCTCACTTTCATGATGATGTTTAACATATTGATAAAATATAAGATGCTTGAATATTTAAGAAGACACTTTATTTTATAAAGGAAAATCTTTGAGTTTTTTTTTTATGTCGATGGGTTAACAATGTTGAAGGCACCATCAATTTAAGGAATCGCAGAATGTCATGTATTAATTTCTATATGTATTATATAAAATAAGAGTTCTTGAAATAATATTAATAATATGTAAAAAGTTAAAAGTAATTAGTTCTCTTGTAACTGTGTAATAATGGGTAGTTATAATGCAAAAACATAAAGTGTCATTATTTTCCATCATGGAACCCATTATCTACTATTTATTCGAAATTTGTCCATTTTCTTGGGGGCATGCAAAATGAATACTTGGAGATGTGTATTGCTAGGGTTGTATTTGGGTGTTGACCTTGGAGATAAGACAATACATTTATTCCTTAATTTATAAGGCAAGATATAATCTCCCATAGTGATCTTTCTAAATCCCAAGATGAGCCTTATATAATTATGTACTTTAATCTTACATGTGTGTGTGTGTGTAATTTCAAATTTGTTTTTTTTCCTTTCATTGTATTTAGGATTGAGTAATTTTTGAAACTTATTGTTCATGTTAATTTGCCATATTTAAGTATTGATTGATTTAATGAAAAATTACTCTATTTGAGAGATTGGGAGTCACACTAGGTTAGTAATACACTTAGACATAAAATCAAATGAATTTATATACTATATATTAAAATTCTTACTTGGGTTCTTGTAAAGAAGTGAATTCCTAGTGTGCCATAATATAATGTTCTAAGGTAACCCTAATCCTTGTTGTTTGTGGATATTGAGTTTTAGTCCAAAGAAGCACCAAATCTTGCGTGCTTGGTTTTGTCCCTATTAGTACAACATTATTCTTATATTGAATTAACTTGGATATTTTTTCAAGCCATTCATTCAAGTGTTTCAAATAAATTTATCCCAAGGGGTTAACTCAACTACATTTAAAATTGATCATTTCCTCATTGTTTGAGATAGCCATTCTTATATAGAAACATATATTTTATTTTTTACCAATTGAGCTCATTACTTTGAATTCTAAGCCTCTATTATTTATAACTTGAATTTGTAGCCTCTTTTTAATCTCCATATTAAGTTTTTGTAGCATCCCTCTTTCTATTGAAAATGTTGGAAAATCGAGTAATATTGAGAGGGGAGGGGTGGTGAATCAATATTAGATATTTCTTTAAATTTTATCTCCTTATTTAAAAACAAAAACAACAATAGAAACATAACACATAATTTTATCGTGGAAACCCAACTAGGAAAACCAAAAACACTCCCTATTACTACAAAATTATATTTACAAGTATTTTGCAAGCACCAACTTGCTGGATGTTACAAAACCCAATATTTTCAGCTTCAACTGAAGGATGCATTGACACCCTGTTTACCAGCAACAACTGGAAGGAATCTATGACTTCCTATAGGATTTTGTTGCCTGCGCTTGCGCCTCCCAACCACCTTGAGAAGATTACACGTTCTTTGTTTTCTGTACACTTTATTATTTGCAATTTGTGTGTTACATAGACATTATTTGAATGAATAGAGCTTTGTTTATATACCCTTAATCGTTCCTATTTACCTAATGGTCACAAATATTCATCGCGACCCTTACCTAATTAAACTACTATAGAATTACCTTCTCTATTAATCCTGCAAATTTAACCATATGACTATGAAATATTTGATTTCATAATATCAAATCAGACATGTTACCTTCTGACTTATTTTATTCTTTGATTTACAATAATCAATATTTCAATTCATATTTCAAATGATTGATTTTGATGTCAAGAATCAACCTCATGAATACACTGTGTATTCCAACATTTATGATTCCATCGTTTCGACTTCGACTTTGTCAATTTTGATGTCAAACTAAACTTTGTCGATTCTAACTTATCGATTATGATGTCAAACTAGACTCCGTCAATTTTAACTTGATGATTATGATGTTGAACTACGATTTTGACATGCTCATTCGATGCCGAACTAGACTTTGTCGACTCCGACTTGCTAACTTTGACTCCAAATTGTTTGCAACTTTGGTTCTCACTGACAGTTCATATTTCGACTCCAAATGTGACTCAACTAATAATGGTCGACTAGAAGTCGACTTCGATTGACAATGGTCGATAAGCGGTCAACTTCAACTAAAAATGGTCGACAATAGGTCACCAAGAATTTGACTAGAGACTTGACCATAATACAATAAGTCAACACCAACATTCGACACTTTTTGACTAAATATGGTGATGAATGACTTGCTATCCTTTTCCTTTGCTATTAATGAACTTCTTTAACATCAATGGCAATCATACCCAACATTCCCCCCCTTTTTCATTGATGACAACAGCTCTCCAATTTTCTCCCCTTTGACATTAATGACAAAGGATCTCAAAACTCCCCCTGTCATCATTTCTCCCCCTGTTGATTGTATCCACCTTTTGTGACAGGGTAGAGTTTCCATTTTTGTCCTAAGGAAGAGGGATATGTTAGGATTATTAATCCTCCCTTGTCCAATTTGGTCATATGTCTAAATCAAGAGTCATGTCTAAATCTAGAGTCCTTCCAGTCTATTTTTAGTCACTAGCACCATTGGGTCCACTTGGCCTAATTGGGGCACATGTTCTAGTTACTAAAGAGTGGGGAACACTAATTGAGGACTACTGCCACTGATTTCACTTGCATGCATCAGTTTAGGAGCCTCCTATATCAATCCCTACAATTTAGGAGCCACTGAGAGTGCCAAAACCAACCTTCCGCAATTGATTTCAGTCAGTGACTAGTCAACCTGAGTTAAGAGCCAGTTACATTAATTTCTAGTCCTCTACATTCAGTTAGCACTAGGTTTGCATGGTTGCATATAGGAGAGGCGAATTCCTCACCTACCATAGCCAACACACTAAATTAAACACTTGAGTTGTGTTTTAGAACTCTAATGAACTACGATAATGATTTAGACAAGGTCAGTTAACTATTGAGTCCTTAAATAATGATCTAGACAAGGTCTTAGTTACCTACAATCAAGTAGAGTCTAATCAATTCGAATTTCCTCATGTAGATTTGAATTGCATGTGACTATTTATCCATTGTATTACATTGTAATTTATCATCTAATTACTTTTTGATTAATGAAAGCATTCACAGTTGCAAGCCATTTTTGCATTGTTTCATTCTTCAATTGCTGATTAAATTGTGTGATTTATCTTGTGAGTTGTGTGTTTTTCCACAGATCTATGTGCTCAATTTAATATGGTATCAGAGCCTCAGTGGACAAGGAACTTCTCCTCCTCAGATCTCTAGCTGGATCATTTTTTTGAGCAATTTGCTTCATTCCTACTTTGCACCAGAAGCAGAAGGTTTACCACTTAATACACCAAGTTAAGGAATTGTTGATCAAGCTTGATTGATCAATTATGCTGGGTGTGATGAAAAACTGAAATGTGCAGGTATTTGACCTTATTTTGTTTGTTTGATTGTGTGATTTACAGGTTATCAGTTATTCTCACTGCATTCGCTACAAGCAGCTCTTTCTCCTCACTGCATTCGCTACAATAGCACAGTCCTTTTCTTTGCACTCAAAATGGCTCCTCCAATAGAGTAGCTCACTTCCTTCAACTACCACCAGTGGAAGGAGGACATGGAGAACCATATTCGCACCAAGAATCTCTTCAGACTCACAATGGAGCTAGAGGCAGAACCAATTCTTAATTATGACAAAGAAAAGTACTGGAATAGGCTTGATGAAGCCTATGGATGCTTGTCTCTCTCAATATCTTGATATCTTCTCTTCCACATCAAGGGATTGAAGACTACTAAGGAAATTTGGGACAAGATTTCCTCCTTATTTGATAAGTAGGATGAGATGAGGGTCCATCAGCTAGAGAATGAGCTCATCTCCCTTTATCCATCCAAATTTGGAACACTAAATGAATTCTTCACAAAATTCAAGAACTTGGTATTCTAGTTGAAGCTATGCAAGGTTGAGAAGGAGGATAATCAACCCATCCTTGCCATTCTCTCAAAAATCAGTGCAGACTACTCAGTCTTTGTATCAAATTTTCAAATAGTGAAGCTCACCATTCCAAATTGGAAGATGCCCACTCTTGATGCTTTCATTGAATCCCTCTCTCATGAGCATGACAAGTTGATCCAAATGGGGATCATTCGATATTCCAGAGATCAAGCACTAGTTGCAGGAGGACCTAAGGTAGCGAATGATAAAGGGAAGGAAAGAGACGAGTCTCTTATGAATAAAGAGTAGTCAAATGAGCCTTAAGGTTTGAAGAGAAGCAAGAAGAATGGCAAAGGGAAGACCCCTTGTTCCTACTGTGGAAGGGGCTTTCATCTAGATAGCTCCTGCATGAGAAGAAAAATTGATGACATGACTTTTCTTTTGAAGAAACATAACATTACTGCACCTGCTAGTGAAAGGAAGGATGACCAAAGAGAAGAAACATAAGACACAGAAGACACTGAAGATTACTTTGAAAGAGGTCATGCATTGAAGTCCAGCTTCTCAACAACACATGTCTTCCTCATTGATTCTGGAGCTTCCAATCATATGGTTGCATCCATAGAATCATTCTATTCTTTACAGTATTTTGATGGTCCTAGTATTCAGCTGGGAAATAACAATAAATTTCAAACCAAAGGGAAGGGATCTATCAAGCTTGAACATGGAAGGTTCAAAGATGTGCTCTATGTTCCCTCCCTAGCTTCAAACCTGTTATCTGTATACCAGATGAATCATACTGGCTCTCTTAAGCAAGTGATATTTGGTCCTGACTCAGTGGAGATAAAAAATATCTCTACTGGGAACATCATAGCGAAGGGTGTTGCAAATCATGCCTCCAAGGCATATGAGTTCTCACACTTCATGCCTTTTTCAGAACTAGTGCACTCTCAAAGGGAAGGTAAGAAAATTCCATCTCCTTCTTTTGCAGTTTCCACTAGTATTGTAGAACCATTTGTATAAGTTCATGAGATTAAGATTCATTCAGATTCAGATTCAGTCCCTAATTCCAAGCATGAAGCTAGGAAGATGACTGGAAATCCATATGACATTTAGAAGACAGAGAAGCTTGTGCTATGCCATGCAATCTTACCTCATTCAGAGAGATGCAACAAATTTCCTGTAAGATTTCACATGGAAAGGTTTGATCAGTCACACTGCCTTCAGAAGAATAGAGTGGATCATACACCTCTTCAGCCAGAAAGAGGGAAAGGTTACATTCCTCCTTCTTTCCATCAACATTTTGGGACAAGAAGGAGAAGTCTACATGCCAGGGCCTTAGAATATGTATGCACAGAACACCATTCATGCTACTTAGCTACATCATAGAGATGAAGGTTGCAGTAACATATTTCCAAGTTTTTCAAACTTGAATCCAGATTCTATTTGCTTAGATAGAGTGGGGGATTTTTTCCCATGTGGTTTTTTCCCCAGCTCCTTGTATTGAGAACTTAATTTACTTTACTTGATGTAATGGGCGACCTATGGTCTTAGTTACCAGGGCCCACAGATTGTCCAAGTTAGCATTTATGGGGGTGTTAGGATTATTAATCCTCCCTTATCCACTTTGGTCATATGTCTAAATCAGGAGCCATGTCTAAATCGGGAGTCATTCCAGTCTATTTTTAGTCACTGGCACCATTGAGTCTACTTGGCCTAATTGGGGCACATGTTCCAGTTACTAAAGCATGGGGAACATTAATTGAGGAATACTGCCACTAATTGCACTTACATGCATCAGTTTAGGAGCCTCCTAGATCAATCCCTACAATTTAGGAGCCACTGGGAGTGCTGACGCCAACCTTCATCAGTTGAGTTCAGTTAGTGACTAGTCAAGCTGAGTTAGGAGTCAGTTACATTTAGTTCTAGTCCTCTACATTCAGTTAGTGCTAGGTTTGCATGGCTGCATGCAGGAGAGGCGTATTCCTCACCTACCACAGTCTGTTAGCCTTAGTTAACACTAAATTAGACACTTGAGTTATGTTTTAGAACTTCGATGAACTCCGATAATGCTTTAGACAAGGTCAATTAACTATTGAATCCTTCGATAATGATTTAGATAAGGTCTTAGTTACCTACAGTCAAGTAGAGTCTAATCAATTCAAATTTTCTCATGTGGATTCGAATTGCATGTGGCTATTTAGCCATTGTATTACATTGTAATTTATCATCTAATTACTTTTTGATTAATGAAAGCATTCACAGTTGTAAGCCATTTTTGCACTGTTTCATTCTTCAATTGATGAGTAAATTGTGTGATCTATCTTGTGAGTTGTGTGTTTGTCCAAATATCTATGTGCTCAATTTAATATGGTATCAGAGCGTGGGTGGAGAAGGCACTCCTCCTCCTCATATTTCCAGTTGGATCATTTTTTTGGAGCAATTTGCTCCATTCCTACTCTGTACCAGAAGCATAAGGTTTACCACTTAATACTCCAAGTTAAGGAATTGTTGATCAAGCTTGCTTGATCAATTATACTAGGTGTGATGAAAACCTGAAATGTGCAGGTAGTCGACCTTATTTTTTCTATTTGATTGTGTTATTTACAGGTTATCAGTTCTTCTCACTGCATTCACTACAAGAAGCTGTTTCTCCTCATTGCATTTGCTACAACATCTCAGTCCTTTTCTTTGCACTCAAAATGGCTCCTCCAATAGAGAAGCTCACTTCCTTCAACTACCATCAAGGGAAGGAGGACATGGAGAACCATTTTTGCACCAAGAATCTCTTCAGATTCACAATGGGGTTAGAGGCAGAGCCAATTCTTAATTATGACAAAGAAAAGTATTGGAATAGGCTTGATGAAGCCTATGGATGCTTGTCTCTCTTAATCTCTCGAGATCTTCTCTTCCACATCAAGGGATTGAAGACACCCAAGGAAATTTGGGACAAACTTGCCTCCTTATTTGATAAGCAGGATGAGATGAGGGTCCATCATCTAGAGAATGAGCTCATCTCCCTTCGTACATCCAAATTTGGAACACAAAATGAATTCTTCACAAAATTCAAGAACCTGAGATTCCATTTGAAGCTATGCAAGGTTGAGAAGGAGGATTATCAACTTATCCTTGCCATTCTCTCAAAAATCAGTGTAGACTACTTAGCCTTTGTATCAAATTTTCAAACAGTGAAGCTCACCACTCCAAATTGGAAGATTCCCCCTCTTGATGCTTTCATTGAATCCCTCTCTCATGAGCATGACAAGTTGATCCAAATGGGGACCATTCGATATTCCAGAGATCAAGCACTGGTTGCAAGAGGACCTAAGGTAGCAAATGATAAAGGGAAGAAAAGAGATGAGTCTCATCTAAATAAAGATAAGTCAAATGAGCCTTCAGGTTTGAAGAGAAGAAAGAATAACGGAAAATGGAAGACCCTTTGTTCCTACTTTAGAAGGGGCTTTCATCTAGATAGATCCTACATGAGAAGACAAATTGATGAAATGACTCTTCTTTTGAAGAAACATAACATTACTGCACCTGCTAGCACAAGGAAGGCTAACCAGAGAGAAGAAACAGAAGACACTGAAGACACTGAATATTACTTCGAAAGAGGTCATGCACTGAAGTCCAGCTACTCAACAACACATGTATTCCTCATTGATTCTGAAGCTTCCAATCATATGGCTGCATCCAGAGAATCATTCTCTTCTTTACAGTCTTTTGATGGTCCTAGTATTCAGCTGGGCAATAATAGTAAAGTTCAAACCAAAGGGAAGAGCTCTATAAAGCTTGAACATGGAAGGTTCAAAGATGTGCTCTATGTTCCCTCCCTATCTTTAAACTTGCTATCTGTATACCAGATGACTCATACTGGCTCTCCAAAGCAAGTGATATTTGGCCTTGACTCAGTGGAGATCACATATATCTCTATTGGGAACATCATAACAAAGCGTGTTGCAAATCATGCCTCCAAGGCATATGCGTTCTCACACTTCATGCCTTTTTTAGAACAAGTGCACCCTCAAAGGGAAGGTAAAAACATTCCATCTCCTTCTTTTGCAGTTTCCACAAGTATTGCAGAACCATTTGTATAAGTTCATGAGATTAAGATTCATTAAGATTCATATTCATATTCAGTCCCTACTTCCAAGCAGGAAGCTAGGAAGATGACTAGAAATCCATCTGAAATTCAGAAGACACAGAAGCTTGCTCTATGTCTTGCAATATTACCTCATTCATAGTGATGCAACAAATTTACTGTAAAATGTCACATGGAAAGGTTTGATCAGTGACACTGCCTTGAGAAGAATAGATTGGATCATACACCTCTTCAGCCAGAAAGAGGAAAACGTTACATTCCTCCTTCCTTCCATCAACATTTTGGGACAAGAAGGAGAAGTCCACATGCGAGGCCCCAGAATACATGTGCACAGAACACCATTCATGCTGCTTCACTACATCACAGAGATGAATGTTGCAGGAACATATTTCCAATTTTTTCAAACTTTAATCCATATTCTATTTGCTTAGATAGAGTGGGGGATTTTTTCCCATGTGGTTATTTCCCCAGCTCCTTGTATTGAGCAATTAATTTACTTTACTTGATGTAATGGGTGACCTATGGTCTTAGTTACTAGGGCCCATAGATTGTCCAAGTTAGCATTTAGGGGGGGTGTTAGGATTATTAATCCTCCCTTGTCCAATTTGGTCATATGTCTAAATTAGGGTTCATGTCTAAATCATGCCTCCTTCTAGTCTATTTTTAGTCACTAGCACCATTGGGTCCACTTGGCCTAATTGGGGAACATGTTCCAGTTACTAAACTGTTGGGAACACTAATTGAGGCCTATTACCACTAATTGCACTTGCATGCATCAGTTTTGGAGCATACTAGATCAATCCCTACAATTTAGGATCCACTAGGAGTGCCAACACCAACCTTCATCAGTTGAGTTCAGTTAGTGACTAGTCAAGCTGAGTTAGGAGTCAGTTACATTCAGTTCTAGTCCTCTACATTCAATTAGTGCTAGGTTTGCATGGACGCATGTAGGAGAGGTGCATTCCTCACCTACCACAGTCATATATCCTTAGTTAACACTAAATTAGACACTTGAGTTGTGTTTTAGAACTCCAATGAACTCCGATAATGATTTAGACAAGGTTAGTTAACTATTGAGTCCTCCGATAATGATTTAGACAAGGTCTTAGTTACCTATAGTCAAGTAGAGTCTAATCAATTTGAATTTCCTCATGTGGATTCGAATTGCATGTGGCTATAAAGCCATTGTATTACATTGTAATTTATCATCTAATTACTTTTTGGTTAAGGAAAGCATTCACAGTTGCAAGCCATTTTTGCACTATTTCATTCTTCAATTGCTGAGTAAATTGTGTGATCTATCTTGTGAGTTGTGTGTTTATCCACAGATCTATGTGCTCAATTTAATAGGATAACCCCCAATTTCTGTCTGAGATGGAGAAAGGACCCTTGAGCCAGTGGTTTAGTAAATATTTTTGCAATTTGTTCCTCTGTATCAACATACTCCAATTTGACAACATTTTGTGACACTTTCTCTCTTAAAAAGTGTTTTTTTATTGGAATGTGCTTGGTCTTGGAGTGCATAACTAGATTTTTGGATATGTTTATGGCACTTGTGTTGTCATATTGTATCACAATTGGGTCTTTATATTTCACAAGTAGATCTTCTAATGTTTGTTTCCTCTAGATGAATTGAGTACAACATGATGCAACAAAAATATACTCAGCTTCTGCTGTTGAAAGTGAAATGGAGGACTTCTTTTTGCTTAGCCATGATACCAAGAAAATTCCCAAGTAAAATGATGCTTCATTGGTGCTCTTTATATCATTAATAATTCCTTCCTAATCTGCATCAGTAAACACCTTCTGAGAGAAGTCATTTCCTTTTGGAAACCACAAACCATACTCCATGTGTTTCTTTGGGGGATGATTGGCATCTGGCGACCAAGCCTACATGCTGCATCACATATGGTCTTGTAGCTGTTACATATAGAAAAATACCAGTCATTGTCCTATACATGATGTTAACCCAAAAAATCCCTCACTCAGCTCTACATGGCCTACACCACCCAAGGACACCCATGCACGACCCTCATTTAACCCCATTTGACCCCCACACCCTCAAGAAGGCTTAAAAACATGAAAAGGGATTATAAACCCCTAAAAAGAGCTTGAATAGCTCTCCTAGGGGCGAAAACCTCCAAAAAGAGGCTAAAACCCCTCAAAGGAGCCTTAAACCCTAAAAGGAGATAAAGTTTGAGCGAAAGGGGGCTAAAAGCCCAAAAAAAAGGCTAAAGCCCTGACCAGGGGCTTATAACCCTAAAAAAGCTATAAATAGAGGGGTGGGGGTCACTCTCAAAAAATTCCTCCCTTCCCTATTGTTATGCTGCTAAAGTGAGTTCCTTGAGACCATCTTGCCTCTCAAGCCATTCACTCTCCCTCTCCTCCATCCTTCCATTGAGCCATAGCTCCCCCTTCCAAGAGAGGCGCTCTCCCAGCTAGGGCATGGTGGCCCATTCCAACCAGAAGGTATACCTATGTTGTTTTCTATATTTGCTTTAGTAGTTTGTAGTTTTTCTAACAACACTTTTTTGCAGGTCTATTGCTTAACATGTTTTTGCAGGTATTTTGGTTCTAACAGTTGTATGCAGGGACTTGGAGTTTAAACCCTAACCTTGTGTGTAGACATGTTCTTTCTTTGTTGTTCTTCATTCCCTTTCGTTTTCTGTTCTGTTTGTTTTTATTTGCATCCATCACCAGGAACCCTACCCTTCCATCCTATAGACGAAAGGTAGCCACTCCTGCCCTGTAGCAATGGAGAAATCCCTGCTACAAAACTGGCGACCATACTGGGGAGATCCCACAGGATCCCTGGGTTTTATTTTTGCAGTTTTATTTTTTTGCCCAAGTTTAATTTTCTGTTAAAATCTAGCTTAGATTCTTGTTTATTTACATTTCCAGTTACTGCCGAGCCTCCTCAAGGCAAGTCCAAGTCCATTTGGCCACAGTACAGGTTACTGTTGGACGGATCTGACTCGGTGTCAAAACAATTTCAGTTTGTAGAGCAAGTCACTCTTATCAGGCCCAGAGAGGGGACCAGGTCACTCATTTTGGCCTCACAGGTGCGACCAGGTCGCTATTTAGCCCCGAAAGGTGCGACCCCCTTTCAGAAGTCAGCCCGCTTCTGTCTGCAAATTCTGAGCGACCTCCTCGCCTGTTTCTAGAAAAATTTGGTGACCCCCTTGCTACATTTGACCCGAAAAGTGTGATCTGTCACTCAGAGTTTGATTTTCTAAAAAGTTAAGGACTGTCAGTGCGTCCCAGCCGCCTTTGTCCATCCAAAATGTTTTTATTACTGGTTTTATTTCTGTTTATGTCCATTTCATTTACAGAATAAAGATTGAGTTAATCAAAGTGTAAACCAAAGCTTAATGGGTTAATGAACATAGCTTGATTAAAATTTACTTAAAATCAACATCTTTCCTAACCCTTCCTCCTCTACCCAGTCATCACCCTTCAAGGTATTTTGGGATAAGACAAAGGGTGAAGCTCGTATAGTAATAGGAACTTCACAAATTTTTTTTTGAAGCCACTAAAAATGGGTGACTTGGAAGGTAGAGGGGGTAGAGAAGGAGGGCTTCTCATGATGCTCAACGTCCTCCCTGTTGACCAACCTTGCATCCAGAGGGTGACCTGTGGATCTACGGATGGGCTTAGTCCCATTGTGTTGAGAGCCCAACACCCTCTCCTGGTTAAAGAGAAATATAGGTGCAAGGTAGTCACTTAGTCAAGCTATCATAGTTCAAGATTACAAATGGTACATGTCTAAAAATTTCTAATTACTATTTACTGCTTTTCATTCACAAAGTTATGAACTCTGCAGAATATTCATAAACCATTTAAGCAGCCACCAGATATAACAGAAAAACAAAATACATACACACCATACCATATAAATCAACCCAATTCAGTTCATGACGCTGAGTGAGCCAGTTAAATTTACAATTTACACTAATTTAAACATCTGCAGTCTTTGAGGACATAAGTCCCTAACTGCCTTAACCATGGGAAGTACTTGGGATTATCCCAAAAATTCATTGTGAGGAGTACCACGGGAACCCCAAAGTAGCTAGCTGCTGCGAGGAATTGCCAAGCGAAACAGGTAATGACCCCCATCGATTGAGTAGCATTCTTGTGAGGAAAAAGCCAAGCACTGTCTTCTGGCAGTCTTGGTGGCTGAGTGACCACCTGCAGCCAATAGGAATCCATTGAAACTGAGGTCCAAAAATCATTACCACCATTTTGAAATACAAATTTGACACGATTGATCCCTCACGCTCTTCCTCACGCCTAAGAGGCGAACCACCACAGTTCAAGTCATTCAACCGACATCATCGAGACCATTCTCGACGACCTTCCACACCATCAGAAGGCCACACAGCCCCTAATTCAGATTCATACCCATATTAGTCTGAACCAGATCTGCACATTGCAGCATCGAGCCCCATGGCTAGTGCGAACCCGGATCCATTTTTCGGCATAGCAATTGCTAGTGGACCCATGTCCACACCACAAAATATCACCAACAACCCTACAGGTGGCCCCAACATGGTTATGCAAACTATCATAAGCCAGCTACCACCACCCATATTGACCAGGCAAGCTGTCCCACCTGCAACACATGGGGGCAGTGGCCCTTCCACCTACACTGCCCCTCTTATCTTACATGGGGGCAGTGGCCCTTCCACCTACACTGCCCCTCCTGTCTTACATGGGGGCAGTGGCCCTTCCACCCACACTATCCCTCCCACCACACTTGGGGGCACTGACCCGTCCACAATGGTGCCACAAGTACCCCCAGCTATGTAGGTGCATTATGCACCTGCAAACCCCACCACCGTGGCTGCCCCATCTCACATCAACATGGGGTCAAACCTTCCTTTCATGGCATGTCTCAACTTTCCTGATTTGGCTCGGTTAACAAATGACCCTATCCGCCATTAAACATTTTGGCCACCCATGGCAACCAAACTTCCTTTAGACATTCCTAAGTTTGAAGGGAAGGCAGGGGAGCAGCCCCCAAAACCACATCATGACGTTTCATCTATGGTGCTCATTAAACAACATCGTAGATGATTCAATCAGGCTAAGACTATTCCAACGCACCCTAACAGGTGTTGCAACCAAGCGGTACATTGAGCTACCACAAGCCAAGTACCCAGATTTCAACTCCCTGGATTTCATGTTCCTGCAATATTTCCAACTCCCTGTCAGATATGACGAAGGGGAGGAGATCTTGTTATCTTGTCACCAAAATATTGCAACCCACATAACTGACCACATCCATGAGTGGTAGTGACGCAGTAGTTTGTGTAAGATCCAACTTGATGACATGATCTTTCTGGATTGGTTCCTTAAAACTTTGCTCCCACCTATAGCAAAGGACGTCTCATCCAAACGTCCCCAATCCAAAGAGGAGGCCATCTTGAAAGCCCAGTAGTTTGATCTAATCTATGCATAGTCTGGATACCTTTACACCATCATTCCAGACACTCCCCGTGTAGGCACCTCCTACTAGGATGCACCGGGGGCATCCCATGCTGCAGATGGCATCATAGGCTTGGTCTCCCACCAACCAAAACACTGTCTAACACCACCTGTAATACCACCACAACCAAGCAACACTCCTGGTGTTGCTTACCAAAACCAAACTCCAAACTATGCACAAATGATGTCCCATTCTGGAGCCACAACTTCTTATGCACAACCTGCACCACCGCAGCAGGCCCAGGCCTTGGCTTGGCCAACATAGCAATACGCGGGACAAATTCCCACATTTGTGGCACTGACACCTACCCAAATATACTATGCACCACTGGTACAACCTGTTCAATCCCCTGCCCTTACTCCACCTGCTCCATTGGGACAAGTGTTTGTACAACAAAACCGTCCCAACCAGCCAGCCCCCAATAACCAACAAGGGCAAGCTAGGAATAGCCGACCCTGAAACCAAGGAAACAATCAACTGCAGGGAGGAGGTCAACAACCAAATCCTCCCAACAATGCTGCGGTGAACCGGCCAGCCCAAAATCCTCAACGACCAAATGCACCAAGATGCAATGCTCTGTTGTGAACAAACCAACCGTGCACACTATGCGAGGTCTACGGGCACTACACATTCGAGTGTCCCTTCATGGGTCACGCTAAACAACCCATTAGAAACGAGGTTCAACATGCCACCAATACAACGGACCAAGCCCAACCAAACCCGTCACCACAAGGACCTCCTCCTATAGTGCTCCAAAACCCATTACCAGTCCAAGGATTGGTGGCAATTGCACCCCCTCCCCATCCCAATCCCATGGCAGAAACATGCGTCCACCACCTGCTGGCTATGACAACTAAAGAGGTCAATATACAAACTAGATGAAATCAGTATGGAACCAACACCAAACCCACTGACACATCAGCGGCATCTACGTCTAAAACAACCAACGCACCTCTTTAGTTACCCCCTTTTTCACGCCCCCCATATGCCTGGTTGCCAACAACGCCATGGCTAGAGCTACTGTCAGCTATGGCATAGTGGATGATTTGGTCAAAACACCTACCACCATGTCCGCTCTTGAGGTACTCAGAACTTGCCCAACGCAGCAGAAAGCCTTACTAGCTTCCTTTGGGGCCGTAGACCCCTCTGACTCCAAGTTGATCACATTCGACACGGAGAATGGAGAACTGCGAATGTCATCAACCATTGCCTTTCAAATTTTGATGTCTATTCGGAATTTGGTCGTGCACCGGTGCATAGTGGATGAGGGGGCGTCCACGTGCATTATGTCTACCCTAGTCTGGTAGAAACTTGGATCCCCAATTCTGCAACCATCCTCCACAAATCTGTGTGCTTATGATGGCCATCCCACTAAAGCCCAAGGAATCCTCCCCTACATCCCCATCACATTAATCGAGAAGACAGTTCTGATTGACATAGAGGTTGTCAACACTCAATTGGACTATAACCTTCTCCTTGGAAGAAGTTATATGTACGCCATGAGAGCTGTAGCATCAAATGTCTTTCATCTCATGATGTTCCCCCACGAAGGGAAAATCATGACGGTTGACCAACTGACTTATCACGATTCGCAAGGGCTAACGGCACCCGCCAACGTTATCCCTACGATCAACAACATTGAGCCGCAAGGGATGACCACACATGCCAATGTAATCCTTGCAGTCAACACCATGGTTGACAACATACTAGCCTCCTCATTGTTGAATGTGGGCCCTTGGTTATTTTCCGATACCACCATGATGGCTTCTTTCCCCTTAGTGTCACCACCACCGACACCAAATGAGACTGCACACTTGGGCATGCTCTCATCCAGCATCGCTGCACCCAAACAACAACCGCAGCCGCAGCCCCAACCGCAACCACAACACCATCCACAGCTGCAACATCAACAGCAGTCGAAACATCATCCACAGCTGCAGCATTACGCGGAGCCGCAACCACAGCCTCATCCCCACATACAACCATCAGGGAGTTATATGGGCTCCTCTCTAGTCCATACAATTCCCTTCCTCTTTCCCTCTCCTGGTGTCATGAGCAAGCTAGTAATGACCACCTTAAACTTACCCAACTTTACATTGGGAATTCCCATGTGGTATCTTGATCCACTGGCTCAACCACCAATGCCCCAGGTAGGCTTAACCCTCGCGCAACCCATTGCGGTCGAATCTCATCCTCCACCCGGCCCGCAAAATCCAACCATCGCACCTGCACCGCCCCACCCAAAAAGGGCCAGGGGAAAGAATGCAAAAGCTAGCATTGAACCTCGATAGATCCCGCCTTGCACCATCTGCGAAGAACAGGGCCATCCAACTCAGAACTGCCCTGAGATTCCTATAATCCGCGATCCATGGATACAACGGAAAACCTCCCCATGGTTGAACTTCCAAGCGCGCCAATAATGAGAAACAAGTCATTGAGAACAAACCATGCTTACACCTTTTATGGACTATATGGACACTATTCTCACCACTGCCAAGACTTGCCCGAGTTTCGAATGACTTTAGCCAACCTCCGACAATATTCCCTTGAATCTGAGATCACCCTGATTGAAGAAGTTCACCCCCCACTTCCTTCTTCAAACACCATGTCCATTTACATGATGTCCAGTTCTACAGACCCTCTTGTCTCCACCATCACCGATGGTCCATCAGACCTGTCTCTTCCATTGTTTCCCCAGCCACAGACGCAACCTTAGTTGCATCCTCAACCTCAGTTACTAGGGAAACAATGGGGTTCATTCCCACTCAACACTATCCTTTTCCTTTTCCTTTTCCTACCATCCGGGATCGTGAGTAAGTATGTCTTAGAAACCCGCAATCTACAGGATTTCACATTGGGATATCCTGTGTGGTCCCTTGAACTACCTACCATACCTTTGAGGCCTGAAGATGTGTTGAATCATGTCTAGCCAATTGAGATGATGTTGCACCTACCTCCAAGTCCATCAAAGACTCCTCTCGTCTCCAGGCCTTCCCCTCTTCCTCTAACAGAGACTGGGGTAAAGGCCACCAAATCCACAACCAATACCATTTACATGATAGCTAGCACCAGTTTCCCTTCTGTCTCGTTGGTCATGGAAGATCCACCTGATCTATCTCAGCACCACTTACGCGATAATGGAGATATATGTAAGACCACCTTTGGTTTTACCCCATTCCCTTTAAACCATAGTGTGGAATCGGTTCTTCCCATAAAATACCAGATTCCGTCATCTTGCCTTGCCAATGACCTTCGTCTCGGCAAGGGGGCATACCTCTTCTTTGACCCAGATGGTCAACTCTTGAAGAAGCCGCACAATGGGCTCCACCTCAAGAGAGCCTATGCCTAATACCACCACTATGAGTCCCTTATAGCGTAGTTTTCTCCCTTTTTGTTTTGTAATGTTTTTTCCACAAGTCAAGGGCAGCACTGTTAGTTGCTAATCTAAAGTCACCTAGAACCTATTCAGGACACCTCTCACACCTACAGACTCAAATTTTTTCCCTCTATTTCCTTATGAGATCATCGTCTCATGTTTAACAAACACATTTTAGGTTCGCTTCCTAGAAGTTACCTCGATTTATGAGCCACATCATGATGATGCAATTGTCTGCGGACTTGTACTTGCATCACACTTTCCTACCGCTACTCATGTGTGTTCTTGGGCCACCGCCCATCAAGGAACACCATTTTAGTTTTTAACACATAGCTATCTACTCCGTCCACCGCACCTCATGCGGATCTCCGAACCATCATCCCGAAGACGAATCATTTCTTTGGCATATAACTACCTCTAGACTTGCACTCACATCACATGTAGTCAAGTCCATCCACCACAATTCACACACAACTCTGCTGACCTTTGTCTAAGAGCCACCTCTGTTTATGTGCCTCTGTCGCACCGACTCGCGTACCTCTTCCGCGACCTATCCTGTGCATGTATTGGTACGTTTAAGATCCACCTGCTCCGTCCATACTACGCAGATGAACTTTGGGCCACTTTCCACTGTCCCGACATGGGGCACTGCCTGTGCCACTGCAATCGGTTGACCATACTAGAGTTTCTTTTAAGCTCTTTTCTGACTCCTAAAAGAATGAAAAGATTTTCGAGCACAACTGCTTCCTTTTCCTCTCGTTAAAGGATAGGAAAGGGCGTCTACATCGTCTCGTTTACCTCCTTTTGCAGACTACGTAGACCATCAAGTGAAAAGGACCACCTTGGCATATTCAAGCCAAGACCGTTCCCCTCTGCATACTTTCATACTTTCTCGGGTAGAGGGGCTGAATTTTACGAAAAAGCTCACCATGAGTTGTAGTTAAGCTCTTTTCCAGCCTTCTCATCAAGAAAATATTGCCGAGCAAACTTGGTTTCGTTCATGCTAGTAAAAGTATCTGAATGACCGTCCATTCAGTATAGGTTTAACCTTTTTTAGACTGACTGGACTACCAACGGTAAAGAAGTCTCCCATTCCCTAAAAAGGATGGGTGAGCTCTCCTGTGTATACTTTTATCCTTTTTTGGGCACAAAAGACTACCAACGAAAAAGAGCCCCCATTGGAGTCTTCTTCATGCTTTTAGACTCTCTAAAATTGAAAGCACCATCGAGCATTTACTTTCTTGGGCTCGCCAAAAATCCACGAGATCGTACCACAATGGTGTCTTTAGACACCACCCCATAGATAACAGTTTGGCACCATTCACTTTGGGTCACCTTTGTTCAAAGTACTCTGCAATGTGTCTTCCTTGGATCCTATCAGTACCAAAAGTATCTACCTCCCCCAAGTATCCTTCCTTGAAATCGATCCCATTCCCATGAGTCAGTTTCATTCGCTGCCTAGTCCACCTTGTCGTCATACTCTGAACAAAGGAATTTTGTGTCTACTACACTCCCCCTGCCCTTTTTCAACTCTTTCCCTCCCCCCCCATTCAGTGGGTCAGTCTGCAGATTTTCTCACATCTTTCGGTTATCTCCCTCGTGCTTCTGGTCAAGGAAACATCATTTCTTTGACTAGGGGCAGGTCTCCCTCTGTCGATGACAACACACATATTCCAGAGGATAGACCCAAAGGTCCCTGTATCTTGGTTTCATTAACCTCATTGACGAGTTCCTTGGACCACTTGAGAGGAGTCCTTAGTGCCTCTTAGGAAGGTTGTTTCTCACGTGCTCGACTCCAACTACATCATTGCACCGTTGAGATTCGTACAGGGTATTGGTCCATGCAGCATTTGGTCAAAGACCCCGAATTTCACCTAACTCTAGCACATTGATGAGTCTATTTGAGGGACCTAAGTAGGTTTATGTCCCTTATGATTTCTGGGTTGCGTTGGAGACAGTGTTCAGAAGCCCCAACAATGCTTCTATATAGATTTATGATTGATGCATCATACTTGTACCACAACGACTCTGACTCTCCATTAGTGAGTCCAGACAGCTATGTACCATCCCAGATCCAACAGGCTATCAGTCATGAATATATAGCATTCCATGAGAATGCCATGGGTGCAATGTAGTAGTTCTTCATATTAGTATTGTATTCAGCCTCTCATTGAGGCAACCACTATGTATCATCAGTTGTACATGATCGACTCTTGTATTATAGAGCATAGATCACATTATTCTTTTGACATTGTCATGAGCATGGGGATGCTCGCCTCGTCCATATACATGTCACACATTATTTGTATCTCACCCATTGATGGGAACCATATTAATACAAAAACCAAAAGACACCATGCCCCAGCCCAGGAAGCACCACCTCTTCGCAAAAAATCCTATGATGTCCATGTGTCATACGATGAGCTCCTGCCCTCACACATCAGGGGGTAATCTGTTAACCCAAAAAATCCCTCACTCATCTCTACATGGTCTACACCACCCAAGGAAACCCATGTACAACCCTCATTTAACCCCATTTGACACCCACACCCTTAAGAAGGCTTAAAAACATGAAAAAGGGCTTAAAAACCCCTAAAAAGAGCCTAAATAGCTCTCCTAGGGGCTAAAACCCCTCAAAGGAGCCTAAAACCCTAAAAGGAGCTAAAGTTTGAGTGAAAGGGGGCTAAATCCCTGACCAGGGGCTTAGAACCCTAAAAAAGCTATAAATAGAGGGGTGGGGGTCACTCTCAAAACATTCCTCCCTTCCCTATTGTTATGCTGCCGGAGTGAGTGCCTTGAGACCATCTTGCCTCTCAAGCCATTCACTCTCCCTCTCCTCCATCTTTCCATTGAGCCATAGCTCCCCCTTCCAAGAGAGGTGCTCTCCTATCTAGGGCATGGTGGCCCATTCCAACCAGAAGGCATACATGTGTTGTTTTATGTATTTGCCTTAGTAGTTTGTAGTTTTTCTAATAGTATTTGTTTGCAGGTTTATTGCTTAATATGTTTTTGCAAGTATTTTGGTTCTAACAGTTGTATGCAGGGCCTTGGAGTTTAAACCCTAACCTTGTGTGCAGAGGGGTTCTTTCTTTGTTGTTCTTCATTCCCTTTCATTTTCTGTTCTGTTTGTTTTTATTTGCATCCATCACCAGGAACCCTACCCTTCCGTCCTATAGACGGAAAGTAGCCATTTCTTCCCTGTAGCAAGGGAGAAATCCCTCCTACACATGATATGATCTACTTCCAAAGACTCATCATTCTTTCTTAATTTACATCCCGTGACCATAGGAGTACTAATTGGTTTTGAGTCTTCCATTTTAAAAAATGTCAACATGTCTTTGTTATATTTGGTTTGAGAAATGAAGATCCCTTTTTATTTTTTAGAGACTTATAAGCCAAGGAAGAATGTTAGTTCACCCAACATTGACATTTCAAACTCCTTCATTTTTGAAGCAAAATTTACACTGAGAACCTGTGGATCACTTCCAAATATGATATCATCTACGTAAACAACAACAATGATCATGTTTTTGTTTTCAAACTTTATGTATAGATTATGGTCAGTGGCCCCTCTTTTATAGCCTTTTTGCTTGAAGTACTTGTCCAGTCTTGAGAACCATGCTCTTGGAGCTTATTTGAGGTCACATAGTGCCTTTTTTAGTTTGCAAACATAATATTTGTTTCTTGATAATAGAAAACCTTTAGGTTGTTCAACATATACTTTTTCTTCAAGTTATCAATTAAGGAACACATATTTTACATCCATTTGGTATACTTTGAATTTTTTATAGCATGCAAATGCTAAAAGCATTCTAATTGTTTTAAGTCTTTCCACATGTGCAAAAGTTTCTTCAAAGTCAATACCTTTATTCGAGCATATCCCTTGCATACTAGTCTGGCTTTGTTTCTTATGACTTGACCATCCTCATTAAACTTATTTTTGAAAATCCATTTGGTCCCAATAACGTTCATGCCTATTGGTCTTGGGACACATTCCTAAGTTTGTTTTTTCTCTATTTGGTCTAACTCATCATTCATGGCATTGATCCATGCATTATTTTTTCTATCCTCTGCAAAATTTTTGGCTCAACCAACAAGATTAATGTTTGTTCTTGAAACATTAGTCTTCTTCTTGTACTAACTCCTGAATTTTTTTCACCTATGATTAGAGCTTCAAGATGATTCTTTTGAATTCTTCTAGATGGAGTTTTTGTATCAGATATAGGAGACTCTTCATCTTCATTTCCTTCCTTTTAATCTAAAGCCTCCTACTTTTAAGAATCTTCATATTCCACTTCTTCTTTTATAGACTCCTTTTGAGAATATTTTTCTTTCTCTTCCTTTAACAACTCATCCTTTTGAGAATCTTCATCTTTCTCTTCATCATCCATTTCTTAATCATCCTCATTTTCTTGGTTTAGTTTCATCAACAATTACACTTTCTCTTTGTATGATCTTATGTGATCTTCGATTGTAACATTTGTATGCCCTTTTGGTGGACGATTATCCAAGAAATATGCCTTCATCTATCATGGAGTCAAATTTCCCAAGATTTCCATCATCTCTCTTTATGTAGCACTTAATTACAAAGACTCTAAATTACTTGAATGATGTTAGTCTACCAAACCATATATCATAAGGTGTTTTGTCACCATTTACTATGAGTTCCCTCTATTATGTATATAAAAAACTCTGTATATTTCTTCCCTCCAATAGTTGTCTAGAAGTTTAGCTTCATTAAGCATGGTTCTGGATGCTTCTTGAACTGTCATGTTCTTTCTCTCAAATACTCCATTTTTCCGAGGAGTTTTTGAGGCTGAAAACTACTTTTTGATTCCATGAGTTTCACAAAACTCATTGAATTCATTTGCAGTAAACTCTCCATCATTGTTTGTCCTTAAACATTTAATTTTGATATTTGTTTCATTCTCAAATAGTGATTTATAGGATTTAAAATTCATAAAGGCTTCTAATGTTTCCTCGAGAAATTCCACCTAGGTCATCCTTGTATGATTATCAATGAATAACATGAAGTAACACTCACCTTGCATGCTTTTAGTTCTTGTAGGACCACATAGGTCAGTGTGAATTATTTCCAATGACTGTGATGTTGTATGCTCTTTGATATTGAAACTGCTTTTGTTTGTTTCCCATGAAGAAAATGTCTACAAACATAGTTAGGAGGTTTTATGGTCTTTGGTAAGTTTCTTATGATTCCCTTCTTACTTATTTTTACAAAATTGTCAAAGTATAAGTGGCCCATCCTTCTATGCCACAACATACTTTCATCAAGTTGACTCATGTAACATTCTTCATCATTTTCTAGGATGTATACATTTCCTGGAGTTCTCACAACAGTACTAATAATTTTTCCTGATTTTTTCTTTCTGATTTCACACTTCTTGGAGTCAAATACGCAAATGTTCCCTTGATCACAAGTTTGACTCACACTTAGGAGATTAGGTTTTAATTTTTCTACTAACAAAACATTTTTTTCTTTAACCTTATTTCTAAGAGCCACTGTACCTTTCCAAATTATTTTAGACGATAGATTATCCCCAAAAGTAACTTTTCCCTTTTGATCTCATTTTAGGCTGATGAAATTCATTGGGTCTCCTGTCATGTGCTTTGAAAATCCACTGTCTACATGCCATAGATTTTTATTTTCTCTGGCACATAGATTATTGAACATTTTTATTTCACATCTCATGTTATTTTCCAAGCCTTTGTTTGCTCCTTGTCTCTAGTCGTGGCTCCTTTTTCAATAGGAGTCAATGGTTTACAGTTTCTAGCTATATTCCCCAAGTTACCACATTTGTAACATTCTTTGTCATACCTTTGTAAAGGTGCAAATGAATTCTTATTTTTTCCTTTTGGAGGATCACTAGAATTGTCTTCCTTGTAGGGATATTTTTTATTATATTTTTGGTTCATCCTATAATCAAAATATTTATGCCCAAAATTGTTACAGACATAGCAATTACCCAAAAAGAGTTGCAGATTTTTGTTTCTCAATGGTATTCTTAGCATTTTATTTGTCCTCCTTTCATTTTGAAAAGAATTATATTTTTGACTATATCTCTTTAAGTACATCAACACGACTCTTTTTGTTTCCATACTGTATTGTGGGAGAGGATTGTTCTGATTTCATTCCTTTGTCATAAACTAGTCCAGTTTTATTACTGAATGATCTTTGACAACTTAGGATGTCATCTAGAGTTTTTGAGCTCCTCACAAATTTTGATTGAAAGGATGCTTCATCAATATTGTTTATAAGTAAGACTAATTAAACCTCATATTTCTCTAATTATTTTTCTCTTTTGTTGAGCTGCTGTTCTAGATGGTTTTCAACCTTTTTAGCTTCTTGAAGATGATTTTTTAAGTCAACAATAATTCTTTTTGTATCATTATTTTTCTCTTCAACCCATGCCACTTTAGTTTTTAATTGTTTGTACATCATTTTATACTTCCTTAATCCTTCAATAGCACTTATGAGTTTTGCTTCAAGTTCTACCACTCCATCTGATTCCTTTTCAAGGTTTTCGCTCTCTATTCCCAAGAATAGAACTTCTGCTTCATCTTCTCTAGAATCATTTGAAAAACTATCATCCATGGAGTAAAAGCTCTTCTTTTTTATTTTATTCCTATATTCCCATTTGTTCTTCTTGAAGTATTTAGGGCACTCATCATTGTCTTCATGTTTGGAATAAAGTCATTTGGAAGAAAAATGACCATTTACTCCACAGTTGAATAATTTTAAGGGTAATTTCCCTTTGTACTTACCTGTACCTTTCTTAATATTTTAAACCAGAAATGATTCTTCATCATTAGAGTCTTCTAATTGAATCTTTGTTTTGGATTTCTAGGCTACTTTATAATCCTTTAAAGCTTCTTCCTTCTTTTGAGAGTTATCTTGTTCAATCCTCATCTAATAAGCTATGAGGGTCCCATATAGTTAATTCATGGTAAGCTTGTCAAGATTTTATTTATATTATAGGGTGGAAATCCTAGGATTTTAAATCATTGGAAACGATCTTAGCACTTTTTCAACTATTTCAATTTCTTCCAATTCTGCTCCTAGCCCTTGAATTGCATTAACAATCTTGTTATTCTCTTAAAGTATTCTGATATGTTCTCTTCTTCCTTCATTTTTAGACTTTCAAATTGAGCTTTAAATGTATGGAGTTTGGACCTTTTTACCTTGGTATCTCCTTCATAGATGGTCTACAACTTGTCCCAAATATCCTTCGCTGTGTTACAATGCATTACTTTGGCAAAAAATGTTCTTTTTAATCCAACCAAGATTGCATTAACAACTTTTGCAATGTACCCAAATTGTTTTATTCCTTCAAGATTCGTAGGAGGAGATTTTGAATATATATACCCTACTTGTACAGATAACCAAACTTCAAGTCCAATAGACATCAAATTACTTATCATCATAACACTCCATAATGTATAATACTTACCATTGAATAGTGGACCTTGGAGGCCATTTTTCCTTGTTGATCCATAGTGATAAACGATCTCTTCAAGCATTTAAACTTTTAGTGAAGAGACCTAATCTGATACCAATTGTTGGAAAACTGAGTAATACTGAGCGGGGGGGTGAATCAGTATTAGATATTTCTTTAATTTTTATCTCCTTATTTAAAAATAAAAACAACAATAGAAATAGAACACAAAAGTTTATCATGGAAACCCAACTGGGAAAACCACAAACACTTTCTATTACTGAAAAAATATATTTACAAGTATTTTTCAAGCACCGACTTGCTAGATCCTACAACACCCAAGATGTTTAGCTACAACTGAAGGATGCACCGACACCCTATTTACCAGCAACAACTGGAAGGAAGCTACGCCTTCCTACATGATTTTGTTTCGTGCCCTTGCACCTCCCAACCACCCTTAGACGATTATTCCTTCTCTGTTTTCTGTACACTTTACGATTTGAAATTTGTGTGTACATAGACACACTATTTGAATGAATAAATATTTGATTATATACCCTCAATCGTTCCTCTTTACCGAATGGTTACAACTATTCATCGTTACCCTTAACAAATTTAACTAATTTAGAATTACCTTCTCTATTAGTCTTGCAAATTTAACCATATGATTATGAAATATTCGACTTTGTAATATTGACTCAGATGTGTTACCTTATGACTTATTTTATTCTTTGATTTACAATATTTTGATATTTTCAATTCTGATTTCGACTTATTGATTCTGATGTCGACAATCAACCTCACGAATACATTGCCTATTCCAATATTTCTAATTCCATTGTTTCGACTTCTACTTTGTCAATTATGATGTCGAATTAAACTCCATCGATTCTGACTTATCAATTCTGATTTCGAACTAGAATATGTCAATTTTGACTTCCTGATTATGATGTCTAACTATGATTCTGACTTGCTGATTCGATGTTGAACTAGACTCTGTCAATTCTGACTTGCTAACTCTGACTCCGACTTGTTTGTGACTCTGGTTCCGACTGACAATTCAGATTCCAACTCCAACTGTGATTTAACTGAAAATGGTCGAAAAGCTATCGACTTTAACTGACAATGGTCAACAAGAGGTCGAATTCGACTGACAATGGTCGATAAGCAGTCAACTTCGACTGGCAATGGTTGACAATAGGTCACTAAGAATTTGACTAGAGACTTGACCATCATACAATAAGTTGACACCAACATTTTAAAATTTTCGAATAAATACGGTGACGACTGACTTGCTATCATTTTCCTCTATTATTAATGAACTTCTTTGGCATCGACGACAACCATACCCAACAAAAAAAATGTAATTATTTTCTATATTATTGTTATATTGACTAGTCGAGGTACCATTGATTATATATCTATCAAACCTACTTTAGACAATGAGGGTGGTTTTTGGGGTAAGGGAATTTAAGATTTCATCTAGATATACTAGGTTGATATCGACAAGATTTCAAATGACCATAAGTAAATTTCATAGATACATGGTTTTTTTTAATTTTAATATATATATTTTTAATGTAATAACCTAGTTTTGACCCTTTGAACTTGATATTGTTTATATTGTAATTATGCTTTAACTTATTATGTGTTGCTTGAAACAATGATATAGTTTTCATTGTGATTCTGAATAGTAACAAACATGATCATTTTAATTTAATTGAAAAATTCCAAGGTTGATTGGTGGGGAGAACACCGATGCAAATATGAGACCAATAGAGGGAAATGTAAGGTTGTTTAGTGGGGGAATGACATTTTCATTATGAATATTATTTAACCTATCCATGAAAATTCTAATTATATTGTCCTATTTATAGTTATCCTTAAGTTTATGCTAGACTTGAATTGAGAGCCTATTTAAATGAAAGGAGAAATATAAATATGGGAACTTCATAATCCTATGCTAAAGTGGCTAGCTCTTATTTTTAGTAAATACCTCATACATTTAGGGAACCAAGAAATGGGTGGAGGAAGGACTCCTCCCTATCGCTCATTCACTCAATTCAAGGATGCAAATTCGAATGGGGAGAGAGGAGCTTGGAGAAAATAGGGTTCTTGAAGATAAAATAAGGGTTTGAAGGAAGAAAAATCATCCCAAATATCATATGAAACTTGGAGAGATGGAATAAGGGTTGTTGGGTGATATTATACGTCATTAAGAGAAACTAGATACCATTTCAAATCCATAAAATTTCAAGCCATTTAGAGTCTCAAAACATATGGCATAAAATCCCTATCAAAGAAGCCTCACAATGCTAAAGATGAAATATGGAATTATATAGTGTCTTAGGCTTAAATTTTCCATAAAAAGGAGAAAAAATAGGAAGAGAATATATAATGAGTTTAAGATTAGATAAAGGATGAATTCCTATGTTATATGGATCAAGAGATGAGTGTCATTAGTCATTCCAACTAAGAGATAGAATAAATAACTAGTAGTGAGTCTACTTGCTTGGTTGGTATATTATAAGCTTTTAGTGAAGAGAAGAGGGATTTGAGAAAATTGGAAAATATTCGTCACCTTAGTGGTTTCATAACCTATAATATGGGTGACATTCTGCAATGGAATAAACTATGGTTGAGCAGAAGTTAGTCCCACCACAGTTAGTTGCCTTGGATTTTCATCTTTGAAAATATAAGTGTATTCTCTCTTAAATTTTAATATGTGAATATAATATTGTATATTTATGAGTACATGAAATAATTATCATGATATTTTGAATAAAAATTTCCTAAGGATGATGTATGATGAAAGTGATTAAGTCATGTGCAAATCATGAAAGGCAAAGAGTTGTAATCTCTTGCATGACAATTGTTTAACAAAAGGACTATATAAGAACAAGGCTTACATGTCCTTTAAAGATTTATTTTTGGAATTTATGGTCCATATGGTAGTTCTTATAAAGTTGTTAACAAGGTTTATTTTGAAATGATTGTAAAAGTGGTACTTATTTCCTATAGGGGCACCTTCTATTCCTAGATTGGTTTTGAGTGCATATAATTATAATTTTTTACATGAACATTATTTTATGATTTGAGATGATTTATATCTATAAAAAAATTCATTAATATTTCTTAAACCAATTGTTCAAATTAAAAGAACTTCAATATCTTTAAAAGGGTTAAATTCTCGAGTTGAATAGTTCAGGAGTGTGCATATACCTATATAACAATTAACCTTTATATCCAAATATCTAACATGAGTAGGTGTGATATTTTGTATAAAGGCTCTACACATATACGTGAAAATTCTGTAAGGTTACACCTTACATATTTATCTTATTAGATAAATACATATATTTTTATATTTGAATTGATGGTTTTGACAATGCAATGGTCAAATGTTTTATATGAACATAAGTCAAATAGTCATGTCTTCTGATGAGGAGACATGACATCTTAATAATTAATAACCTAATCTAATAATTTATTAATAAATGTAATATACGTTTGGTATATTACAAGTTATCCTTCTCTAAAAAGATTCATCCATGAATATTCTATGAGTGTGTTGCAACTGGATTTTTTTCCACGAATAATGGTGGCATGGTTTAGCAGTTCTTGAAATAATTGGTCACATTTCCATTGAAATATTTTCATGCATATGATTATGTAGATAAACAAATAACAACTATATGGAGTATTCTTTTGAGCTTCTAATCTGATGGTTTTCTTTTGATCTTCTAATTTAATGTAGATTTTTGATATTTCTGCATGCTTTGATATGGTTTCCTTATATGTAGCGGAAACTACTAATAATGTGCTTAATTCCTTGTCTAATGAGCTTGGATTTAGTTGTTCTTGGGGAACATTTTGATGTTGAGATTCTATAACATCTTGAGTTACCACCATTGGTAGAATGTTCATCTCTTCATTTGCCACAACATCTTCCGGGTTTCATTCTTCTACATTATTCTGATTAAGGTCATCCCAGATGCTTTTATTTTCATCATTGCATTCTTCTACAACTTCAATTTTTTTATAATTGTTGTTAACAATGAATTCATTTTTAACCGTATTTTGTGTTTTATTATTACAATCTACATCGTCCTCATTTTTTTTACGATTGATATTGACAATATGATTGTCAATATCACCTTGATCTTTCATATCCTTGTCTTCTACCTATTCTTTTTCATCATCTTTGTCATCATCTTCCTTAACGGGTCCTTGTTCTGGATTTTCACTAGACAATTTTATAGATTTTTCATCTGGTGTATTAATGTGCCTTACTTCCCTACCTTATAATAAGGCGCAGTGAAATTCTGGTAGACGCAAGTATTTTTGACTAAGTATCATATTTTGAGGTTTGTAGTTGGGGTGTCTTTTGTTATCCCTCCTGGAGTCTAGTGGCATGAATCTTTTGTGAGGAGGAATATAAGGAGGTGTTCGTCATGGCATCCCTTCCTTTTTGGTTGAAGTGGTGGACTTCAGACTCTTCCCTACTTGAATATTTAGGAGTTGTCTTCATACCTTGTTCCTCTTTACTTAAGAACTTGGGAGTCACAAATGCTTCTTCTATTATGTGTGCAAATGCAGTTTCCAACTTTCCCTCGCTTGAGACTTTGGAGACCATAACCACTTATTCATAGGTTTCTTCATCATTTTCTCTCAACATTGGTTTGATTTGAGCAATAAATTCTTTGGGGTCTGATCTTGCTACAAGTTCTTCCTTGATTCCATCTTCTTCTATCATGGGTGAAAAATTACTTTTCAACTCTTTCTTATTTGGAAATTCAGGGGGCGTAACTGCTTCTACTATTGTGGGGGCCATAGTAGTTTCCTGCTTTCCCTCGATTGAGAAGTGAGATGTTGTAGCTGCCTCTTCTTCACTTTCTCTCAACATTGGATTGGTTTGAACAATAAATTCTTTGGAGTCTGGTATTGGTAAAAGATATTTCTTGATTCCATCTTCTTCAGTCGTGGGTGCAAAATTAGTTTCCAACTCTTCCTTATTTGGAAATTTCGGTGTTGTAACCACTTCTGCTATCATAGGTGCCATAACAGTTTCCTGCTTTCCCTCGCTTGACTAGTAAGATGTCATAGCCTCTTATTCTTCATAGGCTTCTTCATCATTTTCTCTCAACATTTGCTTGGTTTGAGAAATACATTCTTTGGGGTCTAATCTTACTACGAGTTCATCGTTGATTACAATTGCGTCACTTGTTTCTTCCTAGTTGATTTCTTGTATATTTTCATTTTTGTTTTTTGTTTCACATTCTTGCTTCAAATGATTTTTTATCATTTCGTTTAAAATTTTAAAGTCTTCTTCATATTTTTCCCATTTTTTGTTTACTTTCTCGATTCCTTGAAAAAATTTATCCCATAATAATGACATTTCTATCTTCGAAGTCTTGACAATTTGAATTTTTTTTTGAATAATAATAATAATTAATTAATTGATTATTATTATTATTATTATTGTTTTTATAAACTCTCTCTATATATTTTTTGTTTAAATTTAAAATATATAAACTATAATAATATAATAATAATGCTTATTATTATGAATAGTTGTAATATATTTAATTTTGATTTTTTAGGGTTTTGAGTATGAAATGGTGCAGGTCATGAGCAAAGGTGTGTCAAGGCATGGATGGAGAGGACACGATGGAGGAATGGTTGTGGGAGGAGATGAAAGGGCATGTAAGTAGATTGCGACGTGGTGGAATGATGTGGAGAGAATAGCAAGCACAACAAAAGGGGAGGGAGTTGGTGGAGAAGTGGCATGTGGGCTACAGATGGGAGAGAGAGAGTGGGGGAAGGTGTCACAGCCACACTTTCACAAGCGCTCTTGACTCACCAAAGGTGGTGTGCAACACTGCCAGGAAGGCTGCTTGAGGGATTGCCCACCCAAGTGCCTAGCTTGCAGACTACGCCTTAACCTGTGGAACTATTTTTATCTTTTTAACTCTTATACTGTTTACTTAGTCTCATTAGCCTTGCCGGCACATTCAACACTTAGCCAAAAACCAGTAAAACGCAGCACTAAGCAAAATACAGTACATAGAGAAATATAGTGGGTTTCCCAACCTGGCCGAGCCCTTTAAACTTGTATAAAAATGGAACAGTATTACATAAATGAAGTTGCCCAAGGCAGAGCTCCTGGTGCATGCTCAAACAGCTGCTACACCCAGAAAATACAAGAGATACAAAAATGTAAAAGACTTTCTCTTTGCCAAAGACGCCCAGCCTCCTCTGCCTCTCCTCAGTGATGCCGTAGACCTCTGTGTAGTTCTGTTGTGTTCCCTTTGAAAAACCAGCGACTTGATCCTCCTTGATCAATCACTTCTTGCTTGATTTGAAATGACTTGCATTTCATTTACTTATAGCCTTCTAGGTGTCTTGCCCATGTCAACTTGCCATCTTGCTTACCGCACAAGTCACCCCTTACCGGTTCACCAAGTCAACTTCAAAACACACTTGGCCCACTTAACCGTTTCATTGATGTCACCGCACCAAGGTTCACTTTGACTTAGGCATTCATGGGTCCACTTGCTGAAGCCTTTAGAGTGTCGTGTGCACACTTTGCTGGTGAGCCACGCACCCCTTACTTTGACCGAAGCGCCCATCTGATTGACCGTCGTTCGTCACTAACCGTGCTGTCGTGTGTGCGCACCCGTCGCCCAACTGCCATCGTCCACACACCCATCGGTTTGATTACCAAAACTCTCTTTTACTAGAGCACCCAACTGTCTGCACATCTGTCCGTCCGCACATCTGTCCATTCGCACACTTGGGTCGCGCGCCCATTTTACCAAATGCCTTCACAAGCTTGCTTGCCCATCTGCACGTTCAAGGGTCACACGCCTCAAAGGGGCCACGCGCCCATCACCAATGTCATCTTTACCAAGGGGCACCTGTGCCAAGTCACGTGGGCGCTGACCTTAGGGCTCGCCATGTTCCCGACCTCCGTGCTAGTGGTGAATGTGGGCGCTTGCTATCTTTTCCAAGCGAGAGCGCAACTCCATGCCGAACTGTCATGTCCATGACACCTTGCCCAAGTGTGCCGCCACTTAGGTGTGCTGAAAAATGTGGCTATGATAGCCTCCCCCACTTAAAATTGTTGTCGTCCCGACAATGTCAACTGCTGCAACCTTTGCGTGAACTCAAGCCACACTGTTGCAACATCTGAACTGTTCAAGACTCATCCGCAGTACTGCTTTCTTGACCACCTACTTCCAACCTGTGCTCCATGCCTTCCTTCCTGTTTTCATTTGCTGTGCACCTCAAGGACAAACCGGCTAGGTAGCTAATCCAACCGTGCGTTCATCACTTAAGACAAACTTCCCCATTTTGGAATCATGTTGCCAGTGTTCTTCTTTCAGTGTCCGCAAGCCTCCTGCACTTTACCTTGGCGAAAAACAGTCTTTTAGGCCACCTTGCCAAAGGTGCCTAGGGCCTCACTACCGTCGCCAAAGATGGTGAGCCCAGCTACTGCTAGCTTAAGTGAAAAGACATGGGCGGTGCCATAGGCCACTGCCGCCCGTATCTTCCACACCAAACTGCCTAAAGTCGACTAGGCCGCTGCTGGCACTAAGATATTTCAACCGAGCCCAATATTGTGCAAACCTAACACCATCAGCCGTCCAAGTACTCATGTCTACCGCGAGCTTTGTGCGGTCATCTAAGCCAACCGAAGACTCCATCTTTGTTTGCTGCGACCTCCTCTTGGCCCGCTTCTTGGTTGCTTTAGTTGTCCCTTCAAATGGCTTGCTTGCCTTATCGTCGCATGTCTCCAAGCATGCCAACATTTTCTATTCTTGAAGAATGCACAACTCTGCCACAGCTTCCGTAGCCATGGTTTCCTTAGCCACTTCTTCTTTTACCGGTTCCAACAACCGCTTGCTTTCCAAGTGAGCAAGTACCGCATCAACTTCGATTGGTTGGAAGCCAACCTGCTGCAACCGCTCTCGTGTCAACTCTTTTTCTGGAATGCCTATGGCATGGATGCAAAATGCCACTATGTCCTCTGCATCACGGGGTGGATCAACTTCTTTGTTGCTTTCTCCATCCAAGACTTCTTCCAAAATCTGCGTTTCTGCTGAAACTTGCATTTCTGCCACAACCTGCGTTTCCTCTAGAACCTGTGCTTTGTCAAACACCTCCTCGTGTGACTCAGCCTCAAGGTTCTTCTCAACCAAAGTGTCGCTGCCCAATCTGCTGCACGACATCTCCAATGTGCCTTCATTGGCAACCTCCGCACATGCTACCGGAAAACCCAACTGTTCCTTCTCATGTTGCCGCAAAGGATCCTCTGAAATGCATAAGGCATCAATCTCCTCATAGATTGAAGCCATGCATTTTTCCAACACTGCTAACCTTCCTACTGTGGATAGATCAGCCTTTACCACAATGCTTGGCTCGCTGTTCTTTGTTGAAATTGTCTTCTTCCCTATGCTTTGCTGCGGCAAGTGCTTCCACTTACCTGGGTCTTCGAAAATCCATACCGAAGTCACCCATGGCTTGTATCCCAGCCTGCTTTTCTGCATCATAGGTAAGCTCCACGTTTTGTCTTCTCTTAAGAACACCATCCGTCCAGCATGCGGAACTGGCACTGCCTTGGCCAAACGAAGAAAGTCCTTTCCCAAGATCAAAGAGTGATCATCCAATGGAACAAATTTCAAGTCCATCTTGCCGTGCCACCTTCCAACTCTAATAGGTGCTGCGCATATCTTCCCTGTCACATCTCTTACTGCAGAGTTCACTGCCTTGAACTTTGCTTGGCTGCTTTCCATGCCGCTGTGAAGGGACCCCGCAGTCTTACTGCTCACCAAACTGTGAGATGAACCAGTGTCAACCAACGCAGAAACCCTTAGGCCACTCACCGTCGTTTCCATGAAGTCCAAACCTTGCTGCACCCCTTGCAGATCTGCGTTACGACCCCTGGCCGCTTCGCTAAGGCAAGCTTCAATTGCCTTTATTGTCTTGGAAATCTCGTTTGAAGGTGCCTCTTCCAGCACTCTCATTGCTGTCAACCTTGCTGTAGAGCCCTCTCCCACAACAGCTCTTGCCCTAAACGGACAGTCTCTTACGTAGTGATTCTGTGTGCAACGATAACACGCAATTGTCTTCTTTTTTGATTTTTCCATTTTCTCTTGTCTTGGCCCTCCCTAAGTGCCTTCTGACTTAGCTTTACTTCAAGTAGCCTACGACCGCTGTTCTTCTTGCTTTCTTTCATTTTGAAGCATTTCCTCAAGAACTCATCCCATTTATCGAATGCTACCTGCCGTCTCTTTCAACGCGGCTGAAACTTGTTCACATCTTGTTGCGAACGTTTCACTCAGCTTTGTAACTGAATCGTTGGTCTGCCCTTCGACTGAAACTCTTGTCATCTCTGCAAGCGGTTTCAACGCTTGCAAGAATTTCTGCACAAGTGTCTCCTTCTTGCCGAAGTCTGCCATCTGACTCGTTTCTGTTGCTGCGGATTTGCAGACTCAAACTATTGTCGAATCCAACCTTGACGTCAAGCCACCTACTTGTCCACCAAACACTTTTCTAAGTGTTGCAGCTGTCGCACTCCCGGAGCGCACAACTTTCCTGAGTAAATCTGCTGAAACGGGTGTTTGCCAAACGCACCACTTCTGGATCGCCTACAGAACGCACCCACCTTGGCACACTTCCATTTTTCTTGAGCACACTTCAAAAAATGGCGCTTTTCATTTTTTTGCCGAACTGCACCTCCTCGTGCCGCTGCGACTGTCTGAGCGCACGCTTCCCTGAAGCACACGTTTCTGCCTTATCTGGAGCGCTCATCCTGAGCGCGTAGCTCTGCGACTGTGGAGCGCTTTTCACCTGAGCACCCGGCTCCTCCTGCGGAGCGCGCAACTTCCTGTTGTGGTGTGCATGGTTTCTGAGCGCGCGTCTTCTATCTGGGGAGCACTCAATTGCGGAGCGCCTGCTCTTGCAGAGCGCCCACTGCTGCGGTGCAACCATTTGTAGAGCACTCGAGCTTCAGCGTGCTTCCGGATATGGTGCGGCCGTCAGTGCGGCACGCTGTCTGTGAAATGCCCACCTCTGCGGCACGTTCTGTCTGCGGTGTGCTCGCTACTATGGAGTGCCTGTCTGTGGTGTGCGCTGTTTGTGGTGCGCACTGTCTGCGGTGTGCCCACCCTGCGGTGTGCCCACCCTGCGGTGTGCACTGTCTGAGGTGTGGTCCCTCTGCGGTGTGCACTGTCTGAGGTGTGGTCCCTCTGCGGTGTGCACTGTCTGCGAAACGTCTGAACTATGGAGCGCTCGCCTCCTCACGAAGCGTCTGAACTGCGGACGCCCGTCCAAGCCTGCGGAGCAGAACTAAAAATTTCCTCGCTGCAACCACCTGTCATACAAACTCCTTCAAACTGTGGCTCTGATCAAAAGAAGAGTGAACCTTGCTCTATATCAGCTCTGATACCACCTGCTTCTCAAGTAGTGGTGAAAAGTGAACACTGCTACAAATCAGCTCTGATACCACCTGTCACAGCCACACTTTCGCAAGCACTCTTAACTCGCCAAAGGTGGTGTGCGGCATTGCCAGGAAGGCTGCTTAAGGGATTGCCCGCCCAAGTGCCTATCCTGCAGACTACGCCTTAACCTGTGGAACTATTTTTATCTTTTTAACTCTTATACTGTTTACTTAGTCTCACTAGCCTTGCAGGCACATTCAACACTTAGCCAAAAACCAGTAAAACGCAGCACTAAGCAAAATACAGTAC
This sequence comes from Pseudotsuga menziesii, assembly GCA_001517045.1. NCBI lineage: Eukaryota > Viridiplantae > Streptophyta > Pinopsida > Pinales > Pinaceae > Pseudotsuga > Pseudotsuga menziesii. Next base: position 252,354 of record LPNX010711180.1, on the reverse strand, counting down.
ACAGAGAAATATGGTGGTTTGCCCAACCTGGCAGAGCCCTTTAAACTTGTATAAAAATGGAACAGTATTACATAAACGGAGTTGCCCAAGGTAGAGCTCCTGGTGCACGCTCAACCAGCTACTACACCCAAAAAATACAAGAGATACAAAAATGTAAAAGACTGTTTCTTTGCCAAAGACACCCAGCCTCCTCTGCCTCTCCTCAGCGATGCCGCAGACCTCTATGTAGTTCTGTTCTGTTCCCTTTGAAAAACCAGCGACTTGATCCTCCTTGATCAATCACTTCTTGCTTGATTTGAAATGACTTGCACTTCATTTACTTATAGCCTTCTAGGTGTCTTGCCAATGTCAACTTGCCATCTTGCTTACCGCACAAGTCACCCCTTGCCGGTTCACCAAGTCAACTTCAAAACACACTTGGCCCACTTAACCGTTTCATTGATGTCACAGCACCAAGGTTCACTTTAAGTTAGGCGTTCACGGGTCCACTTGCCGAAGCTTTTAGAGTGTCACGTGCACACTTTGCTGGTGAGCCGTGCGCCCCTTACTTTGACTGAAGCACCCATCTGATTGACCGCCGTTCGTTGCTAACCGTGCCATTGTGTGCGCGCGCCTGTCGTCCAACTGCCGTCGTCCGCACACCCGTCGGTTTGCTTACCAAAACACTCTTTTATCGGAGCGCCCAACTGTCCGCACATCTGTCCGTCCGCACCTCTGTCTGCACATCTGTCCGTCTGCACACTTGGGTCGCACGCCCATACCTAGGGTTGCGCGCCCATTTTACCAAACACCTTCACAAGCTTGCTTGCCCATCCACACGTTCAAGGGTCACGCGCCTCAAAGGGGCCGTGCGCCCATCACCAATGTCATCTTTGCCAAGGGGCGCCCGTGCCAAGTCATGTGGGCACTGACTTTGGGGTGTGCCACGTTCTCGACCTCCATGCCGGTGGCGAATGTGGGCGCTTGCTATCTTTTCCAAGCGAGAGCGCAACTCCATGCTGAACTATCATGTCCACAACACCTTGCCCAAGTGTGTCGCCACTTAGGTGTGCTGAAAAATGTGGTTGTGACAGAAGGTCCTACGAGAGAGAGTGGAGGAGGTGACCGCAAGGGTGCGTGGAGGAGGTGGCCACGCGTAAGGGACGATGCAGGATGAGTGAAATGATATTTGAGGAAAAAATGGAGGCACAAACTACTTTTAATGGACTAGAGCGTGGAGGGAAGTGTGGGGTGGTGATGAGTCGTGTGGCAGATGAATGGCATATGGGAAGTGGAGCGTAGCTGGAGTAGGGGGTTAGTAGAGGTGGATGCATATAGAGATGTCGGAGAGGAATGTTGACTCATGAGGAATGGATGAGGTGACTTGTGGAGGATTGTGGGAGTATAGTTGGGTGAAGGAATGAGTCGCGAAGGAAATGAGAAGTGCGTGTGAGAGATGAGAGTGCAGTGAAGGATAACGTGGGACTGGTGGAAGAGAAACATGGAAGAAAAAGTGGTTAGTGGAAGTGGAGGTGATTGATGAGTGTGCAGGAGTATTGGTGAGTGGGTATGAGAAGCATGGAATGGAGGAGTGAAGGGAATGTTGCGAGGAATAGTGCGTGAGGAGTAGGAGGATAGTGAGTAGAAAATGTAGTCGCAGGTGTATGAATTGGGACAATGTGGAAAGTGAGGAAAGGAGGTTAGGAAAATGGGCTGGAGATGGAGTGAGCAAAAGATGCCAAGAAAATAACATCGATAATATGAATGCTTGTTTGATATTGAGAAAAAAATGAGCTCTAATACCATTTGTAAGGTTACATTTTACATATTTATCTTATTAGATAAATAAATATATTTTTATAATTGAATTGATGATTTTTACAATACAATGGTAAAATGTTTTATATAACCATAAGTTGAATAATCATGTCTTCCCATTAAAAGACACGACATATTAATAATTAATATCCTAATCTAACAAATAAAAATTATTAATAAATTTAATGTACGTTTAGTATATTACAAATTCTCATGACAAATATCAAATATCCAATTTGTTATATAACAACTATTGATTGCTTAACAAGTCCCTTTTAATGAGTTCTTTAAGCATTTTAGAGCGTGCTTGTGCCTTTTTTACGAGAGTAGTGAGGATCATAAGTTTTCTTCATAATAATTGAAATAAATATATCTTATATGTATTAGATCATATTTACCTTCTCATTAGGATCAATCTTTCTCCTAGGTACTTTGGAGGTTGGTTTCGTGATATTGATGGTCCAATTTTGACTCAAATTGACCAAGTGAGCCATTGGAACTTTTAATCGTTAGATTCAATGAAGTAGTCTTTTATTTGTAGCACGTGAGTGCATTTCCTAATTTTAGGGATATTTCAAGCATGTGAGGGTGCATTCCATGAAATCAGGGGCATTTTCCTTGATTTTAGGGTCCTATTTTTCATGTTTGACATATTAGAGTGATGTTAGGAACTTAAATCCACTAATCAAGCAGATAATTTTCTCTCATTTACTATTCTTAGCGAATTCCTATGATGTATGGCTTATGCATGGAATAGATATTTGATTTGGAGAACTAAGCCTCCCCTTCTTATGTGGGTTAGTTATTAGGTTGTTAACTCATATTTGAGAGATTGAATGGCTAACTAAGGACATCTAATATTTGAGTTAATACCAACTATGTCTTCATGCATCACTAGATAATTTGAATTGACTCTTCGAATAATTTGAATTTCTTTATGTAACATAAGTTGTTCACTATTGTATTACTGAATAATATTTTTAGTATTTTGCTCCAATATTTTTCTGTTAACTCTCTCCATTATATTTTCGTTTGTAAAATTTATTAGAGCATTGATCATTAGGGAAATTTTGAGGTAAAAAATAGGTCTCATAAGGGATATATTAAAATATTATGAACTATGCATTTTATGAGGAAGGTATATTTAACAACTCACCTTTCCACTACTTTAAATGTACAATTTAAATAACCATGGTTGAGTTACATACTAGAAACAAAAATAATAAAAAATGTTATATTGAAGTGACTAAAAGCTAATTTTAATTTCCAAAAAAATGTAGTGCTTGGATGAATTTATGTCTTTGGACTTGGAGATCACTTTTAATAATAAAATATAAACACAATGAAAAGACAATAAAATATGTTTTAATAATAAAATATAGACACAATGAAAAGACAATAAAATAATACAAAATGAAAAAACATCAAAATTTTTAAATTTTCTCTAACCACACATTGAAAATTGAAATTTAAAATAAAAACAAAAATCTATATTTTTTTATTTTTTTATTATAGCTTATGTTTTATTGTTTCTTTATAAAATTTATGTATTTTTATGATATAGTTAATTTAGTGTTTGAAATTAAAATTTAAGATAACATGTCTCTTTTTAATTGTTTATTATAACTTATCTTTTTTAAATTCTTAATAAAATTTACATCTAATATGCTCAACCTATTATTCGAAAATTAAAATTTAAAATAATAAATATATATGTATTTTTTTAATTTAAATTGTTTATTTTCTTATTAAACCAATCAGTGTTTTTTTATAATAGAATTAATTTAGTTAAATTATCATAAAATAAAATAGGATGTTTATGATTTGTATAAAAATCATTAAACCAATTTATGTTTTTTTTTTCCATATTAATAAAATAATCACCTATTATTATTATTTTTAAATTTGTTTTTACATTTTAAAATTTCTAAAAATATTTTAATATATTCATTATATACTCTAAATCAAATATATATATGCTGTCCATTGGGCATAGCTCGGGTGGTTGGGAGATTTTGGTTGTTGCACTCCCCACCCAAGTTCTAATCTCGTCGGGGACATTTGCTCCTTGGGAGCCCTTGCATGTAATAAAATATTAGGCTTGTGAGCTGTTTATCGTGATTAATGATGCCCAAGTTCATGTATACTTTCCTAGCGAGTATAAGATATTTTTCCAAGTGGATGTAGTCATGGTGTAAAATTGGGTTTCCATGGTGAACCACTTTGAATATATATATATATATATATATATATATATATATATATATATATCTGTGTGTGTGTGAGCTAGATGAATCAACAACTACACCACTTTCGTACTCGCGTGATACGAGGTCGAGTCCGACAGCTCTAGTATAACCCTTAGGCATGACTAACTATGGGCTGAACCTTCACGCACATTTCATTGAGACTCGAACCGCTGACTTGCTTAACATCTTGTATGCCTTAACATAACATACATCTTGTATGCCTTAACATAATGTGCAGTTGTCAATCGACCTACATCCCTACCCCTTATTAATATATTTATTCTACACTCTAAATTTTAAATTTTGATTTTGTTAACTTTTTAATTTAATATAGGTTAGCACATATATTCTATAGTTAACTCAAATATTTAAAATTTGATTTAAATAATTTATAATTTGAGTTTTCTTAACTTTTAATTAATTGATCGTAATATAATTTTATAAAATATTGTATTTTAATTAATTATATAAGTTAATATTTAATATTTTAAACTTTGTTTTTAATATTTTGTATAATGTTATAGTGTTTTTTAGTTTTTAATTAATTGCATTATAGATTAATTTCCCAGTTGCGATCATATATTCCTTCCTCTAATACAGCGGTAGGCATAGAGTAAATGCTCCCTATCTCCACCTAGATATATGTGTAATAAAAAACAATTAAATGTGGGCATGTATAAAAATATGTAACGTTCCTCAGGTGGTTGGCATTCAGATAGATGGAAAAGCGGGTGAGGGACCGCAAAAAATGGACACAAAAAGGCGAGTGATGTAGCATCACTCCCCCTTCGAAGGGTTGTTCCACATCAGTCATATAAATTGGAATTTTTTCTTAGAGAATATCCCCTAAAAAATTACAAAGTTCTGACCTTAACTCAAAAGTAAAGAAAGAAATGTACAAATTTGATAAAATATTACATTTTTAAATTATGTTTTGTTTAGAATTTAGTTTCTTGAAAGTTAGTTTTTAAATTGATTTTTTTTAATATATTATTTTGTAATACTTTTTATTGTAAATTTTTTTATACAAATTTAATAATAAAATATTTAAAAGTATTAGAAAAGTAAATAATATTTTTTAACAATAATAAAATAAAATAAAGTTCATTAAAACAAATATAATTATTTGATATTTTTGAGATTAAGAAAAATGAATGAATATATCATATATTTATAAGTAAAGATGTGTAAATAAAAGATATTTTTAACATTAAGAAAATTGGATAAATATAACATATATTGAAAATTGGGTAAAGACATGCATATTAAGTAAAAAAACATATATTGTCTTTTTCAAAATATATGAAGGGACAATTATATATTTTATTTAAAAAATGTGAAAAGACATTAGTACTTTACTCTAGGTGTAAAAGTACTTGTAGACTACCATGGTTAACCATAGCTTTTGGTCAACCTTTTAGAATATGACAAATAAGCAACTTTAACTCTTGTAATGCCAACTCAACTATTATAGATGATGTCATTCTCTAGATTGTGATTGGTTCTTAAAAAGTTGATTTTAATAGTTTTTTTGTTTGTTTGGAGGCCCATTTTGTCACAACTAGTTATAAAAATGCAATACATAGTGCCATATACACCATACCAAAACAATTTAGTCGTGGGGAATAATAGATTTCTAAAAGAGATGGCTAAATGCATGCTTCAAAACAAATCACTTTCTCCCAATCTATGGGATGAAGGTATTAATTATTTAGCATACATAAAGAACATGATTCCTCACAAATATTTCATAGCATTCACCCCTTTCGAGGAATGGACTAGTAGGAAATCAAAAGTCACGCACTTTCAGGTTTTTGGATCTCTTGCTTGGGAAAACATACCAATAGAGAAGTGGAAGGCTCTTGAAACTCAAAGGAAAGAATCCATATTTGTTGGATATACAAAAGGTGTGTTGGGACTAGGGAAAGATAGGTAAAATTCAATTAGAATTCTACCTAGGGATGGAAAAGAGTCAGGTCACAGGAAGTAAAGGATTTGTGATAGAAGTAAAGAAGGAAGAACAAAAGAAGGAGAGACAGAAAAGGAGTTGCGACAGAAGTAGTCGCAGAATGAATGAAGACAAGGTAGAAGAAGTAGCAAGCAATGAATAAGCAACAAAAGAAGACAAATAAGAAAGATTTAAGAAAAGAAGCAACAAAAGAGGAAGTTGTCACAAGAGAAGAAGAGATTTCATGACAGAAGAGAGGCTGCGACAGAAGAGGAAAAGTGATAGAAGGAAAGGATGTGACAAGGAAGGATGCGACGGAGTTAACCATGCCAGAAGAAGTTCAGTGACGCAACGGCTAAAAAGTGAGAGTTTAGAAAGATCATGTGTACGGGGATGGCTAGAGTCGGTAGAAGCTGCAAGTATAAAAGACTCTTTGGAATTCGGTTCGTTAGTGCCTACTGTCATGTGTCAATAGAATAGGAAAGAAATTGTGTTAGCTAACTATATGAAGTTGGATGAAAGTGAAATGTAAGAGTATTTAAAAGGAGGAACCCAAGCTGTATGCAAGTTAGCCTCCAGAGGATCTAGTCATGTTAGTCCTTGTAACATTTGGTCGTTTAGTGACAATTTGATGGTATTTTCTATTAGTGTGTTGAATTCGTACATAGGAGTTGAAGAACCTGCAACTAAGTGCGCAGGAGTGTAGAAGAGAGTGATTCGATCCAGGTTGTGTGCGGATTAACAATAGAATCATAAAAGAGAGTGAGTAGATACAATTTGTGTGTGGATCATTAGTAGAGTCATGTAGAGAAAGAACAACGACAGAAGAACAAATAGCACGAGAGGAGGAAGAAGTCTACATAGAAAAGAGATATATATCTAGAGCAGAGTCTGCAACTTAGTGCGCAGACCAAAGGTGCCATATATTTCTCATGCTAGATGAAGAGCGTCTTTGTGGTTTTTCCTGGATGGGTTTCCACGTTAGATATTGTGTCAAATGCGTGATTGATGAATGTGATTGAATGCAGATACGTCGCAATAGAACTATGTGAAAAATGGAGCAAACTAAGTTGAGATGTTCCCTAGAGATAGTGGAACTGAACTAGAGGTTGGTTATTTAAGAATTGGGAAGAATATTTAGGCCGAGAAAGAGAAGAAAGAGTGTGATGGGAAGAGGGAGTTGTAGTATGACCAGAGGAGAAGATTACAAGCTCACATCACACGTTGACGAAGGTTCTTGCGATGAAGAAGAAGAATATCATCTAATATATGGAGAAGAAGAAGAATAAGAAGAATCAACAGAAACTTCGCATATAGAGCACGAGTGCGATACACCTACGACCCCACGCACTTTGCCAGAGGAAACATATAGAAACTCGTCTCCAAGTAGAGTTGTAAATACTAGTAGTACTAATGATGTGAATAGTGGATAAGGGAGTCTGACTACTCAAAATATTTTCCCAAGTGGATCTAGAGCCAACATAATGGATGGAACAAACATTAAGTTGGAAATATTTAATGAGAATAGGTTGGAAGACCCAAAGCAACATTGGTTTATCTGTGAAGCCGTATGGACTATGCGACAGATCCAAGATGAGGACATAAAGAAAGCACAGATGGTCATGACTCTGTGAGTTTGTGCACTAGACTGGTACATGAAGTTTTCTATCCTGCTAGTAGGAGTTGCATAGAAAATCCTTGACTAGATTCAAATCAGAATTATAATGAGTTCAGAAAGTCAAAATATTAGTCGTAGTGAATTACAGATATTAAATAAATCAAGTATTTACCTACAGAGTCTGTCTGGGACTTTGATTAGAGATTCAAGACATTAATGGCCAAAGTAAGCTTCCATATGTCAGAAGTACAACATAAGGAATGGTTCATTGTTGTGTTGTTACAGCACATCCGGATTCCATTGATGCAACAAAATATTGTGTCACAGAAAAAAGCTATGGAAATAACAATGAAGCTAGAATCCTTACCAATTGGAGAAACCGACGTGGGTTTTATGTAGATTTAGTTGCAACTGGATAATATTACAGTGCATCTCCAAGACATCAAGAAAGGGAAACAGGTTCAAGAAGATCTATGGTGTACAAGATGTAGAACATGTCATCATAAAGATAATTTCCCAACACTCATGAACTATGTCCCAGCAGGAGCACCAGACTCGATAAAAACCCAAGGGATGCCTTGGTGTAGAAAATGCCAGACTAGAGGCCATCAGTTAGAAGAATGTGTGTATTTGTAGAATATTGTAAGTACACCAGCTAGTCTATATTGTAAATTTTGTAAATCCTTAGGACACAATGAGAAATATTGCAGAGCATTTCAGCTGCTATAAGAGAAAACGGTGGATACCTACTCGATGAAGAATGATGAGCAGATGTAAGCTGAAAGAGTGCAATATCAGTACTAGCCTACTCAATATCCACCAGCACAATTCCAACGACCGCAATATCCTCAACCACAATATCAACCAAATCAGTATCTGTTGCAACAACACTACCCTCAACCTAAGGGGGTGGAAATTTACGAAGCCGAGGACAACACCAACAAGGATGAGGATTTGGTTGAGGAAGAGTCAAAGTTGTATGTTATAATTGTGGACAACCAAGACACTTTGTTTGAGATTGTGCAAGTCCTGTGAAGACCTGTTCGTATTGTAAACCATTTGATCATACGATCGAACAATGTCCATGACTGATTGCAAAGTGGTCAGCTCGAACTCTGAAAAATACCAACCCTGTGTAGAATACCAATCTGAACCCCAACCCCAACCAGAACATCCAGATGATTTCTTTCGAGCCAAGAGAAGAAAACATTGATGTTGTCATAAGGGGAGGTGCTACGACTAGAGTAGTCCAGGACGCACAACATGGACAACCATAGGCGTGACCAGTGCCATAGAAGAAAGTAATATTTGATGTTAAGAAATAAAAGAAGAAAGTCTTCGACGCCCGACCATAATTTGTTGACATAAATCAAGCATCGACATCAAGACAAGTAAGAGATATTCCCGAAGGGCTCGATCAAATACTAAGGAAGAAACTGTCGAGAAAGGTTAGTAATCTCAAAGAATTTTTCAAAACTTGATTAGCACTAATCCTTGATAAAGATGTTGTTGCAGAATTGGAAACACTCATAGAAGAAACTCTAGAAGAGTTGCAACCTGAATGAAGAGTTAACCATGTTAGGAAAGGATAAAAAACTGGTTGGAAGTTGCGAATGGCTGTGCAGATAAGAGACTATGAAATCAATTATATCATTTTATATTTGGGATCTGATGTCAATATATTGACAAGAAAGACATGGGAAAGCATGAACAAGCCATGATTGGATTGGTCTCCCATTCAATTAAGGCTGGTAAATCAATCGAAGGTTCTATCGATTGGTCAGCTGACTCAAGTACCTGTCGAGGCTAAATTGGAACGAATTCTAGAGGCAAGTGTCATAGCACCTATTGAGGAATCAGAGTGGATTAGTCTAATAGTGTTCCAGGAAAAGAAGACCACAAGAGAAGTGAGAATGTGCAACCTAAGAAAGTTGAATGATGCTTGTTTGCATGACCCATTTCCGACTCCATTCACAAATGAAGTACTAGAGAGTGTCGGAGGACAAAAAATGTACTCGTTCACTGATGGATTTTTTGGTTACCATTAGATGAGGATTGCATAGGAGGACCAACACAATACTACCTTTGTGACAGAGTGGGGATGTTTCCAATATATGGTAATGACTTTTAGACTTAAGAATTCCCCTGCGGTTTTTTACAGAATTGCAGTTTCCGCATTTAAAGATTGTATACAAAAATTACTTGAAGCCTACTTCGATGATTGGATAGTATTTGGGATTATTAAATAGAATATTGAGATCCTTATAATGATGTTGGAACGCTGTCATTACTATCAAATTTCACTCAATTTGAAGAAATGTATCTTTTGTGCCCCATTTGGAGCCCTGTTAGGCCATGTGGTTTGTTGCGATAGAATTTTGGTCGATTTGGCAAAAAATGCAATCATTCTCGATCTACCACCACCTAATATAGTTAAACAATTGACAGAAACACTGGGACACATTGGATACTGCAAAAAATTGATCAAAGTATATGGGGATGTCATTGCTCCGATGGAAAATCTTTTGAACAAAGATGTTAAGTTTCAATGGACAGAAAGATTCCACGAGAGTTTGGATGCATTACAAAACAATATGGCTACTGCGCCAATACTTGTATTTACAAAATGGAAAAAGGAGTTTCATGTTCATGTTGACGCGTCGTCTGTCTCACTCTATGTGGTACTGACACAACTTGGTGAAGGATCCATCGATCATCCCATTACCTTCGTTTGCAGTAAGTTATCAACTATTGAGAAAACATATACCATGATGAAAAGAGAAGGTTTAACGATGGTATATGCACTGCAGAAATTCAAATATCATTTGCTGGGTGGACATTTTAAGATGTACACTAACCATTCTGCATTGAAATACTTGGTCAATAATCTAATTTTTTGGGGGGAGATCTACCAGTGGATTCTCTTTTTGGGATTTGATTTCGAGATAATTGTTGAACCCAATCAATTGAACTTGGAACCAGACCATCTTTTAAGGATAGAAACTGGTGAAGAGACTAGTAACCTGGATGATAATATCCCTGATGCGCAACTATTTGTGATAACCATGTTTGATGATCATTATAGAGATATTATACAATTTTTTAGGACGGGTTATATGCCAACTGAGTTCACCCTTACGTAGAAGAAACAATTGGTTGTGCAAGTTGCAGATTTCTGATCAATTGTCGAACAATTGTATAAAATGGGTCCTAATGAGATTCTTTGACGCTACTTTTTGGAGCATGAGCGACCGTTGATATTAAATGAAGCACATGTTGGTTTTGCAGGAGGACACTACACATGTAATGCTACAATGCTCAATATTTTGCAATAAGGATTATGGTGGCCCACCATGAATGTGGATGCTTGGGATTCTTGTCACAACTGCGATGTCTATCAAAGGAATGGAAAGTCATCACGGCGAGATGAAATTCCATTGGTAGCTCAAATAAATTTGTAGAAATTTGATGAATGGGTCGTTTATTTTGTGGGTCCTATCAGTCTAAAAGGAAACCACAGTAGTGCACGATATATTATTTATGCAACTGACTACTTAACCATATGGGCTAAACCAATGCTAGTAAAGGATAGTACTACTGTGAAGTTTCTATTTGAGAATGTCGTGACATGATTTGGATGCCCAAATATTTTAATAAGTGACCAAGATACACACTTTGTCAACCAATTGATTACATAACTCACATAGGAATTCCAAATTCAGCATAGAAGGACAACTCCATATCACCCTCAAGCAAATGGAGCTGTCGAAGCCTTTAACAAAATTCTAGAGAATGCATTAACAAAGGTTTACAACGTTCAAATAGATGACTGGAATCAGAAAATTTCAGCAGTATTATGGGCATATCGCACAACTTGTAAGAATTTGACAGAACAAACTCCATTTCGGTTGGTGTGTGGATAATAAGCTGTGATGCCTATGGAGTATATTGTGCCGAGTTTAAGAATTGCTGCGATCACAGAGATGACATATTTCGATGCTGTTGAAGAAAGATTGTTGCAAATTGTGCTCCTAGAAGAAGAACGTTTTGTTGTAGGATTTCATCAAAATGTTGAAAAACAAAGGCAAAAGGCATGGCATGATCGACACTTTAAGAGAAAGAACTTTGAGGTTGGAGGACTTGTTTTTGTATATGACAACAAATTTTTCAAGCATCCAAGAAAGTTGAGAACACATTGGCTAGGACTATATATCATTACGAAGATCATTGAAGGAGGAGAAATGAAATTGCAAAATTTAGATGGAAGAGAGGTCCAAGGATTAGTGAATGGAAGTCGAATGAATCTATATTATGATAACTACGACTTAGTCCCATAAAAAGAAAGAGAAAAAGGAAGAGGAAAAATTTTGTTCACAGATTGTTAATATGTCTCATTAAAAAGATGAATTCTCACAGACTCGGTGTCCATTGCGAACCATAAATTTAAGGTGAAGACACATAGTAGGTCACAAGAAAAGGAGATATGGAAAAGGGAAGAAAATAGGTTGCAAGGAGTGTGATGCTGTCGCACAAAATATGACCAGCATAGATATGATAGATTGATGTCAATAATTTCTAATACGACAACTGGAGGGACTTGATTTGATGAATCAGAGGAAATTTGATGATGTGATTTATGGTCATGTATTTATTTATGGCAATAACTACCGCTCGATGTGCCAATTAAATAGCATTGTGTATAAAAATTTACTTTATTTTTTGGATGATGTACCCATGTGACTAAAAGGACATTCCTATATATTGATTTCCTGCGCATGTGAAGAACGCTTAGGGGGAAACCGTTGCATGCTATAAACCTTCGCACTGAAGTCATTTCATTTTGTTTTCATGAGAGAAGAGCAATTTTTTTCCTCAACTTCAAAGAGCCAAAGAAGGTTACTCAGAGCATGGTTATTTCGATCTCTAGTGCTAGTTCAAATGTTGAATCTGAAGTTGTGACTGCATCACCTACACCAATCATGGAAGATAATATAGGAAATGTACCACCATAGCAGCGGGATGCTCCAGTTTCTAAGCAAATTCCAGTACCTTCGATTAGGACATCTGGAAAATCAATTGCATACCTACCAGGTCCCTCTGAAACTACATGGGGAAAGTGCACAGGTAATAGGAAGCATAAAGAGAAATAAACGGAATAACCAACATCGCCATCAGTACTTGAGGAGGATGAAGACTCTGAAACCAAACATTTTTTACCACCATAAATCCCGCCAAGGCATGCAGATGCCCCAAAGGTGAAAATTACAAAGAAGTTGTGAGCTCCATTGGTCATGCTAGGGGTGCCACAAGGAATGAAGCTATTGAAGGATATTTTTACGAACCTATGGAAGCTATCCTTTGCTGACCATGACACCAAGAAAAAAAAAGACTTATATAGGAAGAATTATATGGTAACTATACATGCCACACCAGACTTGCCAAATCACTTCATCCCAATGGAATGGGTGAGAGGACTGGAATAGTCTGGACTGTTATCGTTGCTATACATGCCATACTTAGGACGCATCACAAAAGTGAATACCTTTATACAAAATTTGTTGGTATCATTTCATGGAGAATTTATTTGGCTAGATGAAGTATATTTTGTGGATGTTGAGCTAATTGCAGTGATAACAGGTCTCCCACTATCAGGTATAGACCAGTGAAATATCTACGAAAAGACCAAGAAATAGTGATGATAACAAGAGTTAAGGAGAAGTATGAATTGATTAGGTCCAACAGAGGGTTCCTCATATTTTCCATTACTGACTACACCATTCGCTTTGCTATGAAGGTATTAGCCTATAAAATTTTGTGCAAATTGTGACTGACCTAGTGTACTACGGGTGTAGTTGCACTAGTCAAACTCTATGCGGAGGGAGGTCATATTAACTGGTTGCAATTTCTATTTAATGAATTGCTATAAGACACATATCTCTCAAAGGAAAGTGGAAAACCTTTCCACTACACCTGGTTGTTAGTTTTGATTTCATTTATTGTATGGTCCAACCCACCAAACTATCAACCTATGGATATACTAGTTCGTTGGGATCCAGATACTAGAATCTCCAGTTCACACATAAAAATAAGGAAATGCATCAGGATACTAATATTGATTTTTTTATACATGGAGAGTCCCTGAGGGATCAGGTGTGGAAGCATAAGAGACTTGATGAGGGCACTGTTAGTCGGTTCTTCCAAATCATTAAGTTTCATATCGAGCTGCATGATGTTATGATACAGCCGTGACAAGACCCACAACACTAGTGGTTGGCAAAAAAATTATTACTAATTGAAGAACTTGAAGACATTGTTGATGAAAGGAGTTTCCTTGTATTAGAAGACCAAATAGAAGATGACGACCTAAAATAGGGTAGACCACCATCACTGCAGTAGAAAGATCAAGAAAAGGACCTGCAGAACGATGCGCAAGATCAGGATTTGACTCAGAGAAGGTAGAGTTAGAATTCGACAGATGAAGATGTAGAAAAAAAAAGAAAGGAGGATGATACATAGCAAGTAGAGTCTAAACAAAATAAAAATAGAAAGGCTGATAGAACTACCAATACTATCAACATTGATGGGGAAGATTTGACACAGTTTATTAATGCACTAACATAAATCGCAGAGACATGATTTCATAGAAAACATAAGCCACAAACGAATCTTACAAGTACTATTACTGATTTTCTTAAAGTATTATGTAAATCTATTGAGGAGTTTATAATTGCAGTATATTACGTGCCTCATAGAACTGAGTCACAGAAAATACCTGGAACTTTCAAAGAGAGACCAACTGAATAGCAGTGTTGGTTCCATCGATTAGAACATAGGTGTCAAGATAAGAGCTTGATTTAGGAACCTAAGAATTTAATGATGTCTCCAGAAGCATAGGGATGATAACCATATATTTTTTTGCAGATGTGCATGGTTGAGGTATATGCACTACAAAATGTCATAATCACAGAAATGAAATTAAGAGAAGGCGCCTTGACTAAACAAGAAAAAGTCATGAATAAACGTATTAATAAGATGAAGCAGGCATTGCAAGAGGTCGAGAAAAATAAAAAGACGTGGGAAGAAAATAGGCAGAGGCTTGACGAAGCTGTAGCCCTTGCATGTACAAATTTTGCAGAAGAAGGCATAACATATGAAGTGTTTCTAGAGGCCAAGATCATTGGAATTGGAGAAATAGCAGAAGACCTTTGGAACAAAGTTGCAGAGTTAGAGGTGTAGATAAGACCAAGCATACCACCGTAAGTGATGGAATAAAGAAGAAAAGTAGCAGGAAAAGCTGTGAAGAATATAGAAGCAACAAAAGCAATATGTGCTAAGGCTGTCGACCAAGTCTCGCAGGCTTGGGTAGCCTTAGTTGAAGACAGTGAACTAGAAAAATTCATAGAGGAGCTGTGCACAACTGAGACAAAAGTAACTCAACTCAATAATGATATGAAACAATTACCCTTAGCAAAGAATATGGCTAAGGCGACATCAATGAAGAAATTGCAGCAGCAACTGATGGTGTTGCGCACACAACAACATCAATGAGCATGTAAAGTTGAAGAGTTGTAGGATGAAGCTGAAAGAGTTACATGTATTATTCAACCTATATATCAGAGAGTACAATGAGAACTACAAGCAACAAGGCTCATAACATCGAAACACCTCATTTTTTACCTTGTGGAAGATTTACAGAAATCACGGGAAGATATGTGACATGAGACAAATAAAGTAGTGAAAATATTGCAATATTTTGAAGGACATGTTAGCACAAGTAAAGATATGGAACAATAGCCTTATGTGGCTTGGGAAAAGCCACATGTGAGTGTTGGGGGCCTGTTGGGCCTAGGGAAAGATAGACAGAGTTTAGTTAGAATTCTACCAAAGGATAGAAAGACGTCAGGTCGCAGGAAGTAAAAGGATATACGATAGAAATAAAGAAGGAAGAACATAAGAAGGAGAGAAGGAAAAGGAGATGTGACAGTAGAAGCTACAGAAGGAAGGAATACAAGGTATAAGAAGTAGTAATAAAGGAAGATGAGACAGAAGAAGACAAAGTATAAAGAGCAAAGGAAATAAGCAGTAGAAGAGGAAGCTGTGATATGAGAAGAAGAGAGTGCGCGATAGAAGAGAGGTCGTGATGGAATTAGAACAATGACAAAAGGAAAGGATGTGATGAAGTTAACCATGTTAGAATATGTGCATCAATGCAACAACTAGAAAGTGGTAGTTTAGAAAGATCGTGGGTACGAGGACAACTACAGTCGGTGAAATTTGCACGTATGAAAGCATATTTGTAAGTCGGGTTGTTAGTGCCTATTGTCATGTGTCGATAGAATAGGAAAGGAAACGTGTTGGCTAGTCGTATGAATTCATATGAAAGTGACATGTAAGAGTCTATAAAAGGAGGAACCCAAGTTGTATGCGGGTTATCCTTTGGAGGGTCTGGTCATGTTATTCTTTGTAACATTTGGTCGTTTAGTGACAGTTTGATGGTATTTTATGTTAGCGTGTTGAAGTTGTAGAGAGGAAGAAGAAGTCTGTATAGAAAAGAGAGATATATCTAGAGCAAAGTCTGTAACTTAGTGTGTAGACCAAAGGTGCCATATATTTCTCGTTCCAGATGAAGAGCGCCTTTGTGGTTTTTTTCGGATGGGTTTCCACGTTAGATACTATGTCAAATGTGTGATTGGTGAATGTGATTGAGTGTATATATTTATCACTGTGATTATGTGTTTACGCAATTGCTTATGAATGAGTTTATATGTATTCATCGCATTGTTATCTTTGAATGTTCCTATGTTGCATTGGGTTGTTATAATACCCGTCGAAGGGCAAGTTGTAGCGCAACTTAACTGTGTGTAATAAGTATAAACACCCCATGCATCAACGTTTTTGAGAGCCTTGGTAGAATACCAAGCGACCCGAAATCACCCACCCATTTGGGGAAACTTGGTTCTAGCAGTTACCCATAGAAAGATATCTTGGGTGAGACTACATCTGGGTCGCAGGTGCTTCCGACTGAGCCTTGCTTTGTCGGGCTAATATCTCGATCTTTGTTGCATGCCAAGGACGGGTTGAACTGGTTCAAAAAGGGCTCGAAGACAACAAGGCGTTAATGGGTATAGGCTACTTAACCCCCGAATAGAAAAGCTCTTCATTGAAAGAAGTGTTAAGCTCGAAGAAGGCCCCATGCATGCACCTCAAGAGAAACCCATTGTAGATCCATTTATGTCAAATGATATTGTGATATTTTTTTATTCTGATCATACTTCAGATTTGGGTTATATTTATGAGAATTATGGGGAATCAATTGACTTATATGAGTAGTTCATTCCAAATACATTGATACTAGTTTGATCCCTATAGACTCTATAGGAAGCGATAGATTTAGGGGGTGATCCAGAGAATACATGAAGGACTATATCACAATTTTAAGGTGCTCCACCAATGCTCTCTTATAAATATCCTTTGATTCTTATCATTGGTTAATGGTATCATTTTCATATCCTTAGTCTTACCCAGAGGTTGCAGGAAACACATATTGAGAAGCTTCTATGGATGAAGAATACGATTCACTCATCTAGAATCAAATTTAGGAGTTTTTTCCACCTCCTTTGGATATGAAGCATGTTCAGTGTAGGGGGATATATCAAACTAAAATGGAAATAGATGGGATTTCCAACAAGTATAAATACTATTTTGTAGATAAGGGTGTTATCTCCCAAATAAAATAAATTTATTTTTGATAGTATGAAGAATTTAAATGATGCAATGAAGGATATGAAGATCACTAATAGTTTTGAAGACCTCTATTTTTTATGCAAATTTCACAAGGTTGTAGCTTTCGGTGGCTTGGGCGAGGATCAGAACATCTCATTAGCCACCGAAAGATGGAAGATAAATAGCAGGTGGAAGACCCCTTCGGCAGATAAGCATATTGCTGAAACTGTTTACACCATTGGAACGTTGTTCAAACATCAATCAGAAGTTGTGAATACTTCAGATCGGTGAGCTAGTTCTCAAAGGTGCCGCAACAGTGGAGGAAATACAGACTACGAGTTAAGATGGAGAGAGGTTTTGAGTTTCAATCGCAAACGAAATCAGTTCGGGACTCAAAAAATTTAACAAATCTATGAGTTAGTTCTCAAAGGCACCGCAACGGCGGAGAATATAGTGACTAAGCATTCCGATTCATACTTCCAATGACCTCCGACAGTGATGAAATCAGATCAGAAGAGTTAAGGATTAAGCAACGGCGAGGTAAAGCTAAAATTTTCCGCAATGTTGGCATCGAAACTTTAAGGGATTAACAAATCGGTGAGTTAGTTCTCAAAGGCGCCGCAACGATGGAGAATATAGTGACTAAGCATTCCGATTCAGGGAGCCGCAACGATGGGAAGCAAACTGACTACGGCTTCCAATCGATGAAAAGAAACATTCCGATAGCACGACAATAGATGAACACATCGACGATCGAAGGGTCTAAAGACTAATCATCGAAGAGTTTAGAACCAAACAGCTCCGCAACGATTGGAAGAACTACAAACTAATCATCGGTGAAATAGTCTACTAAGGAGCCGAAATGGTGGAAGGCAGACTTACTACGGGTTCCGCGACCAGAGGAAAACTTTGGAAATCGGAGGTTCAAGGAACTAACGATCGGTGAGCTAGTCCTCTAAAGAGCTGAAACTACGGAAGACAAACAGACAAGGCCTCCGATAAATTAACAGAAAAGCTTTTGATAGCGTAACATGAAATCATCGACGACCGGAGGAATTAAATAATAATCATTGGAGAGTTTAGAACCAAGCATCTTCGTGGCGATCGGTAGAACTACAGACTAGTTGTCGGCACAATAGTCCATTAAGGAGCCGCAAGGGTGGCAAACATTCAGACTTTGGGCGTCGATGGCGCAGAAGACAAAGCTTCCGATCAGCAACTACGATGGTAAGGTAGAGATACTACGGCAACACTCAGACTTGGTGTGTTGATAGAAGAAAAAGCTTTTGATCAGTGACCGCTATGGTAAACTGTGGGAAAATAGAGACTTGTAGCACCGAAACTATGGCGACGAGATGGAGAAAATCCAATGGATTAAATGAGGAAAATCACTTCAGTAAACGCAGAAACACTGGTTGTTGGTGGGAACTTCACTACAAACCCTCAGTGGTGATTATTAGCGACCACTTTAGTCATTTAAAATTCACTCAGTGAACTAGATCTTTGCGGTAGATAAGCAAACAGTTAGCAAGGGTTTGAAGCCCTAATATGGAAAAACTATTACTTTCAATTATTTTGGTGTAAACAGATCGGTTTTTCAGGATCTGTAACTTTTGTAAAAGGATATAAAGCCCACGATTATTTCATTAATAAGGGTTTGAATCTGGGGATTTATGAGCATGTTCCATTATCAAGTGTCTCATTTGGTTTATTCTAAGTATAAGCTCTTTTGTTGTGATTTGTTCAGCCATCTCTTTCTTTACTATGTTTATTTCCTGAATGTGCATTTAGGTAATTTTCAGATTTATTAAAGGGCGGATAGCTATCATCCTATTGGTTATTTAGTGATATTTGATTTATAAACACCATCCTCAGCAGGATTTATCCATTTATATGCATGTGTTATGTGTGTAAGTCTGCCAACCTGGTGAGTTCTCCATCCCTGCACCTTTTTGTCAAACTACTGAACAAGTTGTAACTAAAAGCCTTGTGATTGAGTGAGTTTCATGCATGTCTTGAGAGTGAGAGGTTATATAGGTTATCCAGCTTGATCCAATTAAGAAAAAACCCCAAACAATAGTTTAAGTTACTAGGCATCCTCGAGCTACAACCTAGAGGAGTTTCCTGGAGTGATCACAAAGTGGCGCCATTGCCGGGGAGAGGAGATTGAAGCTCAGCTTCCCTGGGATATGGCATAGATCCATGATTTGATGATAGACAAGGATTGGAAATTATTACGGTTGTAATCATCTATCTGGTGACTCCATTGATATAAGGTGGCTTCAAGAAGACCAAGTACCAGAGCAAACCCAAAGGGGCCACCAGCAACACTCGTTTCAGATCCAGAAGAAATCTTGAGGAAAGCTAGGGCTTTACTAAGACAGACCAGCAGTGTTGCACAAAACGCTACATTAGGTATTTCAAGAAATCTTTTTGTTGTTATTTCTTCTGCTGAAACTTTTAATTCCCAGGAATTTTGAGATACATCCAAAAAAAAATAAAAATTGGGCATCTTCAAGCATTGTTGCTTATGAAGATCTCATCCCCGGCGACTCCATGAAAGACAAATTTAGTGGCGAATCCACAATATCAAGATGTCAAAATCATTTGCTGCTCTTTTGGCTTGGAGGTTTGCACCTCTTGACTTCTCTTCCGTTCATGGTTTCCCACATCCAGTGCCTGATATGTCCGAATGGGGAATTTTTTTACTTGTCTTCAAGGAGGAGGAAGAAGACAATCCTGCAGAACACCTCCTCAAGTTTCACGAATGCATGGATATCTTAGATTAGTAGCATGAAGATGTTTGTGTATTCATTATATGGTGATGCACGTCAATGGTATTTTTCTTTACCTCCTTCTAGCATTTCATCATTGAAAGATTTTCACCGAGCATTCACTGAGCATTGTAAAAGGTACTATTTAGAGGAGTTTGCATTTGATAATTGTTGTGAAGAATATAAGTTGCATTCTCAGGATGAAATGGTAAATAGAGAAGAATATATCCCTCAAGAGCTACCTCATCTCCCTTATGATCTTCACAATGAGCTTTCTGCTGGCCAAACGATCATTGAAATCAGTTAGGCTAGCTCACAGTTTCCAGATTTGCAAATCAAGGAAAGTTGCAATAACCAAGAGGAGCAATATTTCCAGGGACTATCTAATCTCCAGCTAGAACATCAGGAAGATATTCCTTCTCCTTATGAACGTGTTGCTTTAAATCATGACAAGGAACTAGGTAATATCTTTCCAGAACTGTTTCAAAATTTTATTGCTGATACTCATATACAAGAACCTTCATCTCTGTCATTGGGATCTTATCTTGATGCTCCTATATTCAACAAATATAGTGATGAGGAAGAAGAGGTTAAAATTTGTGATGACTTATTGTTTACTCAAAGTTCATCTAGTTCTTCTTTTTAGCAGAGAGATGATAAAAAATGTGGGCATGCTGTGATAGATGCTTGTTACGAATTTGCTGCTCAAAAGTCCAATATAGATCTTTTTAGTTTTGGTATATCCTATAAATATATTATTGTGGAAGAGAAAATTGTTAGCTGTGATAAGCCAGCTTATCATCATGATGAATTCAGATTATGTGAAGGGGAGCAGAAAAATTCAGATCAACTGTTGAGCTTGCATTTTTATCAAACAAAGGAAGAAGGCAATAGATATGAAGAGGAAGATGATGATATGAAAAGTCCAGAACAACAGGGCATAACTCATCCTTCCCAGTCAGAGGTTGAGCAATCTACAGTTAACATAGTGATCACTAAAAGCAGCCAGCAACAACATTTCATTAAGTTGGAACAAAACAATAAAAAGGTATTTCTTGTTAACTTTTATGACCCTGTTGTTGACTATTTGGAACTTATGAGCAGCATAGATAACAAAATATTCTTGTCAGATGATAGCTAGTTTTGTCACCCTCTGAAACTACATTGTTGCATGCTAGGGTTTCATTTATTTTTTGGGTCAAGATCAAGGATAAGTTCAGCAGATCAGCTTCTGACCTGGCTTCATTGGAAGCATGATGTCACATGATAAGAAGGATCTACTGATTAGAATTAGGAGTAGGAGTAGATAGGAAAATGAGCTCTTAATATGAGTAGTTAGGTCATTTTCAGTTGTTTTCGTGAATAATCAAAGCGGGCTATAGGAAGGGTGCAGCGGATCAGTTATAGAAGACAAATGACTCCATGCCCAATGGAACACTAGAAGATAGCTTTAATTATTATTTTTCAGGAAAGCCATTTTGGTCTGGGGTTCTTGGGACCTCACAGGGAGGTTCCCATCACCGAGTAGGAGCCAGATGTTATCTCCCAAATAAAATAAATTTATTTTTAATAGTATGAAGAATTTAAATGATGTAATGAAGGATATGAAGATCACTGATAGTTTTGAAGACCTCTATTTTTTATGCAAATTTCACAAGGTTGTAGCTTTTGGTGGCTTGGGTGAGGATCATAACATCTCATTAGCCATTGAAAGATGGAAGATAAATAGCTGGTGGAAGACCCCTTCGATAGATAGGCATATTGCTGAAACTGTTTACACCATCGAAACGTTGTTCAAACATCAATTGGAAGTTGTGAAGACTTTAGATCGGCGAGCTAATTCTCAAAGGCGCTACAACGAAGGAGGAAATACAGACTAAGAGTTCCGATGGAGAAAGGTTTTGAGTTCGATCGCAGACGAAATCAGTTCGGGACTCAAAAGTTTTAACAAATAGGCGAGTTAGTTCTCAAAGGCGCTGCAACAATGGAGAATATAATGACTAAGCGTTCCGATTCAGACTTCCAATGACCTCCGACAACGATGAAATCAGATCAGAAGAGTTAAGGATTAAGTAGCGGTGAGGTAAAGCTAAAAGTTTCCGTAGTGTCGGCATCGAAACTTTAAGGGATTAACAAATCGGTGAGTTAGTTCTCAAAGGCACCGTAACGGCGGAGAATATAGTGACTAAGCGTTTCGATTCAAGGAGCCGTAATGGCGAGAAGCAAATTGACTACGGCTTCTGATCGATGACAAGAAACATTCCGATAGCGCGACAGTAGATGAACACATCGGGGGTCGGAGGGTATAAAGACTAATCGTCAGAGAGTTTAGAACCAAGCAGCTCCGCGGTGGTCAGAAGAACTATAGACTAATCATCGGTGAAATAGTCTACTAAGGAGCCGAAACAACGGAAGGAAGACTTACTACGGGTTCCGCGACTAGAGGAAAACTTTGGCGATTGGAGGTTCAAGGAACTAACGATCGATGAGCTAGTCCTATAAAGAGTCAAAACTGTGGAAGACAAATAGACAAGGCCTCCAATAAATTAACAGAAAAGCTTTCGATAGCGTAATAGGAAATTGTTGGCGATCGAAGGAATAAAAGACTAATCATCAGAGAGTTTAGAACCAAGCAGCTTCGTGGCGATCGACAGAACTACAGACTAGTTGTTGGCACAATAGTCCATTAAGGAGCTGCAAGTGCAGCAAACATTCAGAATTGGGGCGTCGATGGTGCAGAAGAAAAAGCTTCCGATTAGTGACTACGACGGTAAGGTAGAGATATTGTGGCAACACTCAGACTTGGTGTGTCAATAGAAGAAAAATCTTTTGATCAGTGACTGCTGTGGTAAACTGCGGGAAAATAGAGACTTGTAGCGCCGAAATTGTGGTGACGAGATGGAGAAAATCCAACGGATTAAATGAGGAAAATCACTTCAATAAACATAGAAACACTGGTTGTTGGCAAGAACTTCACAACAAACCCTCAGTGGTGATTATCAGCGACCACTTCAATCATTTAAAATTCACTCAGTGAACTAGATCTTTGCGGTAGATAAGCAAACAATTAGCAAGGGTTTGAAGCCCTAATATGGAAAAACTATTACTTTCAATTATTTTGGTGTAAACAGATCGATTTTTCAGGATCTGTAACTTTTGTAAAAGGATATAAATCCCATGATTATTTCATTAATAAGGGTTTGAATCTGGGGATTTATGAGCCTATTCCATTATCAAGCGTCTCATCTGGTTTATTCTAAGTATAAGCTGTTTTGTTGTGATTTGTTCAACGATCTCTTTCTTTACTGTGTTTATTGCCTGAATGTGCATTTAGGTAATTTTCAGATTTATTAAAGGGCTGATAGCTGTCATCCTATTGGTTATTTAGTGATATTTGATTTATAAACACCATCCTCAGCAGGATTTAGCCATTTATATGCATGTGTTATGTGTGTAAGTCTTCCATCCTGGTGAGTGCTCCATCCCTGCACCTTTTTGTCAAACTACTGAACGAGTTGTAACTAAAAGCCTTGTGATTGAGTGAGCTTCATGCATGTCTTGAGAGTGAGAGGTTATATAGGTTATCTGGCTTGATCCAATTCAGAAAAGAACCCCAAAAACCAATTTAAGTTACTAGGCATCTTCGAGCTACAACCTAGAGGAGTTTCCTGGAGTGATAACAAAGGGTTTGACATATGTTCATGGTATATACTACATAGATAACTTTGTGTTAAGATTTCATATGCTTAGCTAGATATCATTAGTGTTTAATTCAAATTCACAACAGTAGCATATACATAATCACTGAAAGAAACAAAATCACAAGTTACACACATATTTATCCTGGGAAACCCTCAAGGGGAAGAAAATCCAATAAAACTTCCTCTATATAGATGTATAAGATAAAACCCAAAAACAAGTGATCCTCCTCCTTGCTGGTATGTCTCTCTCTCTCTCTTCTATGTGCAATACACAAGTGAGCGTATTTTTTTAAATGAGGAGAACAAATCCTTTATTTATACTCTTTGTGTCACTTGGATTTTAACCTAACAAGTTTGCCCCACTAAACTGACTAGGTCGACTTCACCTAGGAAGACTCAAAACAATATTATATTATATTCATTAGGGTACTATTAACCTAACTTACAATGGAAGTTATACCTCATGACTCTATAATGACCAAATACAATAGTAACATTCTAAGGGAGGAATAAGACATCTCCCTTGGGGTACATCAGTAAAATACATTTAGATTATTCTTCGAAGTTACAATATTTCAACATTCCCCCTTAACGAGAAGGGTATTCTACTGATAACAACATCACCAACTATATGAGTAACGAGAGGGAGCATCTTCAACAGTATCAATATAATACATCTATATGTCATATGAAGTTTTCAACAATCATCAACAACTGTAACAATTATTGGAATATATTCAGTTCTGGAACATCATCTTCTACAACACCGAGCGTTCATCTTCTTTAGCACTCGATCACTTAATCCTTTGCAGCAACACTTCGATATTTTGATCCTTTGTAACAGCACTTCGATCTTCTTGATCCTTTGCAGCAGCACTTCGATCTTCATGATCGTTTGCAGCAGCACTTCGATCTTCTCGATCCTTTGCAGCAACACTTTGATCTTCTTGATCCTTTGCAGCAGCACTTCGATCTTCTTGATCCTTTTCAATAGAACTACATGCAGTATGCATGATCTCTTTGTGGGATGATCAATCCCTATCACTTTAGGACATAGGTTCAAGGATGATGCAATCCTCATCAACCTACTCCCCCTTAGGGTGCATAGTATCGACCAACTAGATCTTCCAGAAATGAATATGTGACCACATCATCTATAACTGAATGTAGATCTCATCCACAAATGAATCCAGGACCTATCATCTGCAACAAAATGCAGGACTCATCATAGACCATGTTCAACCTACTAGAGCTAAGACCACTCCCAAGTGAGTTTTATTTTTTACAACATCTACAAGTGCATGTAGGAACACTCTCCATGCGAGAGTATCATCTGTAATTGAATGCAGATCTTGTCTGCAACTAAATGCAGGACATGTCTTCCACAACTAAGTCATTTTAGAACATCCTTAGATTGTTAAAGCTAGGACCACTCCCAAGCAAGTTTTATTTTCTATGACATCTACAAGTGAATGTAGGTACACTCTCCATGCGAGTACCATCTGCAACTAAATGCAAGATTTGTCATCCACAACTAAGTGTAGGACTCATTGTAGACCATCCTTCACTTGTTAAATATAGGACCACTCCCAAGCGAGTGTTATTTTCTATGACATCTATAAGTGAATGTAGGTACACTCTCCATGCAAGAGTATCATCTGCAGGACCATCCTTAGTTGGTAAGGGTTGGGACCACTCTCAAGAGAAGAGTGTTATTATCTGCCACCATCCTCAAAATAGCATACTATCATACACAAGTGAATGTCGGACCTCATCAGCATCTGTAGGTGCATTTTTCCTCTTTTGTACTAGAACATAATTGCCATCCCATCATTAATGACAGTATCATCATCACTCCCTATTTCTAGGGAGGTTTTTATCTTCAACCTACTCCCCCTTTCCAAGGAGGGTTCATATCATCATCGCTCCTCCTTGTGAGCAAAGTATGTAGCCTCATCAGGTCATATGCCCCAATTTCGCAAAATAATATTATCTTATTTGATTTATTCCAAGACATTATGTTAAATTTTATGTTAAAGTTGTAATTGATGACTTAGCAGAGTTAAGGATGTTGAATGTAATTATGAATATTTTAATTATAAATAGATAAAAGGTGTAGACAACATCTTGGGAGAGTTGTTAAAAGAGTGTTTACTGGTCAAGTTGGTGGAGGAGACTGGGTGGAGAGCAAATAGACAAGTGGTAGCATACTCAAACACTTCCAATGTTGTAGGTGGCAAGCTCCCTACATTTGGGGTCATGATCCCCCAAAAAGTGGGATAAGAGCAGGTGGCTCAATTAATGACAACTAACCCAAAAAGACCTAGGCAATCTTAATAAAAATGCCCATTGAAGAGAGCTGAGGCTGCTCATTCCAAGAAGAGAATCATTCAGGTGAATGTAATTTAAAGGATTTCATTGGGAAGGGAATTTCTGGAAGGTGTTTGAGGGGTAAACTGCATAGAATGATCTAGTACAACTTTTCAGCTGAAAGATCTTGCTGCGGAGTGCAGAGTTAGTACTGAGTCATTGGACTAGTATTTTGTTGCTTGCTCCACCAGTTCCCAGCCAAGGAGACCAGGAATAGGCTTGGGGGTCCTGAGAAGATGTTGTTTGAGTGCTCTCCAGGAATTGGTAGGGAGGAATAGCCTCCCAACGCTGTTGTCATCCAACTTTAAAAACAGGTTCTACTGTCTTTTAATTGTTGTGTTAATGTTTATTTCTGAGAATGAATAAATAATGAATGATTTATATGTTATGCAGTGAACTGTTAGAATTTATAATCTATTAGTTGTTGAATGTTGAATTTGTATTTGGATGAGATAACCCTACTTGTGTTTTTCCTCATCTGGAATAAACTAGACCATACTCTAGCACATGTAGTGTGTTTAAAATAGATGAATTATGATAGAAATCTGGATTGAATAGATTTATTTTGTATTTCAGAACAACAAAGTAATTTATTTCTGTATATAGATGTTTTCTGGAAAGGATACTATTCTGTCTAATTAAGTTATTGTTTAAAAACCAGACTATTGTATTAAGAATGCTAGCAAAGAAGTATTCATAATACTTTACAAACATCAGGTTTATTTCTTTTAACAAGTTGATTATTGTAAATAGGTTATTTATCTTATTCAGAACTGTATTTTCTACAAAATGAAACTACTAACCTGCCTCATAGGTAAAAGATTTAACTTAAATAAACACTCATTTATTTCTGTGAAGAAAGAACCAAGTTATTTTATTGTTCATACTATTTAACTATTTTGAGAAATGTTCACATTTCAAGTAGGGTAATTCTAGTATAGTTCTTTTTACAAATAAATTAACTACAACAATTATAAAAATGTAACAAAGAAATGATAACAAATCCTATCTATGTACTTATAAAATAGACAAATAATATTTAATAAATATTATTTATAAATAAACAAAGTCGTTTAAATAACTAAACAAAGATTAATTATAAAAGAAAGTACAGGGTCGAAACCCTCATAATATTAAACATTATAAATTGTAGTATTAACATTATAACATTATAATTTATAGCATAAACATTGTAATTCATAGTAATAACAATATAATCAGATAAGTACTAATCCAAAGATTTGGATTATTTAGTTTTCTAAAACTTCAACTATAAAATATTATTATAGTCCTATAAGGACAGAGAAAAAATAACAATGAAAGTATAACCACTACATACCTGAAACAAACAAGTATTTAACATTTAATATTAAACTAACCTACAGATTAATTAAAGAAATTATTTTATACACAGGTTACTAACATAATTTAACCTTTCTCGAATATCCGAGCTTATAAACAATTATATTGATAGAAAGAAATAGCAGAACAGATAATAATAATATATTTTAATGGAAGATAAATTTAAATAGTAAAAATATCTTTACATAGTAGAAATAGGGTGAAAACCCTAGTACACAAAATTACATTTAGAGCATCAAAATAATCTAGTCTGAGCTCAAGAGAGTTACATCTCTTCACTTAAAGTTAAACAGAGGATGGCTTGATAGGCCGCATACTTTTCTTTTTACATAACCATACACAAAACTAGTAAAACAAAAATTTACAATTCACGGCATAAGCCCGAAAACCCTGCTAACAGTAGGGGTTTTGTAAAAACTAAAACAAACAACCGAGAAACATTAAACCACAAGGGTTATTTGCAGGCCACAAA
Source organism: Pseudotsuga menziesii (assembly GCA_001517045.1). Classification (NCBI taxonomy): domain Eukaryota; kingdom Viridiplantae; phylum Streptophyta; class Pinopsida; order Pinales; family Pinaceae; genus Pseudotsuga; species Pseudotsuga menziesii. The sequence goes on along the minus strand of LPNX010711180.1, from coordinate 224,340 downwards.
TTCCAACCGAAACTGTTCCATAAAGAACTGCACAAGTATGGATTGCCATGGGTTGACCAGGGCTTACCCGTAAGCAAGAAGCTGACCCTACGCTTTTGTACCAGCTGCGAAGATAGCTGTAAACTCTCACCTGCAAGGATACGAGCCACACCATTAAAAATTTGTGCATTATATCATAACTAAGATAAGAATAAGTTTCAAAACTGTTAAAAAGAATTTCCAATACCTGGAAACAAAGGTAATGTAGCCACCAACGAACAGGAGCATCACCGCCAGCAAGACGAAAAGAAAACCCTTCATCTCTCTTGTGACAGAGACGGTTCCAGCGTGTGCCAAAACCACTACTAGCAGCAGCAAGGAGAAGGGAGCAACGACCAAGCAAGAAGTGAATAGTGAAGCTCGCATTGTCATCACATTGCGAAGTATGAGTATCCATACTCTTGAAACCCCATGACGGAGACAAGGCTGAGACAAAAGCAAATAACCCCTTTAAACAATCCCAACAAGCAAGCCGTGGAGGAGCGAACCCAAGAAAACTACATACAGTCCAAGCTATAAGCAAAAATGTCATGGATCTCCTCAAACTTTTGTAGGATAAACTCACAATGCAGGCAAGGTTTCGAGGATGACGAAGGTGGACAGAATATTGAAAAATGGGACACAAAGCTCGTTCTTTTCACAGAAGGGAAGCATGGCGGCCAAGACACAGTTGTAGAGAAGCTCGAAGGCCCGAAATCCACGGGGAAGATGACAAAGAGTAGGGTTCGTAAACCCTTATACTCCCAACACTTGGACGAGAAAGAACCACGTGGTCTCACAAATATTTCAACCATGCAGTGGGTAAATCGTATAGTTTCCTGCATGCAATCAAATTCCAATTATTCAAACATAATTTGATGCACAATCATATAAACACTTTAATCATTTACAAAGGTTCCACGTTATCATAGAAGTCAACCTACGGTTGCATGGCTTAATCTATTGAACCTTTGAATCTTTTTCCAAGCTTATAATATAATCGTTGTATAGTTTGGGACAAGGGCGATTTCAAAGCCTTGTTTATATACATAACCTTTTACATAATCCCATTGATGGAGTGGACTAACATTCATCCCTTTTTATAATAAATTATCTTGTAAACTTATATTTGATGTGTTTTTCATATTAATCCTTTTGTTGACCGAGATAGCGATGCAACCTTATAACCTTTATTCTTACCCAAAGTATTTTATACTTGGAACTTTAGTTTATGAACTTTATAACTATATATTTATTTACATTAAGCTTTTTTATAATCATGAAATCGATGCAATATCATAATCAATATTCTTGCCCAAAGTATAATTATGCATAACAGATTTAGTTCTTCACCAATGGAAAATCCATTTAGTCATAGCATAAATATTATAGTTGCATATGTTAATAAGCCTTGAGCTATCAAAACTAGGTTTATAAAGTAAATCTTATAATACTTGGAAGATACAAATTAAAAAAAGCTATTTCATCACCTAGCCAAACTACGATATTACCAAAGTATTCATAATAGACTTGTATAGCTAATCTTATTGCCACTATCGTTTAAATTGTGACTTGATAGTTTTATACAACATAGTTTTTAAAAATGATTATGAACATCATAAACCTTATTTGTTTATAACCATAATTACTGGTAAACATGAATACATTATAAACAAGATAGTTTATGTGTGTATTGTTGAGTATCATAGAAAATTATAGCTCAATGGGTGGTAAATACTCGGATGATGGCTATGAATCCTTTACATAGCTCAGATCAACAAAGATTAATGACATTTGGTTATTTACTAACCATGTCAAGTACTATTAGTTTCACCATATTTTCGATTAGTAACTTAATTTTTATTAGAACTGTCTAGTACTTGCATAAGGTAATAAATCAATCTCTCTTGAAGAACTGACCTATGTTAAGTATTGTGGTCAGAGGCTTAATTCAAGAGAAGTATTACAAAATAAAATAAGAAACTCAAGTGGAACAATTCCACTAGATTCTAAGTCCTTAGGAATTTATGTACACCATAATGTTTAGAACCTTAGGCAGTAATCTTCATTACAGAAAATGAATACCAAGCAGATGCTTTTACTATTATTATAAGATTGATTATGTTTATTACCATTAGAACAATCATTACAGCATTACAGGTTATGCACTCTAGGTGAAATTAACTTACGACAAAGATCACAAGTTGTGAACCAGGGAAAATAGTTACTGTCGCTATTTACATTTGAGAAAGAAACTCTTCTATATATATCGTTGACAAAAATAATTGGAAGAAACAAACTACTTGTTTTACCTCATAGAAGTAGATTGATTTGTAACAGCTTACTTACCGAGCTTTTTATTTTTCAAATAGAAATATAGCTGAATGCTTTATGGAATTAAAAGGCATTACTCAATCATTCATACCTATAAACCTATAAGGACAGTAAGCTTTATGTGTTAGCTTAAAAGCTAAGTAAGCCCCAAAATCCAAGACAGTTCCACCTACTTGTCGCAAATTAAAAAATCATCAGCAAACTGAATGTTAAATTATTGCACAAAATAAACCTAACCTTACATCAAAAGTAGAATGCTAAGTTACTTAATTAATATTATGTGTTAACTAATCTGGTAACCAATTCTTTTATAGATAACTGTTAGCTGTTAGCAGACCGCATTCTCAGCATTTTATGTATTTTCAAAATTTTAAATTTTTATGAAAATTTGGGGTTTTGACACATCATCACTATTCCTCCTTGCGAGGAAAGTCTTCAGTATCATCATCATTGTTCCTCCTTGCGAGGAAAGTATTTTCGGACTACACCAAACTTTTCACAGAAGTGTTCAAACTTTACTTGAGAGGCTTGGTCAGCACATCATCAAATTGCTCATTGGTACTCACATACTAGAGTTTTATATCTCCCTTCTATACCATATCCCTTATGTAAAAATATCATATTTCTATGTGCTTTGATTTATCATGGAACATAGGATCCACTATCATCTTTACACAACTCTAGTTGTCACATAGAATCACTGTGGTATCCAACTCCATGTCAAATAGACTTGAAATCATCTTCTGAATCCATATCACTTCATAGCTAGAGGAGCAAGCTGCTATGTACTCTACTTCAGTCATGCTGAGAGTAACACTAGACAGTTTCTTGCTGAACCATGAGATCATGGCGGATCCCAAACAATAACATACACCCGAGCTGCTCTTTCTGTTTGCAGCACTTCCTGCCCAATCTAAATCCATATATCCAGAAAATCTGTAGTCATGATCTCTATAATAGTATAGTCCAAATTCTGTAGTCATGATCTCTATGATAGTATAGTCCAAAGTCTATTGTACCTTTCAGGTACCTCATCACATGCTTTGCAGCTATCAGGTGAACCTGTCTAGGTTTAACTATATACTGACTCAGGGTGTTCACAACAAAGCATATATATGGCCTGGTATTCGTAAGATACATCAATGACCCAATAATATGTATGTACTGAGTCATATCAACTAAATCTGATGATTCATTAGATAATAGCTTCATGTTGGTATCCATGGGTGTGGCCATGGCTTTACAACCCAACATATCAAATCTTTTTAATATTTCCACTGCATACTTTCCCTGGTTTAGAAATATTCCTTCTAGGCTCTACCACACTTCCAACCCAAGGAAATAGTGCATCAATCCAAGATCTTTCATCTCGAATTATTCATCTAGATTCTTCTTGCTTTCTACAATCTATTTCTCATTTCCCGTCAGAAATATATCATCCACATACAGTAATAATATGATAGGTTCATCATCCATAACCTTAAGGTAAATATTAGGATCATCTTTACTTTTGGTAAAGCCCAAGCTTGTCAAGAAGCTATTTATTCTTCCATACCAAGATCTAGGAGCTTGCTTCAGTCCATACAGAGCCTTCTTCAACTTACATATATGAGTCATTCTGTCTTCGACTTCAAACCCTTGTGGTTGTTCGATGTATACTTCTTCCTCAATCACACCATTCAGGAAGGTTGTCTTTACATCCATCTACTGTAGATTCCACTCCATCATGGAAGCAAGTTCCATGATGGTTCTGAGGGAAGTTTACCTTGATACTAGTGCAAATGTCTCTTCATAATCAATTCCTTCTTTATGAGAGAGTCCTCTAGCCACAAATATTGCCTTGTATTTTTCAATACTTACATCAGCTACATGCTTTATCTTGTAGATCCACTTGGAAGATACCGCACTCTTGTTTTCCAGTTTGGGTACTATATCCCAAACATAATTTTTGATAGGTATTCTTCTGTCATTGCTTCTACCCATTCTTTCTTTTGTAGGGATTCATCATAAATGGTGGGTTCTTGATCTACAATATCACACATTAAAGCTATATAGTTGGAGACTGTATTTGATCTAATTCTTGTTCTTGTAGATCCTTCTGGAGCTCCATACTTTTTTGCTTCTTGTATGATTTATCTTACCCAAGCAAGTTTTCTCTTTCGAGATATATCCATAGTTGGGGGTTTCTGAGGTTCTAACATATCATGATATTCTGATGCTACTATTTTAGGAGAGGCTTCAACTTCTACCTTTCTGGGAGGTACGCCCTCTTCATGTACTTCTTCAAGATGAAACCTTCTGGATTTATTAAGAGCTGTTTATTCGTCAAATGTCACATCCCTACTAATATCTATATGATGGAATCCTAAAATGTATATCTTGAAGGCTTTGGATACTTCATAGTATCCAAAAAATATTCCTTTCTTTTCGGAGGGATCCAACTTGGTTCTCTTTTCTTTTGGAATGTGAACATATATTGGACAACCAAATATCTTGATATGGATCACTTCAAGTTTATTTCTTGTATACATTTATTTAGGAGTCTTGAATCCAATAGCACTATGAGATAATCTATTTTGCACATACACAACTTTTCTTGCTTCTTCAACCCATAGGTTCACGGGAAGGTCTTGATCATGAACCATTGTCTTCACTGCCTCCATAATGGTTCTATTCTTCCTTTTCGCAACACCATTCTGTTGGGGATTGTAGGGAGTGGTTAGTTCCCTCTTGATTACAGCTTCTTTGCAGAAGGCTTCAAATTATTTTGAAGTATATTCTCCACCATTATTTGTTTTCAGTGTCTTGCTTCTTCTTTCTGAATGGTTCTCTATCAAGGCTTTGAATTCGTTGAATTTCCTGAACACTTCACTCTTTGTATTCAAGAAGTATTTCCATGTATTTCTTGAATACTAATCAATAAATGTAACATAATACTCATATCCAATTAAAGATGTGGAGAGCATAGGAACACATACATCAGAATGAATTAATTCCAACGTACCTTTAGTCTTTGTTTCACTCTTTGTAAATGGATTCTTGATGTTCTTTCCTCTTGCACATCTTTTTCAAGTACCTTCATGATCAATCTTCATATATGGTAAACCTTTTACCACCTTTCTCACATAGGGTAATGATTTGTATTTGATGTGAGAAATCCTTCTATGCCATAGTTCACTTGAGCTAGTAATCTCATGGACAAGGGTTGTTTTTGGATGTCCCTTGAGTTTGTACAATCCTCCTTCTTCTTCACCAATGACCACAACATCTTCAATTGTCTTTTATTTGGTCCACATGAGTACTTGTCCCTCTATAAAAGCAACTATATGTCCTTTCTTATCTAATGCTGAGATGGAAAGTAAGTTCTTTTTCAAACCTGGTACATGTAGTACTTCCTTCATCTTCATGGAGATTCTGGAGTCAATCTTGTAGCTTGATTCACCAATGCCTTTGATGGGATATTGATAGTCATATCCTAATGATGATTTCTGAGGAGAGTTCTTTTATTCAAGTCTTGACAGAGTTTTCTTCTTTCCTGTCAAGTTCTTTAAAGCAACACTATTAATAAGCCATGCATCTTCTCTAGGTATTACAGACCCAAAGAGTGCAGAGTATAGTGCATCTTCTTCTTTTGCTTGTCCCTTTCCAAGGTATTTCTTCTTCTTCTTCATCCTCATCTTCAGCTAGATGAGTATGATGTATTTTCTTGTTCTTCTTCTTCAATGGACACTCTCTAGAAAGGTGTCCTATCTTATAACAATTATAACATTGATATTTGGATTAGTCTTTCTTTTGAATGTTTTCTCTTTTCATTTGAAACTTCTTTGGAGGTCTATACTCCTTCTGAGTATCCTTCTTGAAGTTTGATTTTCTTCTTCTTCTGGTATGGGTGGCTAGAGCTTGATAATATTATTTAAGTAGAGCTTCTCTGTTAGCTACTCTAGCTTCCTCTTGGATGCAATCTTCCCATATAATGTCAAACTTCATACTTTCTTTTATGGTACACAGTATGTATGAATGAATCCCAAGTTCTAGTGAGACCATTGCGAGGAGTCATTACTATTTCATCTTCATCAAGGGAGTCTCTAATGGAGTCCAACTGTTCCTTGAACTGGGATACCCTTGTGAAGTAATCTTGAATGGATTCTCCTTTACTCATCTTGGTGCTCTTCAGTTCAGCTCTCAAATTCATATTTCTGTTGATGTTCCTTCCCTCATACATTCTGGAAAGGGAATCATACATTTTCTTTGGTTTATATTTAGATGAAACTTGAGGGATCAAGTGATATTTGATAGAATCATCAATGATTCTCATTTCCTTGATTAGGTCCTTTTGGTGTTTCTCCTTAGCTTCATATTCTTCCGGTTATACAACTTCATCTTTGATGTATTTGTCAATATCAATCTCTCTAATAATGAGACCAATCCTATACTTTCATGCTTCAAAGTTTTCTATGCTTTCCAGCTTGTACCCTCAAGCTTAATGCTTGGGGCCATCTTACCTAGGAGGTCACTAAAAATTGAAATTTCTCAAAATGAAAAGCTGACCTTACCAGGAGATGCTCTTGACTGAGACAAGTTGGTTGGTCCACTTTGTTTCTAGAGATTCTAAATATTCACCCTTCATAACTTGCTAGCGAGATTTCAGTTTCTGTAGATTTCTAGTTCTGGTTTTCTACAATTTTCTAGTTCGGGGCCAAACTAGGGTTTGGATTTCCTAGATATTCACCCACTCAAAAACTTCAATCTATGGACCAATAGATGCTCTCTAGGAATGCACAACTTTCTATGCAAGTAGATCTTCAAAATCCCTAATTTTGTAGAAACCTTAATTTCTTGCTCGAGGGAGAGGAGAGAGAGTTTCACCTTGTGAAAGCTATTGTATTCAGGATATCTCTGAAACCATGTTAAGATTTCATATGCTTAGCTAGATATCATTCATGTTTAATTCAAATTCACAACAGTAGGATATGCAGAAAAGAAACACAATCACAAGATATAAATAGATTTATCCTTGGAAGCCCTCAAGGGGAATAAAACCCAATAAAACTTCCTCTATATAGATGTATAAGATAAAACCCAAAAATAGGTGATCCTCCTCCTTGATGCTCTCTCTCTCTCTCTCTCTCTCTCTCTCTCTCTCTCCCCTATTCTTAATACACAAGTGAGTTTCCATGTTTAAATGAGGAACACAACTCCTCTATTTATACTCTTTCTATCACTTGACTTTTAACCTAACAATTCGACCCCACTAAACTGACTGGGCCAACTTCACTTAGGAAGATTCAAAACAATATTATATTATATTCATTAGGGTAGTATTGACCCGACTTACAATGGAGGTTATACCTCATGACTCTATGATGACCAAATACAATAGTAACATCCCGATGGAGGAATAAGACATCTTCCTTGGGGTAAATCAGTAAAATACTTTTAGAATATTCTTCGAAGTTACATTATTTCAACACTTTGCACTAGTTACAAACATGGACTCTATTAGACTAGTTCTAGGAATTGCAATAGCTAGACAATGGGAGGTCCACCACATGGATGTGAAGAGCTCATTTATTCATGAAGATATTATGGAGGAGATACATATGGAGCAATAACATGGACATATATAGGATTTTTCACTTGTTTTCAGGTTGAGGAAGTATTCATATGGCCTCAAGAAGGCACCTTGAGCTTGGTATGCAAAGATGGATTCCTTTATTTCACAGGAATTCTCACTATGCCATTCAAATCTAAATGTGTATATGATGATATAGGAATAATACTTATTATTGATAGTACTTTAGGTTGATGAGTTACTAATCACATTGGATTCAACATTGTTTACTGCTTCAACAAAATTTTGTATTGCATGAAGGTATTCCATGATAAATACGAGATTGTTGCATTACTTTCTTTGTCTTGAGATCAACTAGTCTAAGTCAGGAATTACAACTTTAGATTGGGATGGATATGGCACCGATTGCAATTCCACATCTAGTTATGTGTTTAGATAGTTATGTGTTTATATTTGTCTTAGGGTCTATACGTCAGTTAAGCAAGAAGCAATCAACTATTTCTTTTATATAATCCACAAAGGTAGAGTATGTAGGAGAATTGAATGCAACTACTCGGGCTATTTGGTTGGAAGGTATTCTTCTAAAGTTTGGTCTACATTTCCACCATCATATTGTCATATGGTGTGACAATCTAAGTAATATTCATATTTTCATAGATCCAGTACAGAGCTAGATAACCAAACAAATTGAGATACACATGCACTATATTCAAGGGCTCATACATGATCGGGTCATCACATTGCAATATTGTCCATCAATGGATCAAGTAGTAGACATATTAGCACCAAGTCCTTCACAAAGTAGTGGTTCAAAGACTTACAAGGACTCTTATGAGTGGTGAAAATGTTAGAAGGTACTTCATAGTCTTCTTATTATAATCCTCTTGCGGGGTAGGGGGGTATTTTTTTTATGGAGGTTTTCCTTGTTTCCTCACTTCATGAGGATTTTTATTTTGTACATAAGTACCTAATATGACATCTTTTTGGCAATGACCCATTCTTTTATGCATTATTTTGACCAAGTTAGGATTATTGGGGTGTTATAGCATATTTACCCTTTGTTGAGCTATAAATAGCTCCCCTTATTTTTTTACAAAAAATAAAGGGGCCCCATTTGAAATTTGTACAAAAAAATTTTCATTTGCTTTTTACTTTTATTTGATTTTTTCTTGCATGATTTGATGGATTATTTTCTTAAATGCTTGATTTCATGCCTATTGATTCTTTGGTATAGCTTTCATGAAATGAAGATTTGGTTGTTTGGCTCATTTGTGCCGTTTGAGTCTTTTGGCTACTTGGTTGTTAAACAACAATTGCATTTTCATATTGGGCTTGTTCAAGTTGATTATATGCCTCAAATTTCCTATAATGTGATTAACATGACATTTTGACAATCTCGTGAAGGTTAGGTATTTGGTGCATTAATTAACCAAGCATTTTTGGTGGATTGAAATAAATTTAATTAAAAGTCAAATTTTAAGATGGTTGATTCACATCTAAGAACGATTGTGTCAAATAATTGAAGCAAGATGACAATTGAGAGATTTGCACAATGCATGATTTTTACAAGCTTTGAACTTTTGTTTAAAAAACATGCATTTTTTATAATTTTCCAGTATTTGCCAAAATAAAATCAACTCAATTAAGGATTTCTCATATGAATTCATTCTATGCCTTAAAAGAGTGTATGTCAAAGTTTGAAGATGAGCATGTAAATCTTAATTTGAACAAAAACTTTTTTCATCAAGCTCTTACTTTTGTTTAATAATGATTTCCGCACTATTTTGCTCATTAACAAATTCGATCATTCTTCTCCCTAATTACAATGCTTAGTGTTTATATGGCCAAAATATTTATACATCGCTAGCATGACTAAGAATTCTAAATGAAATATATGCTTAGGTTCATGTGAATTAGTTGGTCATTAATGTTGAGAAGCATGACTGGATTATGTCAATGGTTAAGAAATTCCTTGGTTGGGACATGCATTTCATCACTTACATAATTGTATAAAATTGATTGAAATAAGTTTTGAACATTTAGATGAGGCATTAATGTTCATAAAACTAATCTTTTAATTAAATTTTTTTCTACTAAAATCTTACCTTAGTTTAGTTTGGCTCTCCTAAGATTTATTGCAATAGAGTTGGGCTCCATATACATTTGATGCAAATAAGTTTGTAATAAACATCATCAATTATCATCAATTGTTGTTCTCTTCAAAAGTATGATATAAGAAAACATGATTAATTTTCATAAGAATATTTTGATAATTGGGAGAACAATTCTCATAGTTGGAATAAAATTAGATTGGGCTCCATATACATTTGATGCAAATAAGTTTGTAATAAACATCATCAATTGTTCTCTTCAAAAATATGAGATAAGAAAACATGATTAATTTTCATAAGAATATTTTGATAATTGAGAGAATAATTCTCATAGTTAGAATAAAATTAGATTATATATGATATAAGAAAACATGATTAATTTTCATAAGAATATTTTGATAATTGGGAGAATAATTCTCATAGTTAGAATAAAATTAGATTATATCTATGGATCTCATTTTTCATTATGACATACATTTTCTACTTTTGACTTGTAATGATATGGAATTACTAAGTTTGTCATGTATGTAAACCTGCTTTGTAGATCGTTGCAACATGTTGCTTTTGATAACATGCTTGGATTTGTTTTTCCATATATTATTATAATAGATAATAGTAATGCTCACAGTTATGCGGGGAATATTTTATCTCACATGAGTCTTATATTTAAAGACAAATTCTACTTGTGTTAGTACTTTACGATTATGTTATGGAGTACCTTATATATTGGAGAGATTTTTTCTCGAGAGGGGAGTTTGTCAAATGGGCATCGTCGGATGAGAGATCCAATGGTAACCATTTGACATGCTCCCCTTCCAAGAGAAAATCTGTCCAGTAAATAAGGATTGCCATTATGTTATTTTTATCACGAGATCACAGAAGCAATGAAGAGGAACCACCAAAACAATCAAAGAATAAAGAATGAAACCACGTGTCATATTATTGAGGAGGTTGTTGTTACCACATCATTGAAAATTCTGCAATGACCACCAAGGTTGAAATTTGGATTCAACTTTGTCCGTCATATTTTTCTAAAAATGTAACTTTCAGCAATGAAGTTTTTATAACAGATTAGCCTTTCAATAATAAAATTGAAATTGAAATTTTATCCTCCCATTATAGAGTCTCAATTAAATTGAATTTAAAATCTTCATGCTGAATCATATTTTATTAGGACTACTATGATATTTTTACAATTAATCTATAAACCATTAAATTTAATGTCCATCAAATAGATTATCAACAATTAAGGCCATTTTTAAACAACCTGAATTTCTTAGTTGAGTATGTTAACGGAAAAGGACTTAGTAAATCTATCATGTAATCCTAATAAGTCATTATAAGAAAATGAACTTGTTCTTGATAGTTTCACCCAAAGTGTATTTTCTTTCTTATGAGTGATATATTATCATATATTATCTGATGCATGTTTTTTTGGTTGTTTTTATGAGAAAACAATGATTTTTTTATTATAATTTTTTCATGGTTAACTATTCAATTTTGACATAGTTTTTTACAATATAAAAGTACATAGATTGTATTAGAGTATCTCTTAATTTTAATAAATGTTTCATGAACATTTTCATAAGTATTGGACTTTATCAAATATTTTTATGGTATTTTTTCTCATCAAATAGACACTCAGATTTATGATTTTTCCCCTTACCCATAACAACACATCTTCTATAGTCTCTCGAGATGTGGTTTAATGGTTGGTCCAAAAAGTCCCTTGTTTTTTTCTTTAACAAAAACCAACAGCTTTTGGGGAGAAGTTGAACACTATACATAGTAATAAAGTTAGGGAAAACAGTCAGGGGCATCGAATAAAGAAAACATTCTACAAACATATATTATTTGTTTCACCGCGATGCACCTATTCATTTGATGAGATTGTTTGATTAAAACAATGTAGGGATAAATCATGGATCAAAAGAATTCATAAGTTAAACGAATTTTATTGCTCCAAGAGTCCAATTAAATAATTGATCTAGTTGGAAGACCACATTTCTGTAGCTAATTGGATCACACTCATGATGCAACTATTTGTTGTTGAGATAGAATGTGATTGTAAACTTTCTCTTCCTCCAATCAAATTCTTGGTGGATTGATGATCAAAGAATGAAAGAGGAATAACGACTTCATGGTTGGTCTATAATTTTTTTCAAACTTTGTGTGAATTTACTTTGTGGAGGTAAGGAAATATATTACTGGTTTCTCAAGATCTCCACAATATTTTTGAGTATATATTGAAATATTTTTCAGTCTATAACTTAGATCTCTGTCCACCTATCTTGAATTTATTGAATATTATGAATGATATATTACTCGATATGCTAATAATCATCAAAATAGTATACATTTAAATGGTTACATAAAAATTTAGTGATTGTTCATTAGTTCTTTTTGACAATATATTTTAATATGTTATAAATAAGTTTTAGAATGTTTTTAAAATTTTCTTTTGCATAATAAATCTTTTATGCAGACTAGTTTGATTTAGATTTTGAAAATATTATATAGATGTTGGTGTTTTCCACTCTTTGACCTAGGTTCAGTCCCTCCTTTGCACAAAACAAAGCTTGAGATATCAGCCTGATAGAGAGAGGCTGAGTCGACAGCACCTGCGATGCAGATGCAGTCTCACCTGAGATAGATTTCTATGGGTAACTGCCAGAACCAAGTTTCTGCAGTTGGGTGGAGGATTTCTTGTCCCTTGGTAGTCTGTCAATGCACTCGACTGAAGTTGGTGGGTGGGGTATTTTACTTATTATGCCCAATTAAGCTGCGACACAACTCATCCTTCGACATGTATTATAGCACTAAACCCAATGTGGTATGGGTACATTCAATGATAACGGTGTGCCATATACATATAAACTTATTCGCAAGCAAATACATAACACTCATTCACACAATGTGTGTGTGTGTGTGTGTGACTTAAACACATTCATCATTCACACATTCGGCACAATATATAACGTGGAAACCCATCTGGGAAAAAACACAAATGCTCTCTTCATCTGGCATGAGAAATATATGGAACCCTTTTGTCTATGCACTAAGCTACAGTCTCTGTTCTAGATCTTTCTTCCTTATCTATACAATTTTTTTTCTCCTCTCATGCTCTCTGTTCTTCTGTCATTATTCTTTCTCTACTTAACTCTAGTGATGATCCGCACATAACCTGGATCAACTCAACTTCCTCTATGACTCTACTGATGATCCACACACAACTTGGATTGACTCAAATTCCTCTATGAATCTATTGTTAATCCATACACATCCTGGATCAACTCAATATCTTCTACACTTCTGTGCACTCAACTGTAGGTTCTTTGAGTCCTCTCTATGGCTCAACACACTAACATACAACACAACTTACCGAGCTAACACATGAACCATATCCAACTAATTAGGATATAACCTGCATACAACTTGGGTTCCTCCTTTTATAGACTCTTACATGTCGCTCTTAGTTGACTTCATATAGTTATCCAATAGGTTGTCTTTCCTATTCTATCGGCACATGTTGGCCCTTTTGGCAACAACCTACGAACAGGGTGCAGTCTCACCCGAAACAGCTATGGGGTGCCACAGAATCAGGTTTCTGCAAGCGAAAGAGGGATATTACTGTACCTTTAGCCTTAACAAAGAACAATTATGCAATACAGAGCTTCGACATTCACTTAAATAGCTTCGCAGTTTAGATAAAAAGACAATTTCTTGCTTAACCCTTAACTGGGAATTCACAGTGAAGTTAATACTTAGCAATTTATCTTACTTTATCATTCATCTACTTATCAAATGCATAAAACATAACAGAAACAAAATAACAAGAACCACCATAACACAAGATATACGTGGTTCACCCCCAGTGTAGGGGCTACATCCACATAACTGCGTTTATATTCAACACTTTACAAAACGACACAGTTCTGATTTGTGCACTCAGCTGCAGATCTCTTCAACAACTCAAAACTGCGTACTTAGCTGTAGAACCTTTCTTCAAAACCCTCTGCGCACTCAGCTGTAGAGGTCGTCCACACACTCAGCTGGGACTTAACCTTAAACACAACAATAGGCCTTAGCTTCTTTGCATCAAATTATCATACCTAAAAAGCCTACTTGACTCCTTTACATAAGTACCTATTTATACAAGTGCACTATTACAATACCATGGGCTTAAACCATGGGTCATTTACAAAAATAGGGGCTTCAACCCAACCCCGAAGCCCCTAAGACTATTTTGGACCGCAACTCCACTTACAAGCTTCGTACAAAAACCGCGGAGTTGCCAAAATTAAGGACCTTCAAGGTCCTAGCCCCAACAGGCCCCTAAGACTCACCAGTGTCCTGTCCCGGGACACTCTGCTGCTTTTCTGGTGGAAGAATCTTGTTGGCAAAGATAGTAAATTGCTTGTTGAGGCTATGCATGATATATTCGGCTGCTTGCTCCTTCTCCACTATCTCCTGCAATGTTGCTGCAGATGCTTCGTTGGCCTTTTCCTATGCAAATGCATCATACTCCTTCAGGACTTTGAGCTGTTTGTCCGCAACAGTGCTCAACTCCAAGGCCTCGTTAATAAGGGGCTGCAAAGAGCTTACCAACAGTGTCTCTTTTCTTCTGCAAGACTCAATTTCTTGATGAAGCTCATTACTATGCTTTACCTTAAGCATCTTCTGCATAGGAGGCAATGTCTTAATCTCTGCTTTCACTGCATCCAGCTCTGTCTGTCGCTGCTTGATGGTTTCCTGCAACTTTTCGACTTCAGAGTTGTCCTGCAAGTTTGCCTAGGCCTCGACACTTTCGTCTAGCAGCTTTGATGCACTGCTTACAAGATCTGAGATCTTCGTTGCTGAGGCCTAAATATCTTTGAGACGTTGTTCCCTGACCTCTGGTGGACTCTTAGGAATGAGGCGAAGTTACAGCTCCGCAATCTGAGCCTCATGTTTTGCTTTCATCTTTTCTATCTGGCTTCGAGACTGTTGTGCATAGTCTTTAAGCTTGACGATTCTCCGGTTCTTCTTTAGCCTGCATGTCAAAGTCAGGGAGACTCCGACATGCCTCATCCAACACTTGCGCTAGTGTAGCCCGCTTATTTTCTGCTTCCCTCTTCTTCTGTTCAGCTTCTTCCAACTGCGCTGCGAGGCTCTCACTCTGCTTCGTGGTATTCTCTAACTGTATTTGTGAGTAGCTGTCTCATTCTTGGATCTCCTTCATGATTGCCAATTGACAAAGATGTAGCTCCACCTTAGACAACTTGGTGTAATCTATCCCTACTATCATGCTCATCTGTGATTGAGATGCTACGTCAGTTATTATAAGGGCTGCACTTGGTACTTGTCCTCTGTTATCTCTGGCTGGCCATTGTCTTATATCTGGCTACACGCCTATTGGGGCACTGCTTGCTGCAGCGCCAGTTGCTGATATTTTCGCTAACGCCTTAAGTTCTTCAATTCACTGTGCTACGCCAGCTAGCACGTCAAGATGTGTGGATGCAAACTCTGCCATTTGCTGGACAATACCTTTGTAGACTTCGTCAAAGCCTAATTAAGCTCTTCAATCGTTACGGCAGGCTCTTCGACGATATTCTTTCCCTTCGACGCCTTAGCTTTCTTTCTAGGCTAAGGCTTAGTCACTTCCTTCGCTTCGGGAGACTTGCGCTTATCTGGGCGATTGGGGTCTGAAATGGTTTTAACCGATTCTTCTTCTTCTTCATCACCTCCGTCATCTCCACCCTGGTCACCTTCGCTCTGCTATGACTCATCTTGTTCTTCGCTCTCTTTGAGTGGTTCATTCTACTACGGCTGACTAGGACCTGCGCCCACATCTGTTACTGGAGGGACTGGAATGTTGGGATTTGTCCCTGCGTCCTTCATCCATTCAGCCGGCCACTACTGAACTACTGCAAGGATGTCTTCCTGGTTTACCATGTATGGTAATTTCCACCATGCATGTTTGTCATCTGCGCGGGCCTGGATGAAGACATTATGCATGTCAGCCTTGAAGGTGGCCACTCCCACATACTAAGAAAATAGCTCATTACTGAGCCGCAGTGTTTTTAGAATCTCATAGGAAATAATCATTGAATAGAAGGCGAACACGTAGTTCGTCATCTGCTGTAAGGCTTTATCCTGCGAAACCCAAAGAGATGCGTACCTTGCTACGCCAGGCATCTGCGGAGGCATATCAACAAACTGTGCCTCGGTAGGTTCTCTCCATCCTACCAGTGGAATAAGCACAATCAACCATGAGTAATGAAAGGGTATACCTTTCTCCTGTGCATCACGGACATCTTCAAGGAATTCCCTAGCAATGTACTCTGCCCATTTGTAACTATAGCCTTCAGCACAGTTTGCAACAATACTAATAATTAGGGCAGGTACTTCATTAGGTCTGCACTTTCACATTAGTTTGCATGCTAGGAGCTCTGCGGAAAAGTGAATGTTTTGGTGCCGAATTATCGAGGTTTGATACCCTCGCTTTCCTTTCGTCAAACCGAAGCAGTCCTTCATGTGCTGCGTCAGCTTCGTGTCTTCATGCTTTCCAACGAATTCGATCGCAGGATCAGGCCCTTCCTTCGGCAAGCTTGTAATCCTATGAATCAACTCTCCATTAATGGCAATCTTTTGGCTTCCTATCCATTAGTGCCCATCATGCACCAACATCAATAGCTACTTGATCACCACGGCAACCTGCGTGCTGCGACCAAAGTGGGGGACATTTAGAATCTTCAACAAGCTAGCTTGCTCCAAGCTAGCAGCCCACTTTTTGACTTCAAGTAATGTCGTTCCTGCCTCCAGATAATGGATGGAGTGCAAGTATTTCCCAGGTGCGAACTGTGGAAAATTCGCATGATCATTGGTATCGTGGTCTACATATTTGAGCCAGTCTAATTTTCTTGTCATTGTTCCGACCAACTTCACACCCTGTGGCAGCGAAGGGGTGCGTAGCGTGAACTTGGCTGTCCGTCGAGGTGGCTGAAATCCTCGTCGAATAGGCGGAAGATATGGTGGATGCTGCGATGCAACATTCTCATCCTCACCGAAGTCTTCAAAACCTTCAGGTGGGAGCTCTACTGAACCAGGAGGATTCATCTCGGGATCCTCCGGTGTCTTCCCTGATGGCTTGTGCCTTTCTTCGTTCCGCTTATAGCGAACTTCTGCCTTAAATTTCTTTCTGGTTGATCGTGTCTGCATTGGTTGATACGGAGCTGGGGGAGTCTCTTCGCGAGGTGCATATGCAGGTGGGTTGCTCATAAGGTTCTGCAGACCCCTCTATCTGAATTCTCTCAACAATTCCTGGAATTCACGATCAGCTGACATGGACTCAACTCAAGAAAATGCATAATGCAAAATTCGCAGGTCTGGGTGTCTTCTTATAGAATCCAACGACCAACTCTACCATAAATGTGCATTAAAGACACCAAATCTAACCGAACGGTGGTAGATCTTGTCCAAACGGCGCTAGATTTCCCAAAATCTCATCATTACAGGTAGTTAATATAGTTCACGTACTGGCGCCGCCAAATCTGATTTTTTCCAACGGTCGTATTTTAAGCTTCGACACACCTTTCTTCTTTAGCATAGCCACCAACTTCAGCTTTGCCACAATAAGGACCTTTGACACAATATAGACCTTCGACACATCCTGACACAAGCTTCGACACTTCATAAATTTTTCAACAATCTGCTGAAGCTCTCTAAGAACAACTTCATTATAGTCTAGTACCCAATTTCAACTATTCTTGGTACTTAGACTCTTCTTTTTTCTATTACTTCTGATCAAGGGGTACAGGCTTGTCCTTGTACTTATTTAATCTACTTCCATTCACCATGGAGGGCAAAATTTCTCCATTCAATTTAGCTAACTGAACTGCACCACCATCGGTAACTTTCTGAACTATGTATGGTCCTTTCCAGTGTGTCTTGAACTTACCTAGGAACTTCATGAATTTACTGTCATACAAGAGCACGAGATCACCATTCTGGAAATGCTTCTTCTTAATGTGTCTATCATGCCATTCTTTTTCTCTAGCTTTCTGTACTTGCTGCTGGAAACCTGCAATGAATTTGTCTTCTTCTAGTTCCAGTATCTTTGCCAGCATTTTGATTCAACACGGCTGGGTCATCCATCTCTGTGAAGGCAGATATTCTGAGGCTAGGAACAATGTACTCCATTGGCATAACTGCTTCTTGTCCATATACCAGCCTAAAAGGTGTGTGGCCTGTCAATTTCTTGCAAGTGGTTCTATAGGCCCATAATACTGCTGGAATTCTAAGATCCCAATCATTTCTATTAACATTGCAAACCTTCGTCAGAGCGTGCTCAAGAATCTTGTTAAAGGCTTTGACAGTTCCATTTGCTTGAGGATGGTAGGAAGTACTCTTCTGATGATATACTTGAAATTCTTCGGTCAATGCTTCAATAGTTTTATTTAGAAAGTGTGATCCTTGATCACTCATAAGAATTCTAGGACACCCAAACCTTGATAAGATATGATCAAATATGAACTTCACAGCTATAGCAGCGCTACAGTCCTTTACTGGTTGAGCTTTTGCCCAACGAGTAAGGTAATCGGTTGCTGTAATATTGTATCTTATTCCATATTTCTTTGCAGGGGGATTGATTGGTCCAACAAAATCAATAGCCCATTTGTCAAATGCTTGTAAAGTTACCTATGGAACCAGAGGCATCTCATCCCTCCTGGATGGTTTTCCTATCCTCTAACAGATATCACAGCTTTGGCAATACTCTCTTGCATCCTTATGAATCGTAGGCCACCACAATCCAGCTGTCAGAATCTTCTGTGCCATAGCTTTTCCTGCATAATGACCTCCTGCTGCTCCAGAATGTGCCTCAGCCAAAATCAATGGATTTTCATGCTCCAGGACACATCTGCGCAGTATTTTATCTGGTCCCATCTTATATAGCTGTCCTGCTATCAAGGTAAAGTCAGCTGCTGTAACCACCAGCTGCTTCTTCTGCTGTGTTGTCATCTCAGAGGGTGCAAAACCTGTAGACAAGTACTGAACAATATCCTGAAGAAAATAGTCATCAACCATCTGGATGGAAAACAACTGGGCACCAGGAAGAACTTCGTCCAAACTACTGGGCTCTTCTCTTGACTCGAGCCTCGACAAGTGGTCAGGCCCCAGGTTAAGTCTTCCTGGCTTAACTATGATCTCAAAGTCATACTCCTGAAACAAAATCAGCCATCTGCATATCCTTCTACCTAACACAGGCTTGTTAACTAAATACTGCAAAGCAAAATGGTTAGTGAACATTTTGAAATGAGATCCTAACAAATAATGTCGAAATTTTTGCAAGGCATAAACCATAGCTAGACCTTCTCATTCCGTCGTAGTGTAATTCTTTTCTGCTGTGGACAATTTTCTACTTGCAAAAGCAATAGGGTGATCAATATTACCTTCACCTGGCTGAGCCAATACTACACCTAGAGAAATGGAAGATGCATCGACATGAACATGAAACTCCTTACTCTAGTCAGGGAAAACTAAGATAGGGGCAGTTACCATCTTTTCTTTCAAAATATCCAAGATTTACTGACATTCAGGTGTCCACTCAAACTTAATATCTTTCTTCAATTTCTTTTCCATAGGGGCTGTAATCTGAGCATATCCTTTGATGAATTTCCTGTAATATCTAGTATGACCAAACGTAGTGCAAAGTTGCTTAACAGACTTCGGAGGTGGCAAGTTCACAATAATGTCTATCTTCGTAGGATCCACCATCAATCCTTGCTTGCATACAATGTGACCTAATAAAATTCCAAAAGGTGCACAAAAGATACACTTCTTCAGGTTCAATGAAATCTGATGCTGTTGACACTTATCCAACATAAGTCTTAAACTAACTATATGATCTTTCAATAAACCAAAGATAGTCCAATCATCAAATTAAACTTCCGAGAACTTATGAATAAATTCCTTAAATGCAGATATGACTACTCTAGAAAACATAGCAGGCACATTCTTCAATCCAAAGGGCATAACTTTATATTGAAAAGATCCCATTTCTATAGAGAAGGTTGTTTTATGTTGATCCTCTTAAGCAATTCTGATCTAATGGTAACCTAAAAATCCATCAGTGAAAGAATACACTTCTTGACCTCCGACATTGTCTAAAAATTCATCTGTAAAGGGAGTAAGAAAAGGATCATGTAAGCAGGCATCATTCAGCTTCCTCAGATCAACACAGATTCTGATTTCTCCCTTAGTCTTCTTTTCTTGTACCACTATAGGGTTGACCCATTCAGACTCTTCGACAGGTTCAATGATTCCTGCAGTGAGCATCTTATCTAGCTCCATCCTAACTTTTTCTTTATATTTAGGATTCAGCCTATAAGGGTACTGCTTCACAGGCTTCGCATCAGCTTTCAAAGGTATTTTTATCACTCCTATATCACCAAGGATACCTTTCATTTTTGAGAACTTCGTCGAAAATAAGTCCTGATACTCATGGAGAAGTTCAGTCACTTTGCTCACCATTTCTTCGTCCCAATAATCTCCAATGGTAGCATACTTAGGCATTTCTTCTGATCCAATGTTTACTTTCCTCGTTTTCAAGGGCTGAGTCACTTCAGGTGATTCGACTGCTGGTCCATGTACCTCGCAATGTCCTTCTGACTCAGGAATATTAATGTTGCGAGGGTCATTGTCTTCATCAATGGTGAGGTTATAGAATTCTACTGCATTAGCTTCTTATTCCTTCCAATTAGGTTGGTACTCAGCTATTTCTTTATCATCAAATACCTTAGTATGGATCAACCTAATAGCTGCGTCCAAAGCAGGGTAAACCTCATTAATAGAAAATGTGATCATGAAACTATCAACAAGACTAACCCAACTTACAGTACTATGGCAAAGCTCCACCTCCACATACCAATTCTTTGCTACAGGTTCCAGAGTGTGTACAAACCTATGTACCCATTCTTCACAAGGTACATGCTTCCATGCTTCATAACACTGCTCCAAATGTTCCTGAGGGCTAGTCTTACCATTAAATCTGCTTCGTACCTTCTGAGGTTGAGCTATGAATATCAGGCGAAGAAACTTTTGACAAGCTCTCCAATTATGAATATACTTTTTATGACCATTCCACCATCTGGTAGCTGTGGCTCTGAATACTGAATCTAGAGTCTCCATTTTCTGTGAATCTGGTACTTGCTCTGAGAATTGTACAATAAAATATTCTGGGTCTGTCAAGCCATCAAAAGTAGGTAAGACTCTTGTTTGTGAGCCAACCCATCTGAGAGACTTGGTAATTATTTCACATCGATGTCCATGTACTCATAAAGTCAATTCTGCCAATTCTCTAAGCCTTCGTATGAATCATTCATGCAAGAACTGTCAAACTGCCAATCCATTATACCTTCAGAAATAGGGTTAACATAGTCTTCTTCTTTAGCTGTGATGTTGTAAATATGATCCAAAACATCTTGATCTTCATCTCTGACTGGCTCTGTATACCTTTCTCCTTGGGAAGGGTCCAACAGTACTATGACTCTCAAGCCTTTCCCTTCAAAAGTCATCTGTCTATTCTTAAGGTTGATTACTGCATAATTGTCTATTGCCCATTCAATTCCTAGCAAGGCTGTATAGGGGTTGCTATCATCAATTATTTCAATGACTTCAAAATCTGTTAAGGTAATGACTCCATCTATATCCACTGGTACACTAGGGAATCTTCCCAAGGGCACAATCTTCTGCTGATTGGCTAATCTCAATTGTATAGGGGACCATTCAAGCGTAGGTTTTCCCTTTTTTTCCCATGTCTGCTTAGTTAGGACATTCACTTCTGATCCCAAGTCTAAAATGATATCAGTCATGTCATAATCTCCTATCTGAGCATGCAATCTCATTTCTCTTCCAGTCCTTCTAACTCTATTAACAGTTTTTCCTCTATCAGAGCTTTGCTGAGGTTCGCAAGACACAATAACTTTATGTAACTCATTCAAAGCATTCTGATTTCCTAATAGCTTCATACAACTCTGTAAAAATGATGTTAGTGTACTTACTTGATCTGGCGAAGCTTCTTGAAACTGTAACTGTTGTTGATGCTGTTGCGTAATTGCTACTGATGTTCTCGGATCAGCAAATTCTTTTTTAGCTTCCACAAATGTTCCTTTTTCTCTTCCAACATCAAAGGCTGGAATTTTCTCTGGGGTCTTGCGGACCCAAGCCTTGTCAGGTTTTTTCTGCACCTGCATCGTAGTTCCACTCCTTGTAACAACGTGAAGGGTTGGGACAGGTCTTTTCTCTGCAGAAATCATCTGAATATTCTGAGTAGGCGCGCCATTTCTTTCTTGTATCTTGGCTATCAACTGTGGGCATTGCTCAATCACATGATCGACTGCTCTGTAATATCGAGATGTCGTAGTTGGATTCTGATAGTCTCTAGCTGCATGTCCTGCTTGATTACAGTTATAGAAAATAACCTGGCCTCGACCTCTTCCAAGCATACCACCACGACCACGACCTCTGAAATTACCTCGACCTAATGTACTACCACGGTAGCCATATCCATCATTTCCTTATGCATTAGGTTGTACCCTATAAGCATCATAGGTTCACTCTCTCACGAGGTCAAAGCTGCGACATTCATCTTCATTGTGTCCAACTGACTTACAGAAATTGCAGTAGGGATTCTTAGGTACTTGAACATATCTTTACAGCAGGTAGCAATCTTCAGGTCGATGCTGGCCAGTTGTCCAACAGATCTCACAATATAGGAAATTAGGGTTAAACGGGTTCGGTGCACCTGTATTCAAATAATTCCTTAATACAGGACACTATTCTTTGTCATGACCTTCTATCTTACAGCGTGTACACCAAACCTCTTCTCGAATAGATTTCCCTTTTTTCATGTCGCGAAGCTCCAAAGCCATTTCTGCTAACTATGCCTGTATCTGGGCTATTCCAGAATGATCTCCAATAGGAGCTGTTTCAAGTTTCATAGCAATTTCCAACGCCTCTTGCTGATCAGCAACCTTTTGTTGCATAAGTGGAGTCCTGATATGAGGCAATAGTGTTGCAATGAACCATTCTTTATGTTGTTCTGGTCCAATAGTGAAACTAACTTGATCCAACAAAACCTTGAACCTCTGATCAAAGTCCCAAATTGATTCACCTCGCTTCTGCTGAATTTCTTTCAGTTCAGTTATACACTGTGACTCTGATTTAGGCTTCTTAAATTCTTTTATCATTTCTTTTTTAATATCAGCCAAGATATAGTTCTGAGTACTGGAAAACTTCATAAACCAAGTCAAAGCGCGGTCTCTGAAAGAGGTGACTAGCTGCGCTCTTCTTGTATTTTGATCCATAATATTCTTAGCAGTCCAAACAACTTCGCATAAGAACCAAAACTGCTTTGGATCCTCTGATCTAGTTCCTTTAAAGACTGGGAGCTTGATATCATCATTCACATGGGCCATATTAGATCGATGGGGGGGGAGGAGGGGGAGGAGGATGGGGAAGACTAATAATAGGAGGAAGGGAAATTTCTGAGGTAGACTGACCTGCGACAGGACTACTCGGGCTAGGGTTACTTTCAGACTGCGACAGGTTCTCAGGGATAACAGATCTTTGCTGCAGAGTTATAGGAGGGTTTCTAATAAAAGGGGTTTCTTCAGATTCAGATTCTTCTGGACTTAATGGAGTATAATCGGTATTCTGGCCTAGGGTAAAGGATCCAAGAGTTATCTTGTATCTTTTATTGTTGCGAAGCAAACCACTTTGCTCGTCGAGGTCACTTTCGCTTCCAAACATAGGTTAGTAGCAATAAATCTAGCAATCTGATTCGATAAGCAATATTCCTTTCTCAGCCAAGAGCATTTTAATTTGCAGAATTAATGAATTCAGGTACTTACCCCTTGGTCCTTTGAAAACTGTCTTTCTGCTTCGCTAAAATAAGTATGTGTGTCAATGGCGAACTCCGTCACAAATGCGTCAAGGGTTCGTGTTGTCCAGAAGTCAACAGCTCTTGATACCGCATTGTTCACACTTTTCAACAACGTAATTCTTTCTGGGGTCTAGTCAGGAGACTGATCTTCTTTGAAGTTTGTCTTTCTTTCTATCAATCTGGATAACCACTGGTGCAATTCTATGTGGATACTAGCAAAGAAAATTTCATAAATATCAGTAAAAATGTACCTTTGCAAGAAGTCGTTTGAGCTACGACAAGGGTCCTTATTCTCTTTTTCAGCAAATTTTAGATAAGTATCTTCA
The DNA here is from genome assembly GCA_001517045.1 of Pseudotsuga menziesii. Taxonomy (NCBI): domain Eukaryota; kingdom Viridiplantae; phylum Streptophyta; class Pinopsida; order Pinales; family Pinaceae; genus Pseudotsuga; species Pseudotsuga menziesii. Next base: position 200,055 of record LPNX010711180.1, on the reverse strand, counting down.
ACCCAGTCACTGATTTCTTTTACTGAGGGCCTCCAAAACATATCCCTCCAGGTACGACGTAGATCCCTCTTGAAGCAGATACTGGTTCAACTGGCAATGGAACCAATTTTTTGGGCAATGGGGCAGACCCGTGTTCTTATGCTTTTATCTTTGCACCAACAAACAAGCCCATAGTGTTGGCCCTTTCAGCAATAACCTGAAAACAGGTTGCAGTCTCACCCGAAACAGCAATGGGGTGCCGCAGAATCAGGTTTCTGTAGGCAAAAGAGGGATATTATTGTACCTTTAGCCTTAACAAAGAACAATTATGTAATACAGAGCTTCGACATTCACTTAAATAGCTTCGCAGTTTAGATAAAAAGATAGTTTCTTGCTTAACCCTTAACTGGGAATTCACACCGAAGTTAATACTTAGCAGTTTATCTTACTTTATCATTCATCTACTTATCAAATGCATAAAACATAACAGAAAAAAAATAACAAGAACCACCACAACACAAGATATACGTGGTTCACCCCTAGTGTAGGGGATACGTCCACATAACTGCGTTTATATTCAACACTTTACAAAACGACACAGTTCTAATCTACGCACTCAGCTGCAGATCTCTTCAACAACCCAAAATTGTGCACTTAGCTGCAGAACCTTTCTGCAAAACCCTCTGCGCACTCACCTGTAGAGGTCGTCCACGCAATCAGCTGGGACTTAACCTTAAACACAACAATAGGCCTTAGTTTCTTCGCATCAAATTATCATACCTAAAAATCCTACTTGACTCCTTTACATAAGTGCCTATTTATGCAAGTGCACTATTACAATACCATGGGCTTAAACCATGGGTCATTTACAAAAAGAGGGGCTTCAACCCAACCCCGAAGCCCCTAAGACTATTTTGGACCGCAACTCTGCTTACAAGCTTCGCACCAAAATCACAGAGTTGCCAAAATTAAGGACCTTCAAGGTCCTAGCCCCAACATGGAGACTATTGACCCGATTCACAATGAAGGGTTAACTTCATTGACTTTACATGGCTTTATTATATTAATGACTCTACCGATAGGAACATCGGGGTACAATGAAATACAAATGAGTCTTCCGATAGGAACATAGGGGTACAATATAAGATATAAAAGTGAATACATTCCGAAGTTACAAATACATCAACACTCCCTCTTAACTAGGAAGGTATTCTCTTGACACAATTCATCAGCACAAGTCTTATCCTATGGATCATCATCAAAGCTGGATCATCACTAGATCATTATTGGATCATCATTGCTGGATCAACATCAAGTATGGATCATAACTAGATCAACATCAATTCTAGATCATAACTAGATCAACATTAAGTATGGATCATCACCGCTTCCGCTGTCTCGATCGGATGGTGCTATCTCTCAATTCTACTCATCATAGGAAGTTCTAAAAATCCAACCCTTTTTCATGCTAGTTGTAGGCCTAGCCTCCATGTAGGTCTTTATCTTCTTCAACACTTATATCTAACCACATTTTATAAAGGCCCACCCAACACTTATATCTGACCATGGGGGGAACACATCTGCCACCATGTCAGAAAGGGATTCCCAACATTCACATCTGACCATGGGAGGAACACATCCACCACCATGTCAGAAAGGCCCAGCACTTACACCTGACCATGGGAGGAACACATCCAAGAATCATGTCGAAAAGGCCCAGCACTTACATTCACCAGCATGATAGGACACACCTACTATCATCTGTGAAAAGGCCCATCACTTACAACCATCAACATGATAGGACACACCTACTATCATCTGTGGAAGGGCCCAACACTTACAACCATTAGCATGATAGGACACACCTACTATCATCTATGGAAGGGCCCATCACTTACAACCAGTGGCATGGTAGGACACAACTACTACCATCCATGGAAGGGATTTGCACTTAAAACCAGTGGCATGGTAGGACATAACTACTACCATCCATGGAAGGGATCTGCACTTACAACTGACCATGGGAGGAAGCAATCCTACCACCATGTCAGAAGGGCACTGCACTTACATCTTACCATCGGAGGAACCAATTGTACCACCATGTCAGAAAGGCTCACGGACTCATCACTTCTCCCTGAAGTACTCAAACTTCACTTTGGCCATTTCTAGCATAGAATCACATCCGGGTTGATTACGTCCAAGGATTACCTGCGAGCTTTTCTAGGACTGATTACATCTAAGGACAACCTTTATGTTTGAGCTACCTACAAGCTTCGCCGGGATTTTATGCTTAGATAACCTGTCTCACCAGCTATGCTAGAACTCCCTCTTTCAAGAGATATCAATCTGGATCACATACTGGAGCTTCACTACTCCTCTCTCCATCATACAAAAATGCAAGTAATATCAATCAAATCAAATAGTCACGTTTTCAAAAGAAACATACTACCTCACAAATAGCAAGTGGAAACATATTTTGCCTTGGCTGTACTCAGAACCATGTAGGACTCCATCCTGCCAAACCAAGAGATCACACCTGATCCCATACTGAAGCAACACCCCAAAGTGCTCTTCCTATCAATGGTATTGTCGACCCAATATGAATGCACATAACCTTCCAGGTTAATCTTCTGATTCATATCATACTTGAGCCAATACTCAACTGTACCCTTCAATTACCTCACTGCATGATTTGCAACCATTAGGTGAACATGTCTCAATGCGTTCACAACAAAGAAAATATCTGGTCTTGTATTCGTCAGGTGCATCAATGACCTAATCATCTGACGATACATCGTAGCATCAACTGAGTATGATGAAACATCACTCAATAGCTTTAGGTTCGATGCCATAGGTGTGGTAATGGCCTTCCAGTCCATCATCCTGAACCTCTTCAGGATCTCTACTGCATACTTCCCTTGACCCATGGAGATTTCATCTGCATTGTGCCACACCTACATGCCTAGAAAGCTTCCTCTTCTTGCAACTTTAATGATTTCCTCTTTTCCTGTCAGGAAAAATTCATTGACATGTAATAGGAGAATCACTGGTATTTCTCCTTCAACCTTGAAACAAAGGTTGGAATATGCTTTACTCTCAGTAAAGCCTAGAGCCATCAATAAACGATCCATCCTGTCGTACCATGTCAAAACTCAGGATCTTCTATAGTCGCTCTCTCTGAAGTGGAGCACCATTCTCCCTCTATCTTTCATACTCTATGCATTGAAACATTTTGTACTGGAGTGACAAGTAGCTTCCTCTGCTACTAATATTCTATGTATCCATTTAGGGTCACTGGATATCAAGATCCTCTATCTTAAACCTTTTCAAAAGTTCTTCTCACACCCATCAGTGAGCTTTTCATCCTCTATAGGATTTCATCTTCAACCTTGTAGCAAAGGTTAAGATCTTCATCACTCTAGGTGATCTTCAAGCTCCTCATGTATGTGTTATCCTATGGGTGACTTCTGAGCTTGTACATGGCCTTCTTTCATTTTCACACATGATTCTACCTGTCATGTGTCTTAAATTCTAGTGGCTACAAATGTCTCTTTGTAGTCTATGCCTTATTTCCTTGAGAAGCCTCATGCTATGAATCTTTCCTTGTATCCCATGATGTTTCCATCTACTGCATGATGGATCATGTAGATCCATATGGAATACATTATGGACTTCCCTTCAGCTCTTGATACTGCATCCTAGACATCATTCTTCTTGAACTGGTATTCCTCTTCCCTTTCTTCTTGGCTGCTTCTTCATAGCTAGAAGGCTCTACATCAATGATGTCGCTCAACAGTGTCACATAACTGGAGTGTCTCTGAGGCCTCTTTCTTTCTTTGAAAGTATCGTCATATTATTCTTCATCTTGGATTCTTTCTTGAACAATTTTCACTTGTTCTTCGGAATAAGTCTCCTACTTCTTTTCTTGTAGGTTATTGTACACGATCTTTCCTACAAGTCAAATGCATTTGTATGGTTATAAAAATTTCATAAGGCATATTCACAATGGAAAATTCTGATGCATAAAGATATAATCATGCAACTATTTTAGCCAATACAACATTCATCCATATCTCACAGAAACTTTTCTAGATGCCTTCCATTTACTCCAAGACATCATTGAGATTGTGCACTAATCCAATATGTCAGCAAAGAGGTTTCATTCTAGATAAGTATAAATGGATAGTTGTATAGCACCATGAGCTACTTATCCATCACATGCATATTAGTAGTATACTGTAATTAATGCAAACATTATATCATGCATAATACATCAACTGGATATAAACAAATGCATAACAAAACAATATCATGAAATGACAATTGAATACTTATCTTTATTTGTTTCATGGGTAGACTCCTTTTTTCATCTTCATCATCTTCTTCATTTATAATAGCATCATTTCTTATCCAAATGCTTAAGATGAATAAGAGGTTCTTCAATAATTGAGTTCTTCATATTCCCCATCGCTTGAGGTATCTTCTTTGAATCGTGAAATCTTTATCTTCAGTTGCTCCCATCTTCTTTTTTCTTATTATGAGCAGAGCTTCTTCTTATGTGTACTCTTCCCAGAGTCTGTTGAAAGTAATGACTTCCTTCTGGCACACATTCCTTGAATTAATGAATCCCATGAATTTGGGAGGCCATTCAAGGTGGTTATCACAACTTTTGCATTCTCCACTTCTTCTTCTAGTGCTTCAAGTTGTTCTTTGATTTGAGAGACCCTTGTAAAGTATGACTGTATGGTCTCTGCATTCTTCACATTCTTCAACTAGTTTCTCGAATTCATCTTTCGATTTATGTTCTTCCCTTCAAATAGCTTGGTCAAGGAATCAAAACATCTCTTTAGTTGTATTTAGGGAAGACACTTGTGGTATAAGGTGATCCTTGATTGAATCAACAATGATCTTCTTGGCCTTGACCAAGTTCTTCTTGTGTAAGGCTCTAGCCTCATCTCTCTGGAATTGGAACCTCTCTACTTATGTAGTTGTCCAATTCATTTCCTTCAAGAACTAGTGAGATCCTATACTTCCATGCTTGGAAGTTTTCAGCCTCACCAAGCTTGTCATCAAGATGGTGTGATTAGTCATTTTTAAATGAGAACCTCAACTGTAAATAGAAAAATATTAGATCTTACTGATTTGAGGTGTCCATCCTGGTTCCGGAGTTGGCTGATCTAGGGTTTGTTAGAGAAACCCTAATTTTCAAAACTTAGAATTTCAAAATTCTAACTGGATAGAAATATAGGTCTCTTCAAGGCAAGCTGTCCAATGTACTCCTTTTCTAAAAATAGTGGAGGGAAGCTCCCCAAACAGGAATCCCTAGTTTACCAATTTCTTCTCCAGAAATGCCTGATACTGTTTCTATGGTATCTCCAAAATTAGTGCTCCTCTATGTCTAAAATTTCATAGTAAGGAAACCTTGTCTATCCTCTTTCCAACACCACAGGTTTAACCAGAATTGGTTTCACCAATTGGGACTTATGAGAGTTTTCCCAAGGTGACTTATTTCAGGACTGTTCAGCATAGCGAACTTGTACGGACTTCCACGTGTCCCTGTTTCATCATAAGGGTCTAAAATTTTTACCACAAAAACTAAAGTTCGTGACCTATCTGGAACATCTTCGGAAATTTCATTTGGACCTTTTTATTATAGCAATTCTTCCTAGGTGTCCTGTTTAGGGATGAATCCTAGAAGAGGCTGGAACCCTGATTTGGAGGAAACATATCTATCAGAATATAGTGAATCTAAGGCTGAAAGTTTTACACAGTACATTAGGAGTTTCTCTTCACTTGTGAAAATTTCAGCCTGTGAGACATCTTCAATCTCGAGTGTTGTAGCTACAACTTTTTTCTCAAATTTTTCAAGTTTTGGACCCTCCCTTTGATTTTATCTTACCTGGAATTGTTTGGATTCCTGAACTCTGTTTTTCCTTTGCTACAAATTTGGATTTTTGAGGTTGAATTGACGTCAACTGTTTCGGAAGTAGAATGATCTAAAATTGCCAATGCTTTGGACTGTGGAACTTAACATTTTTTAATTTTCGAATGGTTTGGTTTTATTGCTGTCGGAATTCATTTGAACAACGAATCGGGGCATTAGTTCTCTATGATGCTGATGGCTAGTCCTATTTTTTGCTGATGCGCTTTTATCTCTTTCGTTTTATTTTACTGTCAGCATTTTTGTTTTATCACTGTCGGAGCACTAGTATTCTAAGTCGCAACTATTTCAGAGGGTAGATGGCAATCGTTTTGACGGATAGCTCTTATCTTCGCCGATGCCGTGGTTTTATTGTTTTAACTTCCTTTTTTACTTTATCGCTATCGGAACAATGTTAACTTTGATTGGAGGGCTAGTATTTTTTGTTGCCGACATGGCGCTTGCGTTAGGATTTAAACTCACTGATCCATAGTCCTTAGTTCTTTCGATTGCCGATAGTTTTCTTTGTCCCAGAAGCCGTAGTTAGTTTGTCTCCCGCCGTTGCAGCTTCATAGTGAGCCATCCCGCCGATTCATAGTAGTTAAAGCTTTCGATCGCCGATGGTTTCATGACTACAGGGACTCGTAGTTGGTTTGACATCTGCCATTGCGGCTTTCTAGTAAACTATCTCGCCGATGATTAGTGGTTCTGAGCTTCGACCTTTAGCTTTAGAGTTTCCAACCGTTGATGTTTTTATGTTGACTACGGAACCTTTAGTCTATCTGTCTCCCACCGTTGCGGCAGCTTAGTGAACTGACCGTCCGACATACAGTTATTCCATTCACCGATGAAGAGTTTGTCCACCCGATACTTAGTATTTTTCCCATCGGTGAGGGTTTTTCCTGCCATTTTTGTGTGCTTTTACTCTACTTTTTGGGAAGACAAAGTTTCTCCTTGGGTTTTGGTCGAGTCTAGTTTTTCTCCGAGATGAAGAGTGCAATTTAGGGTTCAGATTGGTGGTTACATTGTTATGATTCATACTTTCATTAGAGGATTTCGAATTAGTCTAGATGCGGCCTAGATTGAGATAATCTGTTTTATCGAGCTTGTGATTTTAGTTTGGAAAGTGGTTTTAGCGGTTTTCAAGACACAAACTCGGAGGATTTCATTGTGTCGTCATTTTTCTTTTCATGCATTAACACTGTTTATAGTTTATCTTACAGAATGCATACGGAGAAGGTAAATGGACTGATACAGTTTTTGGTTATTCATGACAGGATGATTGCTGCTGCAAAGAAGACATATCTAAAAGACAAAGCAGAAGGGAGTTGGCTGAGGAAAGGAAAATTAAGAAGCAGAGATGTTTCTCAAAAAAGAATAAAGTGAAGGTCTGAGATCAACAGGATCTCAAGAAGACCAACATATTAGTGAGCAGAATTGATAGCAGCAGAGGCCCAGGCTTGGGAAAAGTTCATCAGTTACCAAGTTGGTCCCTTTTCTATAAAGTGCCCTTAAATCTTAATTTGAAATGTAACGTATTGTATAAATCATCAGCACTCACTAAAAGACAAAATTGTGAGATTAAACGGTTGGGGGGGAGCCCAAAGGTCACAAGGGAAACCCAAAGGTCACCAAGGGGGCAACCCAAAAGTTTTCCTGTTTTGTATAAATATAGGAGAGTTAGAGGTAATGCAGGACTTTTTCCCAGATAGATTTGTGAGATTTTGTTGTAAGAAGAACTATTTCCTTTTGCAATAAGAATTACAAGTTTCCTGTTGGAGAAATCTTGGTGGAAGATTTCAAATGCTGTGATATGGATTTGTTGAATGTGAACTATTTCATTTTTAGCTTGTATCCATTAACTGTGAGATCGTTCTAACTCTTTGAACCTATGTTTTTGTTATGAATGCACTCTAGTTTATTCCATGAAATTTCCACTGTGAGTAATGAAGGCTTTCATAAACAATGAGCTATCATGTTGTTCATATATCTATTAATGTTCATGTGTTTTGAAATAAGTAACAGCTATCTGTGATTTTTCTTAATCCATGTGCAGAAATACATTACTCATTGATAAATGATACCCTAGGGATAGGTTAGATAGTTAGTTTTAGTTTCTTATTGTGTGTGATTTAGATGCGAGAGAGTTAAGACGAGAGGTAAGAACCTACACATCACATTGTGACCACTCCTCGTATTCTCTATAAATCTGCATTCTTAGATAGGCACTTGCATATCATACTTAAACTCAAAAAACTAAAATATACACGGTGGACAGGGCCATAACCGGTAAAACCTTTTATTTTGTTACTTGACCTATGGTAGCCGGACCGTAAACCAGACGGATTCCCCATACCAAACAGTAACGGGCTAGTTGGGAGCGTTTACTGGGGAGAATCCCTAACTATTGTTACCTATGAATTTCTAGGAATCAACAATTTTTTGTGCTAGAAGGAGGGCAACCAGTGCATGGCTGGCCGAGGAAACCCATTTCCTCGAAACTATTCTACCGGTAACAGTTCTGAGAGCAGTTTGTTTCCTAATCCAATTCTTGAAGAAAAGGGTAAAGAGAATCTGTATTCTGTCAATAACAAAGTAGTCAATGATCTGAGAAGATTTACTAGGGCATATGCGAAGAATATTGGAGGATTACCAATTATTCCTATCTTACCCAGAAGAGAATATCGGAAGAAAGACCGCCCTATATTGGAAGACGCAGTGTTGGTTTACGATTTTGAAGAACTGGTAGAAACAACCTTACAGGAAGTTGTTCAGCTTCTGAATCAGTTGGACCCAGATACACCTTACTGGTTTCCTGTTCATACCCCTGTTAATTCACCACCTCACTCTCCACTTAAAATCATGGCAAATCAGCCACCCAACCCACCAAATCCACCACCTGCTTGGAGGGCTAGATCACCATTAAACCTAACACCTCCTTTGCATGACTTACCTCAGGATTTTGAGAAAATGTTGTCTAAGTTTGACCCAAGTGAAAAGATTTTAGTAGATGATCATTTGCAAATCTTTTACTTGGCTATAGAAGGACTACGGGCTGGAGAACATGAAGATGTAGTCTGTAGATTGTTTCCTCATACCCTGAAAGGAGCAGCAGCCTCACGGTATTTTGCTCTGCTTGCAAATTCAATCATAGACTGGGACACATTTGAAAGAATATTTAGAATTAAATATGATGTCCATAAAACTCATGCAGCTCTAATGAAAGGGTTATGCGCTTTAAAGAAAGAAAGAAAAGAAAAAGTGCATAGTTTCACTCAAAGGTTTGCTGCTTATCTTAAAAAAAATTCTGGAGCTGATAAACCATCTGATAAAGTTCTGATTGAATACTATACTTCAGCTCTAGGGGTTGAAGTGGCCATGTTTGCCAAGATGTCAGTCAAGCCTACACTGTCAGAAACTTATGAAGAAGTTGAGAGAGTAGAAGCTGAAAAAGAGAGCATAGAAGATTATCCTGAGCAGTCGGGAGAAAAAACATTTGGTAAAAAAAAATTTCTTACTGACTAAGCTTAAGGATGAGAAATCACATGAATTTGAAGGAATGTTGAAAATGATGCAGAAGCTATCTAACAGAGTGAGAGATTTGGAAAAATAAAAGGAGGCTCATAAAGCATACAAGCCTTACTATGAAAGGAGAGAAGACAACAATCAATCTAAACCTCCTCCACACAATCCTGCATCAATGAATTTAACTGAGGTAGGTATGGATAATTTTTGCACCTTTCATCAGTAGCCTCATTCTGAAAAAAATTGCCCTCAATGGATCAATTCGATGACATTAGTAATGAATCAGCTATTGGACTCTAAACTAATAGAAACTGATAATGAGGAAGAAAAAAATAACCAACCATAGAAAAACAAGAAGAGGATGCTTTGTTTTTATGGGACTGTGTCTCACTTTTTGATACAAAAGAGGAAGATTCATTGAAACAGGAAGAAACATCAAAAACAAATGTGACAACCGGAAGTCAAGGTTTGTTAAATAAAGACAATTCAATACTTCCGAAAATTAAGAAACTTCAAGAGAATGTAAAGAAAATTCAGAAGAACAACACAGATGATAAAATACCTGAATTTACCATTACCAGTCAAGATCTGAAACAAGTCAACATGCCTGTTAAGCCTATTGACAAAGTTGAAAATGTCAAGGAAAATCTCAAAGCACCTGAGATGGGGTACGATATTGTGGAGGAAATTAAAAGGGCTAAGGCAAATATTTCATTATTTGAAATGTGTAATGTACCTCAACAATTTTTTTTTTGTTAAAATCACTTGAAATACCAGAGGAAGAGCTTCCCACTAATAACCAACCTGTAGAAGAAATTGTTGAAGCAAGTGTGGGAGGTAAGGCTAGTTTTAAAACCCCACCATTCCTCTTAACTTTTGAGATTTTAAACCATAATGTGAACAATTGTTTAGTAGACTCAGGGTCAGCAGTCAATTTTATGCCATTGTCAGTCTGCAAGAAGATCAATGGACAACCTAAACCAACTACCTGGCAGGTTACTTAGTTAGACAGGACCACTGTGAAAGTAGTCGAGGAAATGGAAGATGTTCTGATTCGCTTATCTGCCAATGAAAAGATATGTCAGTACATTGATATTGTAGTAGTAGACATACCTGATGTTTATGGACTTGTTTTGAATTGAGACTGGTCAGCAAGGCTAAATGGATACTTCACATCAGACTGGTCACATCTGTGGTTGCCTCATAAGGGAAGTCCAAATCAGATAAAAATATTAAGAGAGCCTCACATGAAGCACAATGTTACTCAATTGGAAGGAAAAAATCAACCAGTGATTTCTGTATTGGGAAATTATATAATTGAGCTAGAACCGGGAAACTACCAAGCGAAAGAAGCTAGTAGTACACTAGACACCCAGCCCGATCTCCTTCAATTTTCATGGGCTGATGAGATTGACTGTAAAATAGTAGATTTAGTTTCAGATATATTTTTTAATTCAAGACCAGTAGAATTAGATAATGGGTAGGCATTTTTCAATTTGCAGTCAAGCATAGCCCCTCAAATTACAAGTTGCCATGTTTACAGGGGTGGGCAGAGAATAGACCAGTTAGTGGTTTAGTTCTCAAACTTTATTTTTTGTTGGTTTTTATTTCTTAATTATCTTGTACATAAATAAACTGATTTGGTTGTTTATTTTTGATTTATTTTATTTCTATTTGTTTTAGTTAGATTTTGATTGATTTCAATAAAAGAAGCAAACTTTTGGTTGCATGGAGAGCATCAGAATTCTGGTTAACAAAAATCCTTGATTATAAGACTGTGTACTATTGATTTATCTGAAAGAATTTCTTCTAGTTTAGCAGTTTTCCTAAATGGATATGAACACATTGAAGTCCTACTTAATCCTTGTAAAATAACTCGGGATCAAAAGGTCTGGAATACTATTTTGAGGCTCCATCCATCTCACATTTAAAAATGTCTTAGGGGGTGATGGCAAAAGACCCATGGAAAGGAAGTAGGGTAAACAATATATTATATATAAATGATCCCATGCCAAGAATTGAAATCCAAAAGGCAAATAAGAGTCAAAAATCTCCTAAGAAAGCAATATGTATCAAAACAAAGTACCGAACCATATGAGTACAAAATTGGCAAATTTCTTCTCCATCCGTGAGCTGAAAATTAAATACATCTCTCACACAAAAGGACACTATGGATAGAGGATCCTAAATAAAAATTTAGAAAGAAAGGCATGCAGGAGGACTCAAAAAAGGACAAAAAGTCCATAAGCACAAAAGTGCAAAATGGCATGGAAATGACGAACAAATGAATATTTCTGTTTAGCATATGTTACAATCCTATGGTGTCCAAGTTGGGAGCTACCCGAAGACAGAAGTAAAAAATGAAACTCATATTCCTGGCCTCAAAAGAGTTATCTTGATGTTGAAATCTTGGTTTCCATTTTCCTAAATTGGACTATCATCAATGATTAAAAGTACATACACTTTAAATTTGGGAAATCAGACATCTAGAAGAATTCAACATGTTGGTTTTATTGTTCAAACAGTCTGTTACTCAAAGAAGAAGTTGTCTAGAGATCTGTGTTCACCAGGTAGTCGCCAATTGTTGCAACTGCAATTTTTTTCCCAAATTTTTCAAATTTTGGACCCTCCTTTTGATTTTATCTTACCTGGAATTGTTTGGATTCCTGAACTCTGTTTTTCCTCTGCTACAAATTTGGATTTTTGAGGTTGAATTGAGGTCAACTGTTTCGGAAATAGAATGATCTAAAACTGCCAATGCTTTGGACTGTGGAACTTAACATTTTTTTATTTTCGAATGGTTTGGTTTTATCGATGTCGAAAGTCATTTGAAGAATGAATTGGGTAATTAGTTCTCTATGCCACCGATGGCTAGTCCTATTTTTCACCGATGTGCTTTTATCTCTTTTGTTTTATTTTACCATCGACGTTTTTGTTTTATCACTATCCGAGCACTAGTCTTCTAAGTCACCACCGTTTCGGAGGGCGAATGGAAAACGTTTCGATGGATAGCTCTTATCTTCATCGATGCCATGGTTTTATTGTTTTAACTTCCTTTTTGAATTTATCGCTATCAGAACAATGTTAACTTTGATCATAGGGATATTATTTTTTGTTGCCGACACGGCGGCTGCATTAAGCTTTAAACTCGTCAATTCGTAGTCCTTAGTTCTTTCGATTGCCGATAGTTTTCTTTGTTGCAGAAGCCATAGTCATATTGTCTCCCACCATCGTGGCTTCATAGTGAATTATCCTGTCGATACATAGTAGTTAAAGCTTCCAATCGCCGATGGTTTCATGATTACTGGGACCCATAGTTGGTTTGACATCCGTCGTTGCAGCTTTCTAGTAAACTATCTCACTGATGATTAGTGGTTTTGAGCTCCGACCTTTAGCTTTAGAGTTGCCAACCACTGATGTTTTTATGTTGGCTACGGAACCTTTAGTCTGTCTGTCTCCCGCCGTTGTGGCGACTTTGTGAACTGACCATCCGACATACAGTTGTTCCATTCATCGATGAAGAGTTTTTCCACCCGATACTTAGTATTTTTCCTACCATTTTTGTGTGCTATTACTCTACTTTTTGGGACGGTGGAGTTTCTCCTTGGGTTTTGGTCGAGTCTAGTTTTTCTCTGAGATGAAAAGTGCAGTTTAGGGTTCGGATTGGAGGTTTCATTGTTATTATTCATACTTTCATCAAAGGATTTCGAATTAGTCCAGATGCGACCTAGATTGAGATAATCTGATAATAAAAAAGAAGAAAGTGAAGGTCTGAGATCAACAGGATCTCAAGAAGACCAACATATTACTGAGTAGAATCGATAGCAGCAAAGGCCTAGGCTTGGGAAAAGTTCATCAGTTACCAAGCTCGTCCCTTTTTTATAAAGTGCTCTTAAATCTTAATCTAAAATGTAACATATTGTATAAATCATGAGCACTCACTAAAAGACAAAATTGTGAGATTAAACGGTTGGGAGGGAGCCCAAAGGTCACAGGGGGAGCCCAAAGGTCACCAAGGGGGCAGCTCAAAAGTTTTTCTGTTTTGTATAAATATAGGAGAGTTAGATGTAATGTGGGACTTTTTCCCAGATAGATTTGTGAGATTATGTTGTAAGAAGAACTATTTCCTTTTGCAATAAGAATTATAAGTTTCCTATTGGAGAAAGCTTGGTGGAAGATTTCAAATGCTGTGATATGGATTTATTGAATGTGAACTATTTTGTTTTCAGCTTGTGTCCATTAACTGTGAGATCATTCTAACTCTTTGAACCTATGTTCTTGTTATGAATGCGCTCTAGTTTATTCCATGAAATTTCCACTGTGAGTAATGAAGGCTTTTCATAAACAATGAGCTATCTTGTTGTTCATATATCTATTAATGTTCATGTGTTTTGAAATAAGTAACAACTATCTATGATTTTTATAATGCATGTGCAGAAATACATCACTCATTGATAAATGATAATCTTGATCCTTAGGGATAGGTTAGATAGTTAGTTTTAGTTTCTTATTGTGTGTGATTTAGATGCGAGAGAGTTAAGATGAGAGGTAAGAACCTGCACATCACATTATGATCTTTCCTCATATTCTCTATCAATCTACATTCTTAGATAGGCACTTGCATATCATACTTAAACTAAAAAAACTAAAATATACACGATGGACCGGGCCGTAACCGGTAAAACCTTTTATTTTGTTACTTGACCTACGGTAGCCAGATCGTAAACCAAACAGATTCCCCATACCAAATAGTAACAGGCTAGTTGGGAACGGTTACTAGGGAGAATCCCTAACTGTTGTTACCTGCAAATTTCCAGGAATCAACAGTTTTTGGTGCTAGAAGGAGGGCAGCCAGTGCATGGATGGCTGAGGAAACCCATTTCCTCAAAACTATTCCACTGGTAACATTTCTGAGAGCAGTTTGTTTCCCAATCCAATTCTTGAAGAAAAGGGTAAAGAACATCTGTATTCTATTGATAATGAAGTAGTCAATGATCTGAGAATATTTACTAGGGCATATGCGAAGAAGATTGGAGTATTACCAATTATTCCTGTCTTACCTAGAAGATAATATCAAAAGAAATACCACCATATTTTGGAAGACGCAGTGTTGGTTGAATATTTTGAAGAACTGGTAGAAACAACCTTATAGGAAGTTTTTCATCCTTTGAGTCAGTTGGACCCAGATACACCTTATTGTTCGCCTGTTCATTCACCACCTCACTCTCCACTTAAAATCATGGCAAATGTAAACGCAAATCAACCACCCAACCCACCAAATCTACCACCTGCTTGGAGGGCTAGATCACCATTAAACCTAACACCTCCTTTGCATGACTTACCTCAGGCTTTTGAGAAAATTTTGCTTAAGTTTGACCCAAGTGAAAATATTTTAGTAGATGATCATTTGCAAAGCTTTTACTTGGCTATAGAAGGACTACGGGTTGGAGAACATGAAGATGTAGTATGTAGATTGTTTCCTCATACCCTGAAAGGAGCAGCAGCCTACAGAGTTTGTTTAGGGATGAATCCTAAAAGAGGTTGGAACCCTAATTTGGAGGAAACATATCTACCAGAATATAGTGAATCTGAGGCTGAATTTTTACACGGTACATTAGGAGTTTCTCTTCGCCTGTGAAAATTTTGGCCCCTGAGACATCTTCAATCTCAATATATGGCGAATGTACCAAAACTACCAGTTTTAGTATTTTAGGGTTTTTCAGGCCCGACGTCAAATTAGGGTTTGAATTTTCCAGAGTTTTACCCAACCAAAAAATCTTGACCTTAGTCTCTAAACTTCTATTTTGATGAGGAGATAAATTCTATGCTGGGCTCACTCAAAAATTCCTCTTCTGTAAAAATCCCTAATTTCCCACAACAAAAACAGAAAATGCCTGGAATCAAATTTTGCTTCGACAGAAAGATGTGCCCTTCAATGGAGAGTTATCCTAGCCTTCTTTTGTTGATGGATTATGGAGAGAGACCCAAAAAGTAAGAAGCCCTAGCTTCTGCAGCTACATAGTGTCTTCTTCTCAGGTTAGCTCTGATACCATGCTAGATTTTTATCATTTAAGCAATATGATCTTAGGATCTTATGTGAGAGAATAACATGCATAGAAATAATCACAGGAGACAAGAGACATAAATAATTTTCCTCAGGGAAACCATAAAGGAGAAAACCCCGCAACTTCCTCAGAGATAGAATGAGCACCATTAGCAGAAGTAAAACCCAAAAACATAAAGATGATCTCTGATAGGTGTTATCTCTCTCACTTGTGTGAGGACTTCTTCTCTCACTCATGCACCCCAGTTGAGTGAGTGTGTGTGACAAATAGAGAGTCTCACTCTCTATTTATACTAGTTTCTGACTTGACAATAACGTACCAGCGCTGACATCTCTAGGAGAGTCTAATAACCGTAGTGCCCCTCAACTACGGGGACTTTTCCCTTCGATCAACAAGGAGGGTTAACCTTAACTCAATTGTGGGGAATATTTCCCTGAATTACAATGGAGGGTTAACCTCATTGAATTTACATGACTTTATTATATTAGAGACTCTCTCGATAGGAACATCCAGGTACAATGAAATACAAATGATTCTCCTGATAGGAACATCGAGGTACAATATAAGATATACAAGTGAATACATTCCGAAGTTACAAATACATCAACAATTTATACTTCATATGCAAAATTAAGTTGCGACACGACTCATCCTTCGTCAGGTATTATAACACTAAACCAAATGCGACATGGGTACATTCAATGATAACAGTGCGGAATATACATATAAACGTATTCGTAAGAAAATACATAACACTCATTCACAACAACATATATATATGTGAATTAAACACATTCATCATTCACATCCAGGAAAAACCACAAAGGAGCTCTTCATTTGGAAACCCATCCGGGAAAAACCACAAAGGAGGTCTTCATTTGGCATGAAAAATATATGGCACCCTTTTGTCTACGCACTAAGCTACAAACTCTGTTCTAGATCTTTCTTCTTGATCTATACATAATTCATTCTCCTCTCATGCTCTCTAGTCTTCTGTCTCTATTCTTTCTCTACTTAACTCTACTTATGATCCATATACATCCTAGATCAACTTCCTCTACAACTCTATTAATGATCTGCACACATCCTAGAATGACTCAACTTCCTCTATGACTCTACTATCAATCCACACACTGTCTGGATCGACTTAATGCCTTATACACTTTTGTGCACTCAACTGTAGGTTCTTCGAGTCTTTTATATGAATGAACACACTAACATACAACACAACTTATAGAGCTAACACATGACCCCGAGCCAACTAACTAAGAGCTAACCCGCATACATCTTGGGTTCCTCCTTTTATAAACTTTTACATGTCACCCTCAGCTGAATTCATACAGTTAGGAAGCAGGTTGTCTTTCATATTCTATCGACACATGTCACTAGGAACTAATGGCCCGACGTACAAAGATGCTTCCATACATGCGGCTTCTGCCAACTCTAGCTGACCTCGTACCCACAATATTTTTGAAATGTCACTTTTGATCCATTACATCTGATGGTGGAACTGCCAAGAAAACATATTTTCTTTGAAATTTTAAAAGGTCTAGATTGTGACTAAATCTTCCTAATACTAAAACACCCAAAATATACAAATAAATCAAGCATTAAGGACCCTATAGAGACTAAAATCCCTAGCGGATTCACCAGTTCTACTGTATGGAAATTGATCCTATGACTAGGGTGAGGTCATCAACATAGTAGAGATTGATTTAATAACATGTTCTAGAGTCTTTAGTAGACTAATATAAAGGAAATCCAACCATACTTCAAGGCTTATGTAAATAAAACAAAGAGATGGAGAGAGAGAGAGAGAGAGAGAGAGAGAGAGAGAGAGAGAGAGAGAGAAGATGTGTACCTTATTTATAAAGGTTTATCCTTGCATATCCTCTTTACATTTCCAATATGATCCCTAAATAATATTTCCAAACTACAAAACCTTAACCATAAACCCTTCCTTAAAATGTTTTGTCACAAAAAAAGAACCAATGATCATAAAAACATATGTGTAATATTAATAACTTTGAACAATGATTCTATGGAATGCAATTAATATTCAATGTTAATCAAACAAATACATAACACTTTAGTTTTGGGTAGGGAAAGATTTCAGATCTCTATTATCAATCGAATAATACAATATAGTTACATCTTCCATTGTTCAACGCCTTTTGAATCAAAGACTAGGTTGCTCTACTCTTCCACACCAACAATACATATTTCAATCTTTTGAATGTATGTAAGGAACAAATCACTTGAAGATGTTGATTTGAACACTCAAGGAGACAATGATCAGTGATAGGGGTCACTAACATGGAATAATTGATGGATGTAACGCAATAGAATATTCTGCTATCCTCTTGATGCAACATGGCTATCCCTTTCATTGGTCCAACTCATCTCCTTTTATTATTGATGGAGATAGTTGCAAATGGTTACCAATTGGTTTATAGAGTCTCAATCGAGCCCCAAATTGTATGAACCTTCCATAACTTATCAAAATTTGAAATTTTATTATTTTTCACTATTTCTTAAGGAACTAGTTCCTTGCTCAAGGGAAACCTAGATGGATATCTTGTTGCTAGTTCATAAAGTGTATGTGAGAATATTTATAGTTAAAACTTCATGGAATCAAGAGGGTGTGAACTAGGACCTTGCTTTATGGATTGGGGCCATGACAAGGAGTCAAATAATTGGCTCTTCCATCTTTTAATTTCCTTTTTTTGTGAAAGGCCAATGATACTCAGTTGTATCTTTTCAACTTTTGTCACAAGTAGAGAAGTGTTGACTTGAGCTATGAAAATGGTCCTTTAGATTAAGTTATTCTCATGTCACTTATATAATGGCCACTAGAGGAATTTTATCATTCATTGTTCATGGAAAGGAGTTGCTATCAAATCGATAACACACTCTTCAAAGTGTACTTAGAAAGACATCCCCCCATGGAGTTAAAAAATTATAGTTCTTTCTCACAATGATCTCTAAAAAGGATCACCTCAAACATAGACCCTCGATGACATTCATCCAAGAAACTATATGCACATATGAATCATCACTAAATTTCCTCATGAAATGAGTCTGATACCAAAAATTTCTCTTTGTTGACGCTATTGGAATGTCAAGAGGCTCAACATTAGGTTGGGACTCCTTTATTATCCTCTGGTATTCGATAAATTCCTCTTAATAAATTTTGGCTTCCCATTTTTAAAAATACTTCAAATTTAATGTGGATATCCTTCATGTTTATTCTCCCTCTCATGGTAAAACGTATTTTGGGGGGATCTCTTCTCCTAAAAAATGTTCTCCTTTCTTGAACTTATCTTAGGGGGAGACCTAAATTTCACCATCCAAACTTCTGAAATTTAGGGAAATATGACAAGAAAGGACCTATTAGTGGAATTCCTCTCATATCATATTGAATTAAATTTCCTTGTTTTCATGGAACCTAAAAACTATGGTCCCATATGGACATAAAAAATAATGGTTCATCAACTCTTATCCAAAACCCTAGACCACTTTCTCATCAAGGAACCCCTCTTGCTCTCCCTCGATACATTCTACTCATCCCTTCTAAAAGTTGCACACTCTATCCATATTCACATTATCCTCGAATTATCTCTCAAATCCAAATAAACGTCCTTCATCTATTAAGTTCAACCCCACTGATTTAGTAACAAGATTTTTATAGTCCAACAAAACAAAATTGGGACACTCTTGATACACCCTTTAGACATAAGGTGGTGATTTCTATATAGAACAAACTATCAAAATAAAAGGTCTTGCAAAGAATTGTTCAAAACAAAATTCCAAAACTCATGAGAAGGATATAATTGAGATAGAGAAAAAACTATCAAACAAATTGGACTCCCTTCATAGTGATATGGTCAACAAAAAGATGCTAGTAGATATTTATTCCTTAGAAAAAGAAAAATTCATATTATTGAAATTCCAAGAAGCAAAGTGTAAAATGGAAAGTAGAGAACTTTGGCTTGTGAAGAGTGAAAAAAACACAATTTTATTTTATAGACAATCTCAAGGAAGAAAGGATATCAACAAAATCTATAGTGTCTAAGACCACACATGGGAAGAATGAAAATATGTTGAATCTATCTCCAAAGCAGTAGTGTGCCATTAGAAAAGTCTCTTAACAAAACCTTAGAGGGAAAATATTAGGGACATTCTAGCGTAATCAAGTTTCTTTCCTACATGGACCAATGTAGATCAATATAAAAATCTTATGGTAGACATTAGAAAAGAGTAAGTTCACATAGTGTTTCTCTCCTTCTGACATGGTATATTTCCTAGACCCAACAGATGGTCATTTACATTCTACATAGGATTTTTGTAATTTCTAGTAATGGAATTAACAAAAATGGTGGAGGAGTCTTATATATTGAGTAAAACCCATCCTCCCTTCAATTATAATTTCATATAAAACATTCCTAAATCATACCAACCATCTACTTTTGATCATTATTGTCCTATTTCACTTTGCAATTTTAAATATAAGCTCATCTCAAAAGTCATATATGGTTGTATCAAGCCCATACTCTTATCCAACATATCCTTGAATCAGTTTGGGTTTTTGGACAAGAGAAATATACACAATCCTATTCCCATGGCCGAAGAGGCCCTAAATTAATTGCATCAACCATCTTTGATGCATAACATTGACCACTCAAAATCCTTCAACAAATTCAATCAAATTTACCTTCGGATTATTCTCACCTAGATGGACTCCTGCCCCTTTTCATAAACTAGGTTGAATATTGTTATCAAGGAGTTTCCTATGCCATCCTCATAAATTTCTTGGCATCATCCTTCTTCCACCCCTCTGCAGGCCTTCTCCAGGATGTATCCCATTTCAATTATTGTTCCTCATTGTTGTCGATGCTCTAAGACAACATATCAATCATGATTGATATATAAGGAAATTTAAGGGGATATAAATCAATAGGTCTCTTCTCGTCTCACATATCCTCTTTGTGGATGAAATCATTATTTTTGGGAAGACATCTACATCCAAAGAAAAATCCCTAGAACACATCCTAAAACTCTTTGTTGTAATGTTCCCAATTTTGATTTCTAATGTATTTAATCAAAATAATAAAAATGATGTAAATATGCTAGTATAAATTCCTAGCGTAGAGATCAAGGCCAAGGCTTGACAAGTGAATGGATAGGCATGTATGATGTAAATATTGTTATTTGGAACATATGGTTGTATTTTCATGCTAACTCAAAATATATGTTAGTATTGTGAGCATAATAATAAAATGGTCTAACATTGTTGTGTAAAGAGCACCAAAGGGGAAGAGGAAAGGGGTACTATGAGAAAATAATCTTTTTCTAGCAAGTTTCAACCTTAGAAATCACCCAAATTTTTTCATGTGCCTTGAATAAGCCAATTATCTCTTTTTTTTACTATTTTCTAATCATTAAATGCATGTGTGAGGTTGGTGGGAAAATTCACCTCATGTAGTTATTGAAGCATGGGGTGGGATACAATTTTGTGATAGTTCTGTCAACTGCAAGAAGTCAGTATGTAGCTATTAGGAGTCCTTTCTTCTATGTTCAGAAGCTATGTCAGTTGTATTTTCAACATTGTCTGATATACCTTGGACTTAACCCTCATTATCTCATTATTTCATGCATTTCTACACTAGGTGGAGCTTTGTATTGTTATGTGATACCATTACCCAACTATGCATGACCCATAAATTTGATTTAGAGACTTCAGTGCAGATTTGGAAGGGAAAACTAATGGTTGTAAGTGACAATAAAGGATGGGAAAGCTACGAACCCTTACCCTTTAAGTTTTGTTGCTCATATATGCTTGAGAAGCCACAAATTATGGGTACAATTGGTTCTCCAATAGAATATATCACATTGGTCTCCTTCTATGTACACACTAGAAGCACCCAACAAGATGGGTCACCTATGAGAACCATGAATTGGTGAAGGGGATTCTTGAGCACATAAGACTATTTTTTGGGGCATGTGTTGTTGGATCCAAGGATGTTAGGGATACGTGAGATTCATGTATATATTTTTATAAGCATTTGGATAAGTATACAGAGAACAATGGGTCATGTGATATTGAGAGAGAATTATGTAGGTGTTTCCTTCACATTGGTGGCCTCATAGCCTAGCTTGGGGGTGGCCTCTCAGCAGGAAGTGTACATATTGAGTAGAGTGCCTAAGATTGGGTGGAAAATCACTCTTATACAACCAGTTGCTTGGATCTATGTTGGATAAAGATGCATATTATTTTCCATTTTCAATGTGTTGTTTTATTTGATGTCTGTAATGATTATGATGGTAATTACATACTAGATGTGTGTGGATAGAGTTTATTTCTGTTGTGTATCTTATTTATGCATGTTCATATGTTTTTTTAAATATTATGAAATTTGTAATGTGGTTATGGGGTGGAATTTAGATGCCCATAGTTGGGTAATGTCCCTTTCCATTGGCTAGATTGGGTGAACTAGACGTTACATTCGCGTCTTCTACATGTATGGAAATAAACTACAAAATGTTGAAATAATGTAACTGCAGAATATATTCCATCATACCTTAATTATATTATTGTATACATCCTTTGTAGAGATGTTATTCCTATGATTGGAGATGTTATTGATGTATTTGGTCATGTAAAAGTATTGAGGTTAAACCTCCATTATAAGGCGAGTCAATAGTACCCACAAAGTTGTGGTTAAGGTTATTGTTGTGTCTCCCAAGGAAACTCAAACCTAGTGGAGAGATGAAATCAACCCTGTTGGGTTATTAGGATTACCTTTTATGTGTATAAATAGATGAGGCACCCTCCTCATTTATACACACTCACAACTCAAGCAAGTTCGCATGAGAGAGAAATAATAATCCATCTGGAGGAGAGGAAGTAGTCTATAATGTTCTTGGGGTGTTACACTATACTTGGTTGGATTCTATATCGAGGAAGTTTTGTTGGGTTTTCTCCCCCACGAGGTTTCCTAGGGTAAATATTTGTGTCTTCTTTGTCTTGTTGTTCTTGTAATTATTTGAATGATATTCTTGTATTTGGGCATAAAAATTTAAAAATATAACATGGAATCAGAGCCAACCTGAAAGAAGTCACTATGCAACAGTTTGTCCTATCATACAAGAAACTAGGATTTTTTATTATGGACAACTCCCTAGACAAATCAACTGAAAAATAAGGACAACTCAATGTTGTTGTCATTGTAACTTTGGAAGATATTCTAATGTATATTATACTATTCTGTACTATTGTACAACCATCAGAGATGTGTGTTTCTCCTTTCGGGATGTCATCATTGTGTATGGTCACTAAGGTAAAGCCTCCATTGTAAGTCGGGGCAATAGTCCCCAGGTTAAATAAAGGAAAATGTATTTATTAGTAGGTAGGTTGGCCCCAAAGGTAACCTGGATGACCTAGTAGTTGAGTTAACAACTCAACAGAAGAATATAAATAGGGAGGCTCCCTCCTCATTTTTCACACATTCACTTGCTCTTTCATGTGCGCCTTAGGAAAGAGAGGAAGAGGAGGAACAGAGAGCTATTGCAAATATATTCTTTTTGGGTTATCTATCTTGTGATATTGTCTTCATAACAAAACTATTTTGAGGAAGTTTGTGGGGTTTTCTCCTTTATGGTTTCCTCAATGAAAATCTATGTGTCTTGTGTATCTTGTGTATCTTTGTTATATTTTTGTTCTAGTTATTCTTTCAGATAAATATCCAAGTGAATTAACTTATAAAAACTAACATGGTATCATAGACACTCTGAAATAAGGCACTATGCATCCAAAATACAACTACAATGGCAGCTATTGGAAATTAGGGTTACATGCTTGCAAACCCTATAAGACTAAATCTAGTCATCTTGGAACTTTCACTATAACTTGATATTGGAGAAGGATAAGGAGCCAACAATTTTACAAGACAAAGATGAAATATTTATGTACCTTATGTGAAATATTCAACCATATATTCACTATACTTCAGGATATATGATTCCTCCAAACCAGGGTTCCAACCTCCTCCACAATACATACATAAACAAGTGACCTAGGGAAAATTGCTATATCTCCGGATAGGAAGGTCCAAATGAAATTTCGCAAGATTTTGCGGGAAGGGAATAGAATGTAGTTTATGTGGTCCTCGTTTCATGCCTAGAAGGTGAAATATTTACATGTGGTAGTCTGTCCAAGTTCTCTATGTTGAACAATCCTTAAAACAATCACCCTGGTAAACTTATCATAAGTCCCACTTGGTGAATCCAATTCTTCTCTAACCTATGGGGTTGGAAAGAATATAGAAAAACATACTTTAGTGCGAAGATTCCTACCTTAAGGAGCATAAAATTTGGAGATACAATAGAATCATATCAGAAAATTATGTATAAGAAATTGGAGAAACTAAGGATTCCTATTTCGGAAGCTTCCCACCATTGTTTTAAAAAAAGGAGTACATTGGACAACTCAACTTGAAGTGGCACATCCTTTTATCCAATTAGAAGTTTGAAATTCCAAGTTTTGAAAATTAGGGTTTCTCTGACAAACCCTAGATCATCCTAATCTAGAACGAGGTCGGACACCTAAAATCGGTAAGATCTAAATCTTTGATATTTCCATTAGAGGTTCTCATTTCAAAATGAGTCATCACACCTAGATTGATGATAAGTTTGGTGGAGTTGACAACTTCCGAGCATGGAATTATAGGATCTCCATGATCCTTGAATAGAATGACTTGGATATAATATTAGTAAGGAAGTTCTATAGCCAGAGGGAGATGAGGCTAAGGCTATCTATAAAAAAAACTTGGTCAAATCCAAGAGAATCATTGCATATTATATTAAGGAGCATCTCATATCTCATGCGTCATTCTTGAAGACACCAAAATAAATGTTATGCTTTGATGAAGGTGTTCGAAGGAAAGAACATCAATTGGAAAATGACATGGAGGAACAAGTTGAAGAATGTGAATATAGAGAACTCAAAGACCATGCAATCCTACGTCACAAGGGTTGCTCAATTCAAGGAACAACTTGAAGCAGTTTAAGAAGAATAATATATTGTCATGACTACCTTGAATGACCTCCCAAGATCATGGGATTCATTCATTCAAGGAATATGTGTCAAAAGGAATTTGATTAACTTCATCAGACTCTGGGAAAAGTGCACACAAGAAGAAGCTTGACTCATCATTAGAGGAAATTTGAGGTCTAAAATGGGCCTCCTAAGGAAAATAATAAAATAATAGTTAAAATAATAAAATAATAGTTAAAATAACAAAATAATAGTTATTAATTTTGGAGGAAGAATGAAAAAACTACTTTTTGTGTTCGTATTTTCGACATATATCCCTGTGTTTTTACTCAAATTCTAAGAGAGAGAGATCATTGGATGCAGAATTTAATTCTGCATCCAATGAGTACCCACATTGCACACTTTTGACAGACTCCGCTACCCCAAAAACAAGAAATACCTGAAAAACTATGATGATGACATCATCATCACAGTTTTTCAAGTATTTATTGTTTTTAGGGTAGCGGGGTCTGTCAAAAGTATGAACTGTGGGTACTCATTGGATGCGGAATTAAATTCTACGTCTAATGAGATCTCCCGCTTGAAATTTGAGTAAAAGCACAGGGAGATATGTTGAAAATACAAACAAAAAAAGTAGTTTTCTTTTATGAAAAATATGTCAATTCAACCATTATGATTGACTCATTTTACTGAAATTCTATTGGTTCTTGAATTCCAACTCACAAAATTTATTGTTGGCACATTTTCTTATAAGGCCTATTTAAGACCCCAAATTTCCTCTAATGAACAACAGAAGAGAATATGGGAGCAACTTAAGATCAAGCTCTCATGATTCAAATAAGAAAGAGAAGATTCCTTAAGTGATGAGGAATATGTACTTTAATCCGTAAGGATTAAAATCATGAAGAACCTCTTATCCATCTCAACATTTGGATAGGAAAGAAGAAGATGAAGAAGTAGAAGACTCCGGTTACTCTTGCAAGGATATAAGGATCAACAAGGAGTCTGCCCACCAAAAAAACAAAGATAAGTTTTCAATTTTCATTTCATGATATTGTTTGGTTGTGCACTTGTTTATATTCAGTTGATGTATTATGCATGTTTGAGAGTTTAAATTTATACTACTGAATTGCACATGATGGGTAAGAATTCAATGATGTTGTACACCATTCCATTGCTACTTATCTATATTGAAACCTCTTTGTTGACATATTGGGATTAGCACACACTCTTAATAACATTGGGTTAGAAGGAACCTAGAAGTTATTGTATGTGTACGAATTATGGATGAATGTTGTTGCATGAATGTGTGACATATATCTTGATGCATTAGATTAATATGTTTCAAAAATAATGAAATGTTTCTAATCATGCAACTGAACTTGAAATGTATATCGTTCTAAAGAACAAGTAACAAAAATTAAGAAGAGGAACTAGAAGCTCCCCAGGCCAGAGACACCGTGGAGAAAGAAAGAGATTGAGAAGAATATAAAGAGAAAGGTATATCTATATCGATAAATGAAGACCATATTGGGAAAAATATATCATCCAAGATAAAGAAAAGTATGACAGAACTTTCAAAGAAAGTAATAGGCCTCAGACACACTCCAGTTATGTGGCACTGTTGAGTGAAAAAATTGATGCAGACCCTTCTAGATATGAAGAAGTATCCAAGGAGAAATGAAAGAATGCTATGTTCAAAGAGTACTAGTTGATAATGGGGAATGTTGTATAGGATGTAGTTATGATATCTGAAGGGAATTCTATAGTGTCTTCCATATGGTTCTGCAAGATATAGCATGCAACATATGGAAGCATCGAGGGATACAAGGAAAGATTCATAGCATGAGGCTTCTCAAAGAAAGAAGGAATAGAATACAAGGATACATTTGGACCAATTGTGAGGTACACTTCCATTAGATCCATATTTGCATGTATGAGATGGGAGATACAACAACTGGATATCAAGGAAAAATTCTTGAATGGTGTAGTCGAGGAGGAAGTGTACGTAGAACAATCACCGAGAGTCGAGACAGATGACAGGAAGACCCATGTGTAAAAATTAAAGAAGGTCATGTACGAACTCAGAAGGCACCCATGGAATAGCACATACAGTTACATGAAGAGCTTGAAAATAACCTAGAGTGATGAAGATATTAACCTTTTCTACAAGGTTAAATATGAAATCCTATAGAGAATGGCAAGCTCACAGATGGGTGCAAGAGGAACTTTTTAACAAAGTTTGAGATAGAGGATCTTGGTATCCAGTGACCTTAGATGGACACATAGAATATCAGTAGCAAAGGAATATACTTATCACTCCAGTACAAAATGTTTCAATACATAGAGTACAAAATGCAGAGGGAGAATGATGCTCCGCCTCAGAGGGAGTGACTACATAAGATCTTCGAGTTTGATAATCTTGACATAGTATAAAAGGATGGACAACTTACTCATTGGCATAGGATTTACTAAGAGTAAAGTAGATTCCAACCTTTACTTCAAGGTTGAAGGCGGAAGACCAATGATGCTCCTGCTATATGTTGATGACATGTTCCTGACAAGAGAGGACAAACTCATTGAATATGCAAGGAGAAGACTTGCCACTGAGTTCAAAATGAAAGACCTAGGGATGATGCACTATTTCTTATGAATGGAGGTGTGGAAGAATGCGGATGGGATTATCCTTGGTCAAGGAAATTATGTAGTGGAGATTCTGTAGAAATTCGAAATGTTGTTCTGCAAGGTGATAGCCACACCTATGGCATCGAACTTGAAGCTATTGTGTGATGCTTCATTAGAGTCAGTTGATTCCATGATGTATCATCAGATTATTGGCTCATTGATGTATCCGATGAATATGAGACCAAACATATGCTTTACAGTGAACACCTTGAGCAAGTTCCTGATGGATCCAAGACATGTTCACCTGGTTGTTGCAAAGCATGTAGTGATGTACCTGAAGGGTAAAGCCGAGTATGGGATCAAGTGTGATATGAATCAAAAGACTAACCTGCACGATTATGTTGATTCGTATTGGGCAGGTAGCACCAATCATAGGAAGAACACCTTAGGTTGCTTCTTCAATTTGAGATCTGGTATGATCTACTAGTTTGGAAGAATGCAGTCCTGCATGGCGCTGAGTACATCCAAGGAAGAATATGTTGCTACTTGCTCGACTAGTTGTGAGGTAGTATATTTTTGAAATATACTATCTGATTTGATTGATCTGAATTACATTTTTTGTATGATGTAGAGAGGAGTAGTGAAGCTCTAGTATGTGATCCAGATCGAGGCCTCTTGAAAGAGGGAATGATGAATTATAGCATAGCTGGAGATACAGGTTATTCAAGTGTAAAAATATTGGAAAAGGTTGTAGTTTGCTAAGATGTAATCATTCCTATAGGCTGTCCTCAAATGTAATAAGTCTTGGAAAAGCTCACATGTTATAATTGGATGTAATCAGTCATGATGTGATTCTATGCTAGAAATAGCCATAGTGAAGTTCGAGTACTTCAGAAAAATATTGTGTGATCTAGAACAAGACCTCTCAAAAGAGGGAGTGATGAGTTATAGCATAGCTGGAGAGACAGGTTGTCTTAGAGTAAAATCTTGGTGAAGTTTATAGGTTGCTTAGACGTAGTCAGTCCTGTATGATGTCCTCGTATGTAATAACTCCTAGAGAATCTTGTAGGTTATCCTTGGATGTAATCAGTCCTGATATGTTTCTATGCTATAAATAGCGATAGACCAAAAGACGCAGATGCATGATATCCCACCTGGGAAATGAGACAGGTTTTCCAAGAGAAAAATACCTTGGTGTAGCAAGTTGCTCAGATGTAATCAGTCCTGTAGGTTTTCTGAGTGTAAATATGATTCCTGACATGATATGTAGGTTACTTAGACATAATTAGTCCTAAGACAGGTTATCTGAATGTAAATATGAGCCCTAGCGTGTTACACAGGTTATTTAGATGTAATAAGTTTTGAGACAGGTTATCCGAATGTAAATATGAGCCTTGATGTGATACACATGTTATTAAGATATAATAAGTCATGTGGGATTTTTGAGTGGGGATATAACGCAGGTGGTATGTATATGAGTTGTGCTCTGTGTATTTATTTTTGTTTTGTGCAAGACAAAAGAGATGATATGGATATGAAAAGATAGAGGTAGGAAACATAGGTTATTATTGTGACAATGTAAAGAAGTTCTCAGATTGTACCTACGTGATGATATGGATACGACGAGAAGATGGTAGGAAACACAGGTTATTGTAGTGGAAATGTAAATAAGGTCCTGGGATGTACCTACACAATGATCCGATACAACGAGAAGACGATAGGAGATGCAGGTTATTGCATTGGAAATGTAAAGAATGGTCCTAGTCTATACTTACATGATGGCTTGCTCACGGATATGATGAAAAACTGGATGAGGTCTAGTCCTACACCCCATATGAAAAAGGGTTGGCTCTATAGAAAATTCCTATGATGGATAGATGCGACAGATTGAACAAGATGAGGAAAATGGAAGCAACAACGATGATGACTTAGTGACGATGACCAGATGTGTTTATGAATGTGGCGAGAGAATACCTTCCTAGTTAATAGGGAGTGTTGTTGTAATTGTAACTTTGGAAGACATTATGATGTATATTACTATTGTATATTGTTGTACCCCCATTGGATATGTGTGTTCCTCCTTTCGATATGCCATCATTGTGTATGGTCACTAAGGTAAACCCTCTATTGTAAGTCGTGGAAATAGTCCCCAGGTTAAATAAAGGAAAATGCATTTATGAGTATTCTTAGGTAGGTCAGACCTAAAGGTAACTTGGTCGACCTAGTAGTTGAGTTAACAAATCGACGAAAGAATACAAATAGGGAGGCTCCCTCCTCATTTGTCACACACTCACTTGCTCTCTCATGTGCACTTTAGGATAGAGAGGAAGAGGTGGACTAGAGAGATACTGCAGAAATATTTTTCTTGGGTTCTTCTATCTTGTGATATTGTCTTTGTGACAGGACTATTCCAAGGAAATTTCCGGGGTTTTCTCCTTTATGATTTCCTCGGTGAAAATATATGTGTCTTGTGTATCTTATGTATCTTTGTTATATTGTTGTTCTTGTTATTATTTCAGATAAATATCCTAAGTTAATTAACTTAGACAAACTAACACTCAACTTGTCCAAGTGAAAAAGACCTTGGTGTAGCAAGTTGCTCGAATGTAATCAGTCTTGTAGGTTTTCTGAGTGTAAATATGATTCCTGAAATGATACGTAGGTTACTTAGACGTAATTAGTCTTAAGACATGTTATCTAAATGTAAATATGAGCCCTAGCATGTTACATAGGTTATTCATATGTAATAAGTCTTGAGACAGGTTATCTGAATGTAAATATGAGCCCTGACATGATACACATGTTATTTAGATATACTAAGTCATGTGGGATTTCTGAGTGTAAAAAGAGCACTTCCATGGTACGCAAGTTACTCGGATGCAATAAGCCCCGAAGGTTGTCTGAACGAAAAATATCCTGGACACAGGTTGTTCAGATATAATAAGTCCTTGGGGTTGAAGTAGAATGTAAAAGCTATGGAGCAGGAGGTTGTTCAGTAATAATCAGTCCTTACATATATACCTATATATGTTTGTGTTCCCATGTTGGAGATGATAAGGTTTTGAAGCACTTGAGATGCACATAGGTGGTTCTCCTTTATTGGTAGAACCCAGGTTGATTGTGTAGAGACGTAATGCACTGAGTTTGCTCCTAGGTGATGCTCACATAGTGGATGTTATAGGTTGTATTAATGATGTGAAATATCCTGGAATACTGGAATACTACTATGGGTATATAACGCAGGTGGTATGCATATGAGTTGTGCTCTGTGTGTTTATTTTTGTTTTGTGCAAGACAAAAGAGATGATATGGATATGAAAAGATAAAGGTAGGAAACACAGGTTATTATCATGGAAATGTAAATAAGTTCTCGGATTGTACCTACGTGATGATATGGATACGACAAGAAGATGGTAGGAAACACAGGTTATTGTAATGGAAATGTAAAGAAGGTCCTGGGCTGTACGTACATGATGTTCTGATACGATAAGAAGACAATAGGAGATGCAGGTTATTGCATTGGAAATGTAAAGAATGGTCCTAGTCTATACCTACATGATGGCTTGCTCATGGATATGATGAAGACCTGGATGAGGTATAGTCCTACACCCTGTATGAAAAAGGGTTGGCTCTATAGGAAATTCCTATGATGGATAGATGCAACAGATTGAACAAGATGAGGAAAATGGAAGTAGTGATGATGATGACTCAGTGACGATGACCAGATGTGTTGATGAATGTGGTGAGAGAATACCTTCCTAGTTAAGAGGGAGTGTTGTTGTAATTATAACTTTGGAATATATTATGATTTATATTACTATTGTATATTGTTGTACCCCCATCAGATATGTGTGTTCCTCCTTTCGGTATGCCATTGTTGTGTATGGTCACTAAGGTAAACCCTCTATTGTAAGTCAGGGAAATATTCCTTAGGTTAAATAAAGGAAAATGTATTTATGAGTATTCCTAGGTAGGTCAGACCCAAAGGTAACTTGGTCAACCTAGTAGTTGAGTTAACAACTCAACGAAAGAATACAAATAGGGAGGCTCCCTCCTCATTTGTCACACACTCACTTGCTCTCTCATGTGCACTTTAGGAGAGAGAGGAAGAGGTGGACTAGAGAGATGTTGCAGAAATATTTTTCTTGGGTTCTTCTATATTGTGATATTGTCTTTGTGACAGGACTATTCCAAGGAAGTTTGCGGGGTTTTCTCCTTTATGATTTCCTCGATGAAAATATATGTGTCTTGTGTATCTTGTGTATCTTATGTATATTTGTTATATTGTTGTTCTTGTTATTATTTCAGATAAAGATCCTAAGTTAATTAACTTATAAAAAATAACACTCAACTTGCCCTAGGAGGGTGCATCTTCATGTAGTGACAGAATTCCATTCCAAATGTTTTCATTTTTTGGCATGTCACTACTACCGGGAGGAGCTAGGGAATCATATTTTTTAGGGTTCTGCCCATAGTTTAAAAGGAAGGACACCATTGCTTAGATATCCTTGGGGAGGTGCATATTTTCATCCATACACATTTTCAAGATCTAAACTTGAAAAACTAGGGTTTCTCAAGAGGAGAAACAAGAAGTTCCATGCCGATGCAGTTGAAGATGATGAAGCAATTGAAGAGAAGAACAATGAAGATGAAGAATCTAGTGAAGAATATGTATTGATATCATCTCTCATTGTATCAATCTCACATGGAAGTGCCACTTGGCTTGTAGATAATGGTGCTTCCATACATATGCCATGTTATAAAGACTCTCTCCAATGTCTTATTTAGAAATACTCACCTCACAAAGTAAAGCTTGGAGATGAATACCAATATTCTACCAATAATCCTCTTACGAATTGAACTCAGGAATTCCATGAATATGAAGGAAGCATCACATGTCTTAGGTTTGAAAAAGAATCTCCTTTTTATCTCATCCCTAGATAAGAAAGGTTTCAGAGTTGCTTTTGTAGATGGAGAAGTCCTTATATGGCCAAAGGGAAAGACAATAGATGATACAATTGTTGTTGGTGAAGAAGGACGAGGAATCTACAAGTTGAAGGGGAAATCTAACTCAACTCTAATAACAAGTACCATCAACCCATATGAACTACAACATAGGATAGTTTCTCATGTGAAATACAAAGCACTACCAATTGTGATCAAGATAGTCACATGTTTACCATAGATACAAATCAACCATGAAAGAGTTTGAAAAGGATCTGCTCAAGGGAAGAATAACAAGAATCCATTTCCAAATAGAAACAACAAAGAAAAAGGGATCTTGGATATTGTTCACTCAAATGTATGTAGACTAATGTCATCTACTTCATTAAGTGGGTATGTTTATTATGTTTCTTTTATTGATGACTATTCCCGCAAGACTTGGATTTACTTCTTGAAGGGTAAAGATGAGGTATTTGAAAGGTTCAAACAATTAAAGGCTCTTGTAGATAATTTATATGAGAATAATATCAAGACCTTCAGATATAACAATGGAGGATAATTCACTTCAAATGAATTCAAATATTTATGTAGAGAAGCTGAGATTAAGAGGAATCTCACCACACCCTATAATCTTCAGCAGAATGGAGTAGCATAAAGGAAGAATAGAACCATCATGGAATTTTTAAAAGCCATGATACATGATCAGGACCTACCCATGCACTTATGGGATGAAGAATATAGAACCGCGGTATATGTGCATAACAAAATATCCCACGGTACTCTTGGGAACAAAACTCCAGAAGATATGTTTACTAGAAAGAATCCTGAAGTCATCCATCTAAAGGTATTTGGATCTCATGTATTTATACATGTTCCCAAGGAGAAAAGATAGAAATTGGACCCTATTAGTAGTGGATTTGTACTTTAGTTTTGTCGTGTCTTGTTTTATTTTATCTTTATTTATCCAGCTTTCCCCTATAGTTTAACCATAGACCATGTTCTTTTATCTTGCTTATATTTCTTATTTACATAATGCATTGTCTAGTTAGTGAATTAAATTTGGCTCATTTTTATTAAAATATTCCTTCAAGTCTTCAAATATGTGATTTCACATCATTGTTAACTCATCTTATGGAGATTTATTAATCTTTTTATAGCGTTTGTGATTTAACACATTCTGGCAGCGTAATCAATGGAAGGTATACATACTAGCGCTACCAGAACATTGACTCATGAGAATTGGTGGCCCAATGATTGTCTTGAAATCATGCACAAATTTTAATGAAATATTTTGCTCATGATTTGAATAAGAAGTAATTGTACATTTGTCAAGCTCATAATTAAGTCTGGTAGAGTGAATTTAATATGTCATGGGGTATTATTAAACTTTTCTTTAGTTTTATGGTTTTTCCGGTTATAATAGTTCAAGACATATGTTCTTAGTCATATTCGAGCTTGTTCCATAGAATTGTGATTTGGAAGGTGTCCAACAACTGGAAGCATGAAGAAAAGTGGAAAATTATGTATATTCGAGCTGGTTAACACAAAATGGGTAGAGGAATTTCCCAAAATATGATAAATTTTTTTGTTTTAGTCATTGTCATTGGGCACATATTACGAGGAGATGGAGATTAATTTTAAAAAAATAGGTTTTTTTCCAGCACAGGCTCATTCACAAAAACCTCTATCGTATTTTCAACACGTGTCATTCTTGGGGGTAGTAGCAATATCATATTCATCCCTACTTGAATATGTAGGAGTCGCAGTAGTCCCTTGTTCCTTTCGGGTAAGAAAAGACATCCCAATTACCAACCTTAAAATGCGATACTTAATAAAGAGTATGCATGCCTACCGNTATATATATATATATATATATATATATATATATAATTGTCTAGTGACTTGTTAAGGAAGACGATAAAAAAGACGAGGAAATAGGAAAGGTAGAAGACAAGGATATAAAAGATCAAGATGGTATTAACAATCACAATGTTAATATCAATTGTCAAGAAATTGATGATGTCATAGATTGTAATGATAAAGCAAAAAATACTGTTAAAAATGAAGTCAATGTTAATGACAATTATGAGAGAATTGAAGTTGCAATTACAAATAAGAAAACCATATCAAATCATATAGGAATATCAGAAATCTACATCAAATTAGAAGATCAAAAGAACACCATCAGATTAGAATCTCAGAAGAGTATGCCATATAGTGGTTATGCGTTTATATACAGAATCATATGCATGAAAAGATTTGAATGGAAATGTGATCAATTATTTCAAGAACTGCTAAACCATGGCCTTGTTATTCACAGAAATATTTCTAGTTGAAGCACGCTTACAGAAGATTCGTGGACAAATATTTTTAGAGAAGGATGACTTGTAATATACCAAAAGTATATTACAACTACTAATTTGTTTTCTATTAGTGTAGTTATTATTAATTTATGTAAATGTCGGCATTGGAAGGACACATGGTTTAATGGTGTCTCTTCATATGTATAAAGCCGCAAAAATTTAATGTAATAATCATCAAATTCATTATTAAATATATATAAATATTATCTATTATGATAATCTTGTAAGGATGATACCTTACATCTATTTTTAGCCGTTATCATAGTAAATTATTTTGATGTCTTATTACCCTTCTTATGATTTCATTTTATGAGAAAGTGTTTATCTTAAAATGCTCTGGAGTTGGTGTGCTTTACTATATTTCAAGTCCAGAAATTTTTTTGTTTATGATATTTTTTACTTGATACTTGGAGATGATATATATGACATGTATTAGATTTTAAAATCTGGTTTATGAGTTTTATTTATTTCATGTTCACATAGTCTTCAACGTTGTTTACTCATTTAATCATCACTTGTTGTTGATTATTTTTTCTTATGTTGCATTACCCTGGTCCTCACTCTTTCCTTATAACTTATAAAATGCAACCACTTTCAGATTCTATTTATCTATGATGGTTGCGCTTTGCACTTCCATAGTCTAGGTACAAACTCCAGTTCAAACATATTTTGGCGTCGTTGTTAGGGATGGAGGAATGAAGGTAAATTCATTCCCTAGGTATTAATATCTTTAGGTTTTATTTTGAAGGTGAAAAATATCACCTTTGTTATTCAAGAAAAACAAAGAACTCCTAAATTCTAGGAAGTTTGAATTCCTAAGACCTTAGTTGACACCTTATACACCTCTCACTAATATAATCCCCATTATCTAGTTATCATGCTAGACTTCCACTTTTTCCACAGACTCAGATAGGTCCACATATGAATGGTAAACCCCCTAATAGGATATATGACATAATGACTGCAATAGTCACCGTGGTGACTCCACTGGAAAGAGATCAACTGGAAACTCCAATCA
This sequence comes from Pseudotsuga menziesii, assembly GCA_001517045.1. Classification (NCBI taxonomy): domain Eukaryota; kingdom Viridiplantae; phylum Streptophyta; class Pinopsida; order Pinales; family Pinaceae; genus Pseudotsuga; species Pseudotsuga menziesii. The sequence continues at coordinate 164,561 of LPNX010711180.1, read as the reverse complement.
AGCTCTAATCAAATTCAAATACTTCACTGCTGGAAGAATCTTATTGATAGAGATATGGACGGGACACTATGGAAAAATTAGGTATCAAAATTTGAGTTTTCCCAAGATGTAATACTCTTTTTAATCAATTACCTCTTTTCCTTTCCTAAGCATATCAAAAGAATTTTATTTTCTTACTGCAGTCAAAATATCATAATATATATACACTTGTATATCCTTCATTAAAGACTATATATGTACCTTCTTTTTGCATTAATGATACTAAAAAAAATCCTACATCCAAGTTATATGATGCCTTTCATTAACCTTGCAAGTATGATAAAATAAAGGTTGATATTACAACTCTTGTGCCTAATCTTATACCCTCTAAGATTCAAAATAGATATAGACCTCTTAAATTTCCATATACCTTTCATGATTTTCCTCCAAAGCATTACAAATACCTCCCTATATTTTATGGAAAACTTGAGAAGTTTACAGTTGAAAAACACATTCATGCTTTTGAGCATTTTACAGATCTTTTTGAAGTTGAGTACGATGATTTTTACATGAAATCATTTTCTCAGTCATTACAAGGGGATGCTAAAGAATGGTTTAAGAATTTAGAACCTGAATCAATCAGTACATGGGAGGATCTTAGGGATATCTTTCTGATTTTTTTGGGAGAGGGAAGATCATGGGACCAACATCTTTCTAAGTTTCATTCCATTAAGAGACAAAAAGATGAGCCTATCTCTATGTTTAATAGGATATTTCATAGTTTCTATTTTAAAATTCCAAAATAAATTCGGCCTTCTGAAACTAGGGCTAGGTTGTGTTATGCTGAAACCTTTCATTCAAATCTACCTTGCTTCTTATAGAGAGAAAGTCTATGACCTTGTGGCAGATGTTCAATGATGCCCAAGAAATAGAATAAAATATTCAAGCATGTGGAAATATTTTATATAAGCTTGAGGATGAAGAGTTGGATGTAATAAAACAAAAGAATGAGCATGAACAAGAGAGAATTGATATGGATTTTGATCCATTCTATCATGAGAAAAAGTTTGATAATGTCATGCATTTCTTTGGGGTTTTCAATGATGATGTTTTTTAGGGTAATAATTAGTTTTTCCAAAAAGAAGCTGTTGTTTCAAATTTATTACTGCTGATTTAAATTATTAAATAATTTTACTGCCACATGAGGACATGCAAGGCATTATAACTTCATTTTTTTGTCAAAACTACCATTCTGTAAAGAACATATAGAATTTGACGAAAAGCCTTTAATTTGTTCATATCATCCTGATTTTTTTCAATTTGATGATCAAGATCAATGCCAATTAAGTCTTGTTTCCCTTGATTACATGCAAAACATACTTCATTAGAACAAGATAAATGGTCTCATCATAATTCTCTCAATGAAGAAGAATTCATACAGGAACATCTCCGTCTTTTCAATCAATAGTAAGATTCTTATGTTGATCACGTGTCTTTATATATGGACATTTTTTTCAGTTTAGATTTCCATCTATTGATTTATGATGATTTTGAAAATGATGATGTTGATTTTCAACAACAACAAGATATTTTTTTTCAGAAGGTTTTTGTGTGTAGTAGTTTTATGAAAATCTTCAACCCTCTTGTGATAGCTATCAAATGGAAATGCATGAAAGAAAAAATGCAGTTGGAAGGGATATGCATCACAATAATAGTGTTTTGCATTATTGTGAGATCAGATTTCATTGTTTTGAAGATCCTTTTGCATTATTTTTGGAGTCAGTAAGTGGGCATAATTTTTAAAATATTATTGAATTTGGATTCAAATTTATAGATGAGTTTCCATTAAGCAGGTCTTCCTTTTCACCCATGAACAAAGATATGCAAGAGGTTCAATAAGTGAACAAAATGCTTGCATGGTTACATCGAAAATTCGATTACACATGATTAAGTCAGATTTCAGTTGTTTAGAGTAGATATTTGTATATAAATAAGATTGATGTTGAGCATTTGATTTTCAGCTTGAATTCAACTTGGAGTATAATGGATTTGTTTTCATCTCATGGCATGCAATAAAGAGGTTCATCCAAATAAAGACTTGATCTCAATGGAGCACTATTACAGGGAAAAACAAATCACATCCTTTGATTAGTTATGAATGGTAGGACAAGGTGCAAATATCAGATATGGTTTCAGAAAAAGGAACAAAGTCTACATGTTCTTGGAGCCTCACATGGAGGACTTCATCCCCCTTCTAGATCCAGATGTGAGTCCTAGAGTTGTACTATAGTTTTTCCATGTCTTATTTTTTCCCTTTATTTTTCCACCTTTTCCCTAGAGTTTAACCATAGACCGTGATTTTTTTTTCTTGTTTATGTTTCTTATTTACATAATGCATTATCTAGTTAATGAATTAAATTTGTCTCATGTTTATTAAAATCTTCCTTTAATTCTTCAAATATGTGATTTCACATCATTGTTAACTCATATTATGGATATTTATTAATCTTTTTCTAGTGTATGTGATTTGACACATTCTACCAGTGTAATCAATGCAAGCTATACATACTGGTGATGTAAGAATGTTGAATCATGAGAATTGGTGGCTTGATGCTTGTCTTGAAATCATCCACAAATTTTAATGAAAGGGTTTGCTCGTGATTTATATTAGAAGTAATTTTGCATTCGTCAAAACCATAATTAAGTCTGGTAGAGTGAATTTAATATGTCGTGGGGTACTATTTAACCTTGCCCTAGTTTTATGGTTTTGTTGGCTATAACAGTTCAAGACATTTGTTCTTAGTCCGATTCGAGATTGTTCTAGAGAATTGTGGTTTGGTAGGTGTCCAACAACTTGTAGCATGAAGAAAAGTGGTAAATTCTGTAGATTTGAGTTGGTTAACACGAAGTCGGCAGAGGAATTTCCAAAAATATTCTAATTTTCTCTATTTTAGTCATTGTCATTGGGAACATATTACGAGGAGATGGAGGTGAATTTAGGAAACAAAAGAGGTTTTTGTACATAGCAATATCATTCACAAACCCCCCCCTCATATTTGAAACATGTGTCATAGTTTGGAATATTCAAATGTATCTTTACAACTTATTTTTACATATTTAAAATTTAGATCTCCTATTTTTGTCATTATCTTTGGGCACGTATTTCGATCAATTAGGGAGTATTTTTTTTCAAAAAAAGAGGGTTTTGTTCATCACAAACCTTTTTACAAAAAAATCTCTCGGAATTTAAATAGTCGTCATGGTGTAGCAGATACAATTGGTTATTTTAGGTCATTTTTTCATGAAATTCTCCAAATTTCCCTCAGAATCTGGTTTTGCTATTTTAGGCATATTCGGCCATGCAGTTTTAGATCTAGAAACTCTCTTCAAATATCTAATTATTTATAAATGTAATAAATGAAATGGTAGAAGACAGGGGGGAGGGGGATTTGGTTTTGTCTTGGAAAAGGGTTAGGAGACATTAAGCTTGTTTGCAACACATATGTATTGGTTCTTTGTAAGCTTATTTGGAGATTGTATTTTGGAATCATATACATATATAATATCATCCAATTTTACTCATTATCATAGTAAATGATTTTGATCTGTTTGATTACCCTGCTTATGATTTCATTTTCTGATAAAGTGTTTATCTTAAAATTCTCTTGACTTGGTGTGCTTTACGATATTTCATGTCCATAAAGTTTTTTTGTTTATGATATCTTTTACCTGATACTTGGAAATGATATATCTGTCATTTATTATATTTTAAAACATGGTTTATGATTGTTATTTATTTCATGTTCACACAGTCTACAACATTGTTTACTCAATTAATCATCACCAATTGTTGATTTTTTTCTTATGTTTCATTACCCTTATCCTCACTCTTTCCTTCTAACTTATAAAATGCAACCACTTTCATATTCTATTTATCTATGATGTATGGGATTTTCACTTTCGTGGTCTATGTACAAACTCCATTGCAAACATTCCCTTCCAAAAAGAAGCGAATATCTATCGGCTACAACGATCAATCGAAAGATATATAGTTTATATTCCAAGTTATTTCTAGATCGAGATCATTAGAGATGTTATATTTGATCAAGATGCAACTTTCAACCATTCCAGAAGGAACCATGCAGATGAAGACAAGAAAAACAACATGATGCCCCTAGATTTTAAGAAACCTATAGAATATTAGTCCACAATATTGAAGAAGAACATATACCAGAGTACCATGGCATGGCAGAACCTCAAAGTTCCATGGAGATACCTCGGGAGATGCTCTCATAGAAGAGAATACCAACTTGGAATCATGATGTCATTCAAGGTGTAGAAAAATATGGAGCTCCAGAAGGAAGCAAGAGACCAAGGACCTATTCTAGCTATGTGGCCTTGATGTGTAATCTTGTTGATGCAAAACCTACATGTTTTGAAGAAGCTACAAAGAAGGAGTGGATGGATGCAATGATTGAACAATACTAGTCTATCATAAAGAATGATGTTTTGGATGTATCACCAAGACCAAGAGAGAAATCGGTTGTTTCCTTGAAGTGGATATTCAAGACAAAAAAGTCAACATATTGAAGTATTGAGAAGTACAAGGAAATATTCGTAGCTTGAGGATTCTTGCAGAAAGAAGGAATTGATTATGAAGATACTTTTGCACAAGTAGAAAGATAGAACTCAATTAGAAAAGTCCTTTCTTTGGCATCCAAGATAAAATGGAAGCTACACCAAATGGATGAAAGAAAACTTTCCTAAATGGTGTGATAGAAGAAGAGGTATACATTAAACAACCTCCAGGTTTTGAAACCCATGACAAAAATCCACATGTATGGAAATTGAAGAAATCATTATATGGGTTGAAGAAAGCACCCGGAGTATGGTATGGAAGAATTGATGGGTTTATAATGATCTTTGGATTTACCAAGAATAAAGTAGATCCCGACCTTTACTATAAGGTTGTCGATGAAATTATTATGTTCTATTGCTATATGTTGATGATTTATTCTTTATAGGTGAGGAGAATCTTATCGGCGAATGTAAGAAGAATCTTGTTTTTGAATTCGAAATAAAAGATCTTGGTATGATGCAATGTTTTCTCGGTCTTGAAATATGGTAGTCCCAAATGATATTTTCCTTATTCAAAGAAACTATATTTTTGAAATCCTAAATAGATTTGGGATGTTGTATTGCAAGGTGATGAACACTTCAATGATGACTAATTTGAAGTTGTTGAATGATGATTCCTCATATACATTAGACGCTACATTATACCGACAGGTTAATGGCTCATTAATGTATCTAGAAAATACTAGACCAGATATGTGTTTTTTGGTAAACACATTAATTCAGTATATCGTGGAACCTTGACATGTTCACTTAGTTGCAGAAAAACATGTGATGGGGTAAATTAAGGGTACATTATATTGTGACCTTAGATATGCAACTAATGTGGGAATTAAACTACATGGTTATACAGATTCAGATTGGGATGGGAGCACATATGATAGGAAGAGCACTTTAGTTTGTTAATTCGGTTTGGGATTAGGTGTGATATAATGGATTAGAAGGAAGCATACTCATGTGTCTCTTAGTACATTAGAGGATGAATACATTGCAACATGTTCAGCTTGCAGCGAAGCAACTTGGATTCACAAGTTGTTGACATGATTGTTTGATGTAGATATGGATGCGGTTGATATCTATTACAATAATAAGATGCATTAATCTAATGAAAAATCCAATATTTCATAGTAAGTACTCAAAACACAAAGAGATAAATTTTCGTTACATTCAATACATGGTGCAGAAGGGAGCTATACATCTCTAATATGTTCATAAAGAGGAACAAGTGGTCGATGTATTGACTAAGCCTCTGTATCATGTAAAGTTTGAATACTTTCGAGACAAGCTTGGTGTAGTCTGAAAGGACCTCATTCAAAAGGTAGAGTGATGATGATGATGATGTAGGTTTCTTGTTGCAGTGGTGTGGTAGCTTTGTCTTTGATTGGTATGTCTATCTAGTCTTATTTGGACCTAAAGGGTTAGTAAGCTAAACAAGGCTTGTTTAATCCTAGGGGGATTAGTATGTCTGGATAGGATTGGTTGGCCCAAAAGGGTTAATAAGCTAGGCAAGGCTTGTTTCTCCCCAAGTAGATCCATTTGTATGGATAGGCTTGTTTGGCCTTAAAGGGTTAGTAATCCAAACAATGCTCGATGGATCTGTCAAAGTACCCACCGTGATGGTGCTTCATATGTCCCAAGGGCATGATGATGATGATGATGATGATGATATTCTAACACTCTGTTGTTCTGATGGTGATGTTGATGATGATGTTGTCCCAACAATTTATGTCAATGATGATCTTGTTCCAGCACTTTGTGTTGCTGCTAATGATGATATTGTTTCTCCAACATTTCTATTTTGTTGTTGATGATGTTTCCACAACATTGATATGTTGATGATGATGTTGTTGTCTCAACATTCTATGTTACTGATGATGATGTTGTTCCAATGTATCTATAATGATTATGCAAATGATGATCTAGCATTTATTTGTTGATGATGTTGTTTTAGCACTAACATGCTAATGATGTTGTTGTTATTCTAGAATTTACATACTAAAGATGTTTCATATGATGATGATGATGATGATGGATTATGCTTATGGTGATGATGTTCCACAATGATGATGTTCTGTGATGATGATGCTCCATAATGATGATGTTGCATGATGATTTTTATGATGTCATTGTTACAAAACTTCCTATGACATATATATCCACTGGTCAATTGTACGTATGTTGTTGTTGTTGTTAATGATGTAGAATACCGTCCTTATTAAGAGAGAGTGTTGAAATAATATAATTGCGGAAGATATTCTATTGTACATTTATCGTATTATTATATACCTCCTTTTCTAGATATGTTATTCCTCCCATTGGATATGTCCTTGATGTATTTGGTAATGTAAAAGTATTGAGGTTAAGCCTCCATTATAAGTCAAGTCAATAGTACCAAAAAAGTTGTGGTTAAAGTTGTTGGTGTGTTTCCCAATGCAAGTTGGTCCTGGTGGAGAGATGAAGTCAGACTTGTTGGGTTATTAGACTTACCTTTTGATGTGTATAAATAGATGAGGCGCCCTCCTCATTTGGACAGACTCACAACTCAACCAAGTTTGCATGAGAGAGAAAGGAGAGTCCATCTAGAGGACAGGAAGTAGTATATCTTGTTCTTGGGGTCTTACACTATACTTGGTTGGATTCTGTATCAAGGAAGTTTTGTTGGGTTTTCTCCCCCACGAGGGTTTCCCAATATAAATATTTGTGTTCCTTGTCTTTTTGTGCTTGTCATTTTTTCAATGATCTTCCTGTTATTGGGCCTAAAATTTTAAAACTTTAACACAAAAAAAAATCTAATTTCTTTTTTACATGTTCTCGACTCCCTCTAAGTGGTGCCACTTAATTTATTACATTTCCATAAACAGAATTGCGACAAGTGCTTCAAATATCTAGTCCTTTTTATTAAATCTTATTATTGTAGAATTCAAGATTGGCCATGGCTTATAGATAAAATAAAATAAAAAAGAATTGAAAAATGATTTTATAGGTGGATCTCGTTCTCAATCCAAGTCAGTCTAGTTAAGAGAGATCAAAACTATATTAGTTTATTAGACAACTCTCACCATCATCTCGAAGTCAGTTCTCAATGCAATTAAATAGATCTGCTCTCACTACATATGGTCTAAAAATAAGGTTGGCTCTACCACTCCTATTTGCAGGTGAGAGATACTATGTATGAAAAATAATAGAGGTGGTTGGGGGATTAAAAATATCCACTTTTGTTTTTCCATGGAATCAGAAAGAATTTGGAGGTTGATCACTATATATGGTTTGTGATAGGAATGTATTAAATAGAAATATATAACACCTCACTCAATCTTAAATTAGATTCACAATGGTCCATGAACCCAAACAAGGGGCTCACTCTTATATAGATATTTGACTTAGTGTTACCATATCATAAGGAACGAATTATCATGGAATCTTGGGAATGGTACACGCATTATACTCAGGCTCAATTCAATAATTGGAATGGCCCAAGGACACCGCTTAACAAGAGAGATGGTATCTTTATTAAAATAAAAAGATATTAAAGTATTGGATGATGTTTTTAACAAGTATCACATGCACTTATAAAAATTTGGATGGATAACATCAACACATCTTGGTCTATGAGCAAGTAGGCAATCCGAAACAAATGCACTTACAATTTGATCAGTGCCTCTATTTCTTTATATGACAATCCATGCTTGTTTGGAAAAAAAAACCAAAAAGAGGTGAATAGGGGGTGAAACTGGAATATAAATGATTAGCAAGTTCGGAAGCACCAGATGCAATAAAACAATGGTGGTGGAATGGAATTTGGAAACTAAAATCTCCATCCAAGGCTATTTTCTTCTCTTGGATGACATTGCACAACAAAATTATGACATGGGACAGCCTATAAAACAAAGGGAAAATCGGGTTGAGTGTATGCCTCTTATGTAGGGATGTAATGTCCCTTTTTAATAAATTTTATTAAATGACCAATTTTTCACTTTTTTCCCTATTTCGACCTTTGACTAATTTTGATGTCTAGATCCCCAAATTGACCCAAATGCTCCAAAATATTTTGAGAAAGTATATGAATGATATTAATACTTGAATATGATGTTCAGGGATGATTTATTACCCTACAAATACTTCTTCAAACTTGTTTCATATTCTGTCCAAGGTAGGAGTTTTCACTAGCAAATTGGGGTTCCAATTCCACCTGGGTAAATGTTGAAACTGGCTTCTCAAATGCTCCCAAACCCACTCGAATTTTTGAATAGAGGCAGAGGATGTTTAAGGTAAAATTTTAAGGTCTCATATGCATAATTATTCAGTTTATATAGGCTATTCGGAGCCTCTCCCAAATAGCTACAAAATCACTAATTCGACCCTTGGGGAAATGGCATCAAATCTTCTCCAAATGCAATTAAACTAAGTAAGATGACTTCAAATTCTTAATTTCTGAACATCAAACTTGTAATAATAATAAATTACAGTCCATTAATCATAAATATATCAAATATACATTCTCATGTTCGAAATAATCAACGTTACCATGGCATACAACAATATAGTGGGGAAATGGTCATTGTTTGCTCATTAATATTCACTTTTACATATAACCCTTTGGAATTTTGACCTGAGACTTTATGAGGATGAATAAAATAGCCTATTAAACTTATTACAATAATAAATGTACCATTATAATCTCTAAATCATCATCATTCAATGGCATACATCAATATAGTGGGGAAATGGTCATTGTTTGCTCATTAATAATCACTTTTATATTCAACCATTTGGTATTTCGACCTGATACTTTATGAATATGGATAAAAAATAATATTACACTTATTACAATCATAAATTTATTAGGATAATCTCTCCCAAAGAGTATAATAGCTCACCCAAAGCGCAATCCCTCCATGAGCAAGAAAATGCAATAAAACTGGAAATGGTTGAGAGAAAGTGTTGCACTAGAAGGAACCATGAGATTCCCTGTAGCTTACACCTAAAAATAAAAACTCCATTAAATCTCCATGAAATTCCTGATTGGCCTCTCCAAACACCAACTTGGATGGTAATCTTTCACCCTCGAAATTGGCTAAGGCAAGAAACTAGTCATTCACTATCTCTCTCAATTCACAAATGAAAAACTCTCAAATGATCAAAATCTCCTATATTGGTTGATCCCTGTATTTTATAAACATCCTTATCCTTATAATTTTACCAATCCATCCACAAACTCAAGCCAATTCGAATTATGGTGTGAGCTCAAGATTTTCCATGTGTCCTCCCTTTCCTAGCCTTCCATCTTCCCCCAATTCGAGTAGGAACCCATTGAGCTTCCTCAAATCACATGAGCACCCAATTGGATGCCCTATTTCGACCTAACATGTCAAATATAACAAATTTAAGCCTTCAGATCTGATTTGTTTCATAGGTGTCATAGCATCTTCATCATTGTTGTCGTAGAGCTAGGGAATCTAGTCCAAGTGTCTCACTAGCTCCAAAATGCCTCTTCCTCTTCCATGGGAGTTACTCTTCCACTAAAATTCGACCTTAATTGATTCACGCCAAGTATATTGACTTTACAAATCATCCCAATACGCTTGGTCTTCTTATGGATTCGAAATGACAAGAGGAGGATGCCATGTGGCATACAAATCTAGCTTGTGTGGGTCCCACATCCTCCATGTGTCTTTGTGATCAATTGCCACTTTGATTTTCCCTTGTATTTATTTATTTATCTCCTTTATTAAATATGCATTCCATTCTAATGTTCAAACATAATTTATTGTCCCCCTTATTCCAAATACCAAAGCTTCCACCCCTGACCTAGGAAACTAGTAATTCTCCTCCTTGGCAATTATTTGACCCTTAGCATCAATTTGACAAACTCTCATGAATATGGGAAATGTGATTAGGCCATTGTGACCCAATGCAAAATTTGGGACATGACAAGGGAAAATTATGAGATTGTCCCTCACATTTTTTTACATTTCCATTTCTCTAAAAAAAGTCTAGAGTGTGGCAGAAATAGTAGTGAACTTCCTGGATTGGAAAGGATCGAACCTGTTGGAAGCATGGATTATCTAATTTGGAAATACTAAGGACTTAGACTACCCAATTATCCCTCTTCAAATTATATGGATTTTATGGATCATAAGGACAAAATTAGTTTTCTCCAATGTATTTCCACACCCCTTCCCTATTGTAATGTCCCTTTTTAAGAAATTTTATTAAATGACCAATTTTTCACTTTTTCTCTTATTTCGACCTTTGACTAGTTTTGATGTCTAGGTCTCCAAATTGACCCAAATGCTCCCAAATATTATGATAAGGGGTATGAATGATATTAATACTTGAATATTATTTTTAGGGATGATTTATGACCCTCCAATTACTTCTGCAAACTTGTTTAATATTTTGGTCAAAGTAGGATTCTTTACTAGCAATTTGGGGTTCCAATTGCCCCTGGGTAAATGCTGGAAATGGATTCTCAAATGCTCCAAAACCCACTCAAATTTTTGAATAGAGGAAGAGGACGTTTAAGGGACATTTTTAAGGTCTCATATTCATCATTATTCATTTTATACAAGATGTTATGACCCTCTCCCAAATAGCTGCAAAATCACTAATTCGACCCTTGGTGAAATGGCATCAAATCTTCTCCAAATGAAATTAAAATAAGTAAGATGAATTTAAATGCTTAAGTGATGAACATTAAACTTTTAATACTCATAAATTACTATCCATTCATCATAAATATTTCAGATATACATTCTCTCATTCGAAATAATCAACATTACCATGGCATACAACAATATAGTGGGGAAAAGGTCATTGTTTGCTCATTAATATTCAATTTTACATACAACCATTTGGTATTTCAACCTGATACTTTATGAGGATGAATAAAATAGTATATTAAACTTATTACAATCAGAAATATACCATGAGAAGCTCAAAATCATCACTATTCAATGGAATTCATCAGTATAGTGGGGAAATGGTCATTGTTTGCTCATTAAAATCACTTTCACATGCAAACATTGGGTATTTAGACTTGATACTTTTTGAATATGAATAAAATATTATATTAAGCTCGTTACAATAAAAAATTTACCATGAGAGGCTCTCCCAAAGAGCACAATATCTCACCCAAAGCGTAATCCATCCATGAGCAAGAATATGCAAGAAAAACTTGAAATGGTTGAGAGAAAGTGCTGCAATAGAAGGAACCACGTGATTCCATGTATATTACACCTGCAAATAAAAAATCCATTAAAGCTCCATGAAAGACCTGAGTGGCCTCTCCAAACACTAACTTGGATGAGAATCTTTCACCCTCGAAATTGGCTAAGGCAAGAAACTAGTCATCCACTAGTTCTCTCAATTCACAAATGCAAATTTATCAAATGATAAAAATCCGTTCTCTTGGTCTATTCCTTTATTTTATAAACATCATTAGCCTTCTAAGCTTACCAATCCATACACAAACTCAATCCAATTCGAATTAGGGTGTGTGCTCATGATTTTCCATGTGTCCTCCCTTTCCTAGCCTTCCATCTTCCCCAAATTAGAGTAGGAGCCCATTGAGCTTCCCCAACTCACGTGAGCGCCCTCTTGGATGCTCTATTTCGACCTGACATGTCATATATGTCATATGTATCCTTCAAATCTAATTTGTGTCATAGGTGTCATAACATCTTCATCATTGTTGCCAAAGAGCTAGGGAATCTAGTCCAAGTGTCTCACTAGCTCCAAAATGACTCTTCCCCTCCCATGTAAGTTACATTTCCTTCCAAATATTACCTATGATGCATATGACCAATTGTATTAGCCTTATAACTCATCCAAGAACATTTATGCTTCCCATGGATTTGAAATTGCAAGAGGAGGATGCCACGTGGCATAGAAAATCTAGCTTGTGTGGGTCCCACATTTTCCATGTGTCTTCATGATCAATTGCCACTTTGATTTTCCCTTGTATTTATTTATTTATCTCCTTTATTAAATATGTATGTCATTCTAATTTTCAAACATCATTTATTGTCCCCCTTATTCCAAATCCCAAAGCTTCCACCCCCAACATAAGAAACTAGTAATTTTCCTCCTTGGCAATTATTTGACCCTTAGCATCAATTTGACAAACTCTCATGAATATGGAAAATATGATTAGGGCATTGTGATCCAATGCAAAATTTGGGACATGACACCTATAGTCTACATGTTTAAATTTTCTATGGTTGTAGGTATCTCCCTAAAGGTTTAAAAATAGATGATTGTTTGTCCTCCCTATTTTTATGTATCTACTCCACACTACTTCTACAATGGAGCTTCAATGGGAAATCCATGGCCTAATGGTTGAAGGGGATACTTGCAATTCAAAATTTTCACCATCACTTTCCAACAAGATAATGGATTCAGCACTAATAATTTTGTATAGTTGAGCAGCATAATCACTTACTTATCACTAGATCAGGAAATAATATCAAATATTTTCGCATGTTCATATACTCAAAATCATTAGTTGACTAGGAAAATCGAAATCCTACCAACACAAATCTAAGGCCACATCATATATTCTCCAAGATTCATCAAATGATAGACTCACATTCTCCTCATGTGAAATTCTCCACACATTGTAAGAACAAAATCAAAGGCAAGATCCATTGACAAAAGGTGTATCTGATCTCAATTCATGGCTGGTTTTGGTAAGAACAATAAACCTTGCTTTAGGTCTCACCTTCTCCAAGGAGTTTCAAATCACATAATTCTAGTTTGTGTCTTTATAACACATTGTAACCACACCCATAGAAAATTGTATGAGGATAAATATATGTTTTCACTAAAAGGATGAAGTACCACACACATCATGGTTGGATTGATTCTTAGATTTTCATTTTCAGATAGATCCCTCAACCATTTTGAAATAGCCATTTATTGTTAATACCATAGGTAACTTTTATCTTTAAAAAATTAAAGTTGACAATGTTTTTATTTTGAATATATATATATAACTTTCAAATTATATATATATATATAAAAGATTACACTTATTTAAAATATAATTTATATAAAAAAATTAAACTAAAAATATATTGATATAAAAAAATTAGTATCTTTCTATTCATACGTGATTGAATATATTGGATATATAGTTTATATAAAAAAATTAAATTATATGAAAACAACTTTTATTTACGAAAGGAATTTTTCCTTGCCTATTTAAGTATCTCACTTTAAATACTCCTATATCTTTCAAAATTATATATCTATTTATAAAATATACTTTAAAAATATTAAACTTAAGTCTTATTATCATTAGTTCTATAATTAATTTAACTTATGTTTTATATAAAACATTAACATTAGATTTTATAATATTTATGTTTTATAGAAAATAACATTTTTTTGTTTGTTGAAATGTTTTTAACTTGCACAATTGGTTTTTTGTTTAAGAAATTATGACGCGCATGTATTTAAACAATGGTCTATGAGCATTTAAGTTGTTAGGATTACTTGTCTCCACCACGCTAATCCTTAGTATGGCTAGATTTTTTAAATATCTCTTCTTACCATTACTAAATTTTAAACCTACAAAGAAAATCCCTATAATACCAACTTTAAAATTAAATCTTATAACACTATGCACAATTGATTTGTAATAAAGTCTTATACCATTATATAGCTTGATTTAATTTAAACATAAGTGTTATAAGAAGAGCCTAACAATTGGGACAATGAAGTTGGTATAGTTTAAACATAGCACTTACAAGAACGGTCTAATGAAGTTGATATATTGTTTTCAAGCGTCACACGAACGACCCAAAAAAACAGGAGAAAGGAAATTAAATTGTCAAGTGTGGTTGAGAGAAAGGACAGCCATAGAAAAATGTCAAGGTGTTAGAAGAATATATGGAAAAGAAGAGAGAGAAAGGACAACCACAAAAAATGTCAAGGTGTTGAAGAAGAAAGGATACGCAAATGGAAAAAAGTGAAGTGTAAATTGAAATGGAAGTATACATCATCTGGAAGAAACCATGAGTATAGTATCACAGCCCAATATTCTTTCCCGGATTTTCAAATGCCCGCCTCATTATTATTAGAACTCCATAACAATAACAATAACAATAGCATGTTAGTTTCTTTAAACAGATTACATATTTCACACATGTGAAATATTTATATCTAAATTACAGTAAATCAACTGAGTTACATTTGTAATCATTTAGTAATTATAGTTTTATTAAGTCAAAGGTTTTAAAAAATAATTAAGTTAATACAATATATGGGTTTTTCTTTTATCTAGAGTATGGCTATGACTAGATACATAATGTACAAGAATAAGATAAATAACAAAGAAAACGAGAGATTTTCTAACATTACTTTAAACTCAAGTCAAAACCAACTACTCCTTAAGTTGGGTTGGTGAAAACGACATTTTGCATAACATTGATAATGTCAAAAATATTATTACTTTTGAGTTTAAAGAGAAATTTTGGTGTGAGGAAAATTTAGCGGTTAAGAAAAATTAAGATACTATAAGGAGGTCATTAATCCTAACTTGGAAGATCACAAGTATCTCTTGCTAGTAGCTAGCTCAGAGAAGAAAATTAATATAGCCAAGATTAGAACAAACTCTCATGAACTCCATAGTGAAACAGGGAGTTGGTCTATTCCTAAAACTCCATGGGAAGAAAGGGTTTGCCATTTGTGTGAGTGTATGAGCATTGAGGACGAAAATCATTTTCTCTTAGAGTGTCTTGGTTACACCCACATTAGATCTGAGTTTCATAGTATTTGTTATAATACAAACCTTTATAACTTCCTAACTTGCCAAAACTATATTGAGCTTGGAAAGCTTCTTGGCAAGCTTTTTAAATACAAGAACAAGATTTTAAAGTAAACCAAGTATTGTTTTTCTTAAGGTTCCATAAACTATAATTGGTATCAGTAGAGGTTAATCATCATCATTATAAAATTATGTCTAAAGTAAATATTAAACTATAAAATTTTAAAAATAAATAATATCTGTTACACTATAATATTTATTATTGTTATTCACTTATATTTAAATAAAAATAATAAAATCATTATAATTTTATTAAGTAAATATTTTTTAAAATAATTATATTATTTAATATATAAAATAATATTTTCAAGATATTGTCGGTCGGTAGATATACTAGTTTATTTTCCAAATCGGATACAGATTTTTTTTGTGGTCGCTAGATATCCTAGTTTCACTGTATAAGAAAAGAACATTAATCTTAACTTTTGACAATACAAATTTTGTTTTAGAAAAATGAACCACTTTAACTTATTAAATATTATGAGTTTTATAAATTTAATTAAATGATTTTTTATTAAATTATATAAATATTAATTTTAAGTTTAAAGAAATTTTAAAATAAGACAATATTTTTTTAAATTTATATTTATCTAAATTTTATTTTAAAAATTAAATTATTATTATTATAATATTAAAATATCTCTATTTTGACATATAAGATAACTCCCAATATTTTAAGATTTTTACTTTTTTCTAATATATTTTCTAATTTGTTTTGTTCTTTGGAAATTCTAAGAAAATCTCAAGATATCTTTTACAAAAGACTGCTAAAAGGTATCTTGGGGATGTGTTTAAGGATATGGGACAATGTTTATTGGAAGCATAATTGAAAATCATAAAACCTTTTCCAATTTTTTTTGAGGAGGAAGAAGGGAAAGATATCAGATTGGAGGTTTCACTGAATGAGATTAAGGAGGCTTTGAAGTAGTTTGCAAGGGAAAAAATTCTTGGCCATGATGGGTGGATTGTAGAACTCTTCCTACAATTCTTTGATATTATGGGTGAAGACTTACTTGTCATGGTGGAATTTTCAAGCACTGAAGGTTTTGTCTCAAGTGCGCTCAATTATACATTCATTACATTGCTTCCAAAAAGTAATAAACAAAAAAACTTTTCTAAATTCAGTCTGATTGCTCTCTGTAACCTTGCCTACCAAATCATTTCAAAGATCATTTTGAATAGGATTAAGCCCTTCATGTCTAAACATATGTCCTTAGAGCACATGATAGAGAAATTTTAGTTGCCATAGGTATCACAGAGGCCAAATTCATTCATTCTATCAAACATAAGAATTTGAAGGCATTGCTGCTAAAGATGGATTTAGAAAAAGCATCTGATAGAGCTGACTAAGTTTTTTAAGACTGATTCTACTCCAGATTGGGCTTCCCTTCTTGTAACAAACTGGATAATGGCTTGTGTTTGCTCTACCCAATTTGTTGTTTTGGTGAATGGAGATCCTTCTGAATTTTTCAAGAGCAGTAGAGGTATCAGGCAAGGCTTCCCTTTGTCTCCATTGTTATTTTTCCTAATCATTGAAGGCATGAGTAAGCTTATATTTAATGCAAAGGCTAAAGGAAAAATTAAGGGTGTTAAAGTTTCAGTAGTTGTCTTTATTACCCATATGTTTCTTATTGATGATGTTTTGATATTTGGTATTGACACTATCAAGGAATGGAGATAATAAATTTATTTTGTAATGCATTAGGAATGAAAGTAAGCATGAAGAAGTCTAGCTTCTATCATTATAAGCTAGACAAAGACTCTTTGGAGAGTATTGTTTCCATTCTACCTTATAAGATATGTGATCTAGAAGATGGTTTTAAATACTTAGGTTATTTTCTAAAACCAAATGGATACAGAGTACAGGGATGGTTATGTTTGATTAACAATTTTGAATGGAAAATCAAACAATGGACCTACAGGCTACTTTCCATTGGCAGTAGGCTTACACTTATCAAAGTTTTGATTATCAACATTTCGGTATACTGGCTTTCATTATCTCAAGTTCTTGTTTCTATTATCAATTTAATGAGAAATAAAATTTTCAATTTTCTTTGGCCTAGTGGGACATACAAAGGAAATCTGAATATGGGAAGTTGGGAAAAGCTTTCAATGCCAAAAGAATGGAGAGGCTGGGGCATAAAAATCTAACTTGGTTCATCATTTCTCTAATCATTAAAGAGTTCTCGACGAGGATTATTTGGAAAAAATACCGTGGACTAGAGTTTTGCATGGAAAATATATTAAAATGAATATTGTTTCATGGATCAGGAATCCTAATAATTTTTTTAGGAATTCCTTACCTGTATGGAGGAGTTTTCTTAAAATATATCAATGGATTGGAAAATATTTCACTTGGAAAGTGGGAGATGGTAAGGATGTGATGGTTTGTATTGACCCTATCCTTGGGTTGGGAGAAAATTTTCATCTTTTTCCATATATTCTGGAATATTTCGCTGAGATTGGATACTTTACTTTGGCTCATATAAGAAGACCTAAATGGCTAAATAGGGAAAGTTCATATTGGTACACTGCTAAAGTTCTGGGTATTGTTAGTGTTTGGGAAAATGAATGGGAGAATTATATTAATAGACTTAACTCTGTTGGGTGCAGACTAACTAAGAAATAAGATACTTTGATATGGATCTCTAATCCAACGACAGGTGCAATTACTGCAAAAATAGCTTATCAAGTTATTGTACAGGAGGGTAATTATACAGTTCAGAATCGGTGGTGTTGTAACAAACCCAAAATCCTTAATTAATTTTTGGGGAGATGGGGTTAAAAAAAAACTTCATCTAACCAACCCAAATGTTAGCCTCAACGCATACTTAAGATTGTAATTGAGGTAAAATATCTTCGACTCTATTCTCACATATAGGAAAAATGTGTAATTTAGTTTAACTAATATTTCATCATACAAGAGTTAATATTCAACCAAAAGGAAGTTATACTACGGAATAACAAGGTACCTAGTTAACTTATCATTCGATCCAAAATATTCACTTATAATTGAACAATAATTTGATTCAAAGGATTAAGTCAAGCTCTTATATTCATTCATCCAAGTACATAGAGTATTAACAATTCAGAATAAAGGTTACTTAGACACATTACTAAATAAGCATATCAATAACCATCAATAGATAGAGTAGTGTAATCCTAACAACCATGGTTCCTTTACACTGTTAGATCACTTATTCATGCAAAACAATCACTTTATGATAATTGTAATAATAAATAGCACATGATCTTATAATTCTCAAGTTTAATAACGACAAATGAGTAATTTTCACCAAGAACATTCAAACTGCGTATCTATAGTCGAAACTACTTTAATCATGAATATATAAATAAATAAATTTATTCCATATCCTCTTGAAAGCTATGATCAATTACTCAATTAAATAAATATTCCAAACATTCTTTTATAGTCATGAAACTACAGTACTAAGTACAAAGGAGTAAAATAACCAAAGAACATTCATAATTGAATAAAAAGGTCATTGAGGCATATATACCAAATTATTTCACTCCACATAACAAGAATGGATCATTAAATTTGAAAAATACTTAGTTCAAACTAGTAGATAAGGAAAATGAAGGTGTGGAAACAACGATCCACCCAACCATAGGCCAACTGTGTTCTACAATTTTTCAGCATAGTTTCCACCCACGAGCTAGGAAGGAATCCACTAAGGAGGATGTTTAACTAAGTCTTTCAACATGAGCTAGAAGCTAAGCTCATAGGGATGATAAATTTTGACCCTTGATAACAAGCTCGGTTAAACCTATAATGGATATAACCTTTTAGTTAATAAGTTTGACTCTTTAAAGAATAAATATAAATATTATGGAGTGCTCGACCCACAATAACATAATTACAAATAACAGATTATAAAAGTCTATTTTATCAAGATAACAACCATTCAAACTTTTGAAGCTTTCATAACCTCAACTTTCTTCATTATAAATAAGCTCAAACTTATATGACCTTTATATATATATATATATATATATATATATATAAAAAAGTTGCATTTAAACATTAAGTATTATACAAAATTTGTAAGGGACTTGTAAATACGGTAATAATAAACTAATCAACTAGAATTATATATATATATATATATATATATATATATATAATTCTAGTTGATTAGTTTATTATTACCGTATTTACAAGTCCCTTACAAATTTTGTATAATACTTAATGTTTAAATGCAACTTATGCCAATTAGATATTATAACTCTTGGCTTTATCAAACCATATGTTAGCATTATAACAAATAATTTCCATTTTCTTTAACTTTGAAGTTGGAATTATTTATAATTAATCGTGGGGTTCAATTGCCCATAATAAAGTTGACACTCTGACTTTTATTAAACAAAACATAAAGCTTGACTATTGAACTTAGCTGTTAATATTAAAAAAAAACTTGCAATGACTAAAGAGCGCTTTCAAATATTAAACTTAGTTTGTATATAATATGAAATCACCTCTTTCCATAACCGATGGTTCATACCTCTTTCTACTTAGATTAAGATATTGCTAGGGTTTTTACTATCTAGGTTTACTCCCTTGGTGCTTTTTAGAGTTTACTTCTCATAAAAACACATGGACATGAACATTCATGGACTTTAAATGGATTTAAGTCTTTAGGTTGAGAGGTCTCTCTCTTGTTCTTTTCCTCTCATTCAATAACAATAAATATTCAAAGAGTGAGCCGACCTTCTTTGTTGAGGTCACTCCTCTCCTTCCTGACGAAACAATGGGGTCGATCCTCTCTATAAAATAGTATGCCCCATTTTGAACAACTAAAGTATCTCTTACAAAGGAAGGAAAGAGTCAATATTATTCCTAAGAGGTTTCCCTTTGCATATTAATAATTATAAAGCCAAGGAAGTCAGTCCTATAAAGGTTACTCTCACTACAATGGGATTAAATAAAATGTGAATGGATTTTTCTTTTCATTTTTCCCTTCTATTGCTGATGGGGCACTTAGAGCTATGCATTCCCACGAGGTTGTTCCTTAATGAGACTGATATCTTTTAATGTGAGAGGGTTTTGGAGGGCACCCAAAACAATTAGATATCCAATCGTTACTTTGTTCGCTTCGTTTGAACATATTTTTTTTACAAGAAACTTTGTGTGAGGGTTCACATGCCATGAAGATTGTAGCTAAGATGTTCTCGGTATGGATTTTTTGTGTTGTTGATGACATTGGGCATTCAGGTGGGTTATTATCGGCCTGGAACCCTCACGATTTTTGTTGCAAGGCCTTTGTGACTGAGGCGAGTATTTTGCTAGAATTTGTGGCAAGGGGATCTTCTTGTGCCTGGAATTTCCTCAATATTTATGCACCTTATCTAAATAAAGAGAAGTTCTGGAATTTGATTGTTTCTAGAGGTTTATTAAGTCGTCCAAATCTTTTTGTTGCAGGGGATCTCAGTATCATGACTTCAACTACTAAAGTTTGGGGTATTTCTTCCAGAATTGATCCTCTGGGTTTATATTTTAAGAATCTGATTGAAGCAATGCATCTTGTCGATATCCTGCAGGTGAATATTGGTCCCACCTGGAGAGATGGTAGGGTGGGAGGTGATGGCATCTGTAAAATACTGGATTATCTGATACCCTCCCTGTTTCAACATAGAAATTGGATTCATCCATCTGAAGTGTCTGACCATTTTCCCATTTGTTTGGAATGGAAAGGGGGTGGTGAGTGTCCTCGGTACCCTTTTAAGTTTAACCATGCTTGGTTACTTGAAGCTGAATTTGAAATATTTATTAAAGATATTTGGAACATTGAATGCTTGGATTTTACTGGCGATAATCCTATTCATACTTTGGTCGAGAGGTTAAACCTTCTAAAAAAAACAATCATAAATTGGGAGTGTCGAAGGAAACCTGAATTGAAACAATCTCTTACTGAAGTGGAAGAAATGATCCAAGATTTATAACTTTTGTCACCAACTGGGGTACTTTCGGCCAAGAAATTGGTTGGTTTAGTTGGTTTGAATATTCAAAAATAAAAAGATCCTAGAGATGGATGTTTCTTCTTAGAGGTTAAAAAGTCGTGCAGTATGGATAGCACTTGGTGATGCAAACACCATTTTTTTCTAGAAATATGTCTGTGCTCACAGAAATGTGAATGCCATATGGGATTTAGATGACGGGGAGGGAAATACTTTGGTTGATGATCTATCAGTGAGGAAGGATGGTATGAAACATTTCAAGCGTATTTTTGATGATGAGGGCCCGGTTTACATTCAAGAAAAGTTGAAAGTGCTTAGTCTATTTCCAAGCTATTTTTCTATTGCAGAAGCTGATCTTATTGGAAGACTTGTTTCACTTGGTGAAATAGAAAGTGTTTTGAAGAATTTTGCAAAGGATAAGGGGTTGGGTCCGGACGGTTGGCCAGTTGAAAATTTTCTTTGTTTTTTTTATATGGTTTGAGGGGACATCCAAAAGGAAGTGGAATTTAGCAGAACTCAGGGATGTATTCCTAAGGATTTGAATGCAATGTACATTGCCTTAATTCCAAAGTGTGGCAAGCTTAAGACTTTCGCTGATTTCAGACCGATATCACTCTGTAATTTAATTTACAAAGTGATTACAAAAAATTTGTCTAATAGAATCGAACCTTTGTTGGTGAAGGATCTCTCAGATGAACAATTTGGTTTGCTGAGGAAAATACAAATACACAAAGTAGTAGGGATCATGCAAGATGTTATGCATTCTTTCAAGATAAAAAATCTTGAAGCTTTGATATTAAAAATGGATATGATCAAGGCGTATGATAGTGTTAACTGGACTTTCTTGAAACTTATTTTGCTGCAGATTGGACTACATGTGGAGATGATAAATTGGATTATGGAATGTGTGTCAACTGCAAATTTTGCGGTTTTAGTAAATGGGGTACCTTCTTATTTTTCAGCTAGTAGGGGTTTGCAGCAAGGATGCCCTCTCTCACCATTACTTTTGCTACTTGTAGTGGAGGGATTAAGCCTACTCATCCGCGAAGAAAAGAGAATGGGAAGAATTACTGGCATCCACTTAACATCTACCATGTCTGTCACCCATATTTTTTTTGTCGATGACGTGGTCTTATTTGGGTGTGGAACTTATGAGGAATGGTGCAATTACATACTTGTTATTGATTTATTCATTGCCGCTTCAGGTATGGCGATTAGTGTTGAAAAATCCTCTTTTCTTATAAACAATGTATCTAATGATGTTATGGAGAAGGTAAAGGTGCATTTTCCATACAAAACTGAGGCAATGGAGAGGGGCTTCAAGTATTTGAGCTTTTGGCTTAAACCACTTGATTACAGGGTTGTCAATTGGAGTTGGCTCATTAAAAAATTGATTGTAAGATCAATCATTGGACCTACAGATTTTTATCATTGGGTGGACGCCTCATTCTGCTAAACTCTGTTTTAGGAGATTTACCTATCTATTGGTTTTCTTTAATGAAGATTCCTAGTTCTATTTTACAAAAGAGCAGAAGCTTGATGTTTAATTTCTTGTAGGGAGGAAACGCTGGAAAAAATGAATGCATCTGGAAAGTTGGGAGTCCCTGTCACAGTCCTTTGGTAATGGTGGCTAGAACATCATGAACCTTGAACGTTTCAATTCAATGCTAAGACTAAAAAACTTGTGGAGGGTCCTAACAATTAACGACATTTGGAGCAAAGTAATTAAGGCGAAATAGATCAAAAATATGACTTTCGTTGAATGGTTAAGAGAAGGTGAATACTCGACAACAAATACTTATATTATATGGAATTTTTTCCTTCGGGTCCTATGCTGAATCAGCAAGTCAATCTGTTGGAGAGTGGTCCGTAGTGACAAAGTACATATTGGGATTGACCTAATCACTGGAATGGAGAAAAACTTTGTTTTATCTCCTTCCCTTGTCATCTATTTGCATGATTATGTTTTTTTACCCTTGATCATATTTGTGTTGAAAAATTTGCAAATGGTTTTGGTGTACATTGGTTGTCGACAGAGGAACTCGAGTTGGGAGGTGCATGGAAAAAAGAATGGGGTTTATATATCCATTCTTTGAGATCCTTGGGTATCAAACTCAATGCTAAGGAGGATGCATGGGCTTGGTCATTTAATGAGTCCAATGGACAGGTAACAACAAAACTCGCTTACAAGTATATTATGGAGACATCTATGGATTTACATCAGGAAAGGTTATGGAAAGAATTTTGGAGATCGAGAATCCCCATTAAGATAAAGTTTTTTAGCTAGCTTCTTTTGATGAATAAAATTAGTTCTTGGTACAATCTATGTAAACGAGGTTGGATAGGTCCTAGTTTGTGTCATTTATGCAGAGATGAAGGTGAATCTGTTGCTCACCTTTTCGTGGAATATAAATTTGGTAAAGTTGTACGTAATCGTGTTGTTGAAGCCTTGGAAATTAATTTTGTTTCGGAGAACAAAAGTATTAAGGAAAATATTAATGATTGGTTTAGATTTGGTATTCCACCATGCTATCTTCCTTTCTTTTGCAACTGGGCTATTTGGCTTGTTAGAAATTATTGTATTTTTTCTAGTGTTGAACCTTCAGTTTAGAGAATTGTTCTTTAATGTATGGCACTTTTAGTTGAATTTACGATTCAAGGTAATAAAAGAAAGGACAGAATTATTGAGATGGGACCTAAGATCAAAGCAATCACAGGTTTTTTTGATGGGGTTGCAGCTAATTCGATGGGAGGTGTGGGAGTTGTTCTCTATATTGGTGGTGATCATTACTTTTTTATTCGATTGGGATGTGGATAGAGCACAAATACTAGGGATGAACTATTAGTCCTTTGGGGGCTGTTATTTTTTGTTGATGAGATGGGCCTCCTAGAGTGGAGAGTTTTTGGCGATTAAAAAACAATCATTGATTGGGTCAATGATGTGGTGTTACTAGAGATTCCTTCTCTCGATCATTGGTGTAGCAGAATCAGATATTTGATCACTATATTCCACAAATTTACTTGCAATCACATTTTCAGAGAACATAATCAGGTGGATGATAGGCTATCCAAAGAGGCCTTGGAGCTTGAATATGGATATTTGACTGTCCAAGAATTTGTGGAAAATGAAAAGTGGCATGAACATACTTTAAATTTTTCCTTTTATATGTTAAATGACATAGTTGTATTGACGAGCGATGAAGGGGGAGGGATAGAACATATTTTATAATGGTTGTTGTAGTTTATTTTGGGTATATGGAGTAATGGTTTTTAAAGCGATAGAGTTTATCTGCTTTTAAAGTTGATTTTCTGAATGTAAACATGTCCTTTGAAATAAAATAAGGATTGCATTTTTCTTCTTGAAAAAAGGGAAGACTATACAATGGGATCATAACTAATTTCAGAGTCCGCTCCTCTTGTTTCTGAAACAATATAGTTATATATGAATCCATATGAATGATTCCCAACCGAGTTTAGAATATAAATGAATACATGGAATGACTGTTCCACATGTTAAAGAAATGTAACTTTGAAATATATTCTATTGTACTTTTATTCTATTATTACTATTCCTCCTTCGAGAGATGTCCTTGATGTAATTTATCGTCTCAAATTCATGAGGTAAATCCTTCATTGTAAGTTGGGTCAATAGTACCCACAAAATTATTTTATAATGCTATTTTGATTCTTCCTAGGTAGGTCGTCCCCACTTAAAGGACTAGGCCAACCTAGTTAGGTAATTAGGTTACTCATTTGATGAGTATAAATAGGTAAGGTGCCTCCCTCATTTAGACACATCTCTCACACAAGTAAGTGCACAAGAGAGAGAGTGAGGAGGTCTGTTGGAGAGAGGAATTTGTTGGTCTTATTCTTGGGGTTGTTCACTGAACTTGGTTGAATTTAATATTGATGAAGTTTTACTAGGTTTTCTCCCCAGAGAGGGTTTCCCAGGGTAAATCTCTTTATTTTTTGTCTTGTTGTGCTCATCTTTCTTTCAATGATCCCTTTCGAAAGAATTTGTTTACATTATAATATATTTTGTCATCATAAATTGATACATAGAAAATAACATCAAGTTACTATTTGAGTACCCATAAACTCTTGATGCAACATTATGTTCCTTTGTGTAATCTAATGCATTAATTTTTTGACAAACTTAGTCGTAACTATGCTTACCTTTGACTCAACATGATGCATGTAAAACAACATAACCATATATTTGCAAGCTTACTTTTATCCAACATTTAAACCTACTATAGTTTTTCATAATCTTAAACTATATCCTTTCTATAACATGCATGCCAATAAGTAAAAAAAAATCGTGTACTCAAATAATCAACTCTTCATAGAGTACACAACAGACATGTACATATGTGATTCCATTAGGTCCGAGTGTTGTTAACCTGGCTCTAACACCACTTGTAACAAATCCAAAATCCTCAAGTAATTTTTAGGGAGATAGGGTAAAAAAAATCAACTTCATCTAACCAACCAAATGTTATCCTCAAAGCATACTTAACATTGTAATCAAGTTAAAATCTCTTCGACTCTATTCTCACATATAGGAAAAATGTGTAGGTTAGTCTAACTATTATTTCATCATACACTATTTAATATCCAACCAAAAGTAAGTTATACTACGGAATAACAAGCCACCTAGTGAACTTATCATTCCTATCCAAAATATTAACTTATATTTCAACAATAATGTGAGTCACAGTATTAAGTCAAGCTCTTATATTCATTCATCCAAGCATGATTACCAATTTAGAATAAAGGTTACTCAGACACATTACTAAATAAACATATCAAATATCCTTTAATCGAGTAGAGTAGTGTAATCCTAACAACCATGGTTCCTTTACATTCTTAGATTACTGATTCATGCAAAATGATCACTCTGTGATAACAGTAATAATAAATAGCACATGATCTTTATAATTCTCAAGGTTAATAATGAAAAATGAGTACTTTTCACCAAGAAAATTCAAATCATTTATCTATAGTCGAAACTACTTTAATCATAAATATATAAATAAATAGAGTTATTACATATCCTCCTGAAAGCTATGATCAATTACCCAATTAAATAAATATTCCAGACATTCTTTTTATAGTCATATAACTACAATACTAAGTATAAACGAATAAAATAACAAAAGAAGATAAACAAAGAACATTCATAATTGAATAAAAAGGTCATCTAGGAATATATACTAAATTATTTCACTCTACATAATAAGAATTGATCATTATATCTGAAAAATACTTAGTTCAACTAGTAGATAAGGTGAATCAAGGCATGGACGCTGTTAGATTTTTATCATTTAAGCAATATAATCTAGGATCTTATCTGAGAGAATATCATGCACAACAAAAATCACAAGAGACAAGAGACACAAAGAATTTTCCTCGGGTAAACCATAAGGAGAAAACCCCGCAACTTCCTCAGAGATAGAATGAGCACCAATGGCAGCAGTAAAACCCAAAGATAGAAAAGATGATCTCCATAGTTGTTCTCTCTCTCTCACTTGAGTGAGCTTCTCCTCTCTCACTCATACACCCCAATGAGTGAGTGTGTGTGTGATAAATAGAGAGGCTCACTCTCTATTTATATTCTTTCATTCACTTAAATTCCAGTCCAACAAGTCAGCCCCAATTAACAATTACTTACCAGAGCAGACATCTCTATGAGAGTCTAATAACCCTAGTGCCCCACAACTATGGGGACTTTGCCCTCCGATCAACAAGGAGGGTTAAACTTGACTCAATTGTGGGGATTATTTCACCGACTTACAATGGAGGGTTAAACTCAATGACTTTACATGAATTGTTTACAATATTGAATCTCTCAATCAGAACATCGGGGCATGACATGACTCAATTACATTACAGATACTTCTCAAAATAAACATTGGGGTACAATACATAAAATATACAAGTGAATACATTCCGAATTTACAAATACATCAACACTCCCTCTTAACTAGAAAGGTATTCTCTCGACACAATTTATCAACATAGGTCTTCTTCTCTGTATCCATTGGATGATCATCGAGTTATCGTCATCTTCATCATCAAGTCATATTCATTACTGGATCTGGATCATCACTCGATATGGATCATCACTGCTGGATCATCATCACTAGATCTGGATCGTCATTAGATCTGGATCATCACTGCTGGATCATCATCACTGGGTCTGGATCATTAGTCGATTAGGATCATCATTGCTCGATCATCATCACTGGATCTGGATCATCACTCGATCTATATCATCACTGGGTCATCATTACTGGTGTTGTCTATCGATTCTTCTCGTCATAGGAAGTTCTATAGAGCTAGCCCTTTTTCATGCTGGTTGTAGGCCTAGCATCCATGTAGGTCTTCTTCAGCGCTTATATATGATCCTAAGTCAGAGTGGCCCGCCCAACACTTACATATAACCATGAGAGGAACACATCCAAAAACCATGTCAGAAAGGCATGCCCAACACTCACATCTGACCATAGGAGGAACACATCCAAGAACCATGTCAGAAAGGCCCAACACTTACATCCAGTCATGGGAGGAACACATCCAAGAATCATATCGGAAAAGCTTAGCACTCACATCCAATCATGGGAGGAACACATCCAAGAACCATATCGGAAAGGCTCAGCACTTATATCTGACCATGGGAGGAACACATCCAAGAGCCATGTCATAAGGGCTCAACACTTATATCCAGCCATGTGGGGAATACATATAGCATCCATGCTAGAAAGGCTCAGTACTTATATCCAGCCACGTGGGGAACACATCCCACACCCAGCTAGAAGGGCTCAACACTTTTATCTGATCATGTAGGAACAAATCCCACAATCTCCTCAGAATGGCTCTGCACTTATATATGATCATGTGGGAACACATCCCACAGTCACATCAAAATGGCTCTACACTTACATCTGATCATGTGGGAACACATCCCACAGTCACATCAGAATGGCCCTCACTTCTAGGCTGAGTATTCCTGGTAACTGACCAAATGCCTCCATTCTCCCAGAGAATGGCCTTCCGTGCTTATATTTGATCATGTGGGAACACATCCCACAGTCACCTTAGAATGGATTAGCACTTACATCTGACCATGGAAGGAACCAATCCTCTCACCATGTTAGAATGGCTCATGGACTCATCACTTCCCCTTGGAGGGAACCTCGATTTGGAGAACACCAAGCTTCTCCCTAAAGTACTCAAACTTCACTCTAGCCAATGGATTAGTCAACACATCAACTATCTGTTTGTTTGTCGCAACATACTGGAGCTTCATTGCTCCTCTCTACACCATATCCTTGATATAGTGATATTTGATCTCGATATGCTTTGACTTATCATGGAACACTGGGTTCTCAGACAACTTCACACAACTCTGGTTGTTGCAATATATACAAGTCGTATTCAACTAGATATCAAATAAATCAGACAGTAGCTTCCTTAGCGATACCGCCTCACAACTAGTTGAACAAGCTATGACATACTCTACTTCAGCTATACTCAGTGCCACACATGACTGCTTCATGCTAAACCAAGAGATCATACATGATCCCATACTGAAGTAGCACCCTGAAGTTCTCTTTCTATCGATGGCACTGCCTGCCCAATCTGAACTAACATAACCTTCCAGTTTAATCTTCTGATCAGCCTTATACTTGAGCCCATAATCAAATGTACCCTTCAGGTACCTTACTGCATGCTTTGCAACCATAAAGTGAACATGTCTCAATGTGTTCACAGTAAAGAAAATATATGGTCTTGTATTCGTCAGGTACATCAAGGAAAAAATCATTAGCTGATGCATCGTAGCATCAACCGTCTCTGATGAAACATCACTCAATAGCTTCAAGTTCGATGCCATAGGCGTGGTCATGGCGTTGCAGTCCATCATCCCAAACCTCTTCAGGATCTCTACCGTATACTTCCCTTGTCCCAGGAAAATTCCATCTGCATTCTGCCACACCTCCATGCCTAGAAAGTAGTGCATCATACCCAAGTCCTTCATCTCGAACTCGGTAGCAAGTCTCCTTCTTGCAACTTTAATGAGTTCCTTTTTCTGTCAGGAAGAAGTCATTGACATATAACAGGAGCATCACTAGTCTTCTGCCTTCAACCTTGAAGCAAAGGTTGGAGTCCACTTTACTCTCAGTAAAGCCTAGATTCATCAGTAAGCTATCCATCATGTCGTACCATGTCGAACCTCGGGATCTTCTACAGTCACTCCCTCTGAAGCGGAGCATCATACTCCCTCTGTCTTTCGTACTCTATGCACTGAAACATTCTTTACTGGAGTGAAAAGTAGCTACCTCTGCTACTAATATTCTATGTATCCATCTAGGGTCATTGGATACCAAGATCCTCTATCTTGAACCTTTTCAAAAGTTCTTCTCGCACCCATTCGTGAGCTTGTCATCCTCTATAGGCTTCCATCTTCAACCTATAGCAAAGGTTAAGATCTTCATCACTCTAGGTGATATTCAAGCTCCTCATGTATGTGTTATCCCATGGGTGTCTTCTGAGATCATACAAGGCCTTATTTAATTTTCACACATGATTCTTCCTGTCATGTGTCTCGATTCCCACTGGCTACAAATGTATCTTCATAGTCTATGCCTTCTTTTTGTGAGAAGCCTCGTGCTACAAATCTTTCCTTGTATCCCACGATGTTTCCATCTACTGCATGATAGAACTATGAACTTCCCTTAAGGTCTCGATACTGCATCCTAGACATCATTCTTCTTGAATTGGTCTCCCCTTTCTTCTTAGTTACTTCTTCATATCTGGAAGGTCCTGCATCAATGACATCGCTGCATTCGTCATATTATTCTTCATCTTGAACTGTCATCACTTGTTCTTCGGAACAAGTCTCATCCTTCTTTGCTTGTAGGCGATTTTATGCTATCTTTCCTACAAGTCAAATGCATTAGTTGTATGGTTAGAAACATTTCATAAGGTATATTCACAATGAAAAATTCTTATGCATAAATATATGATCATGCAACTATTTTATCCAATACAACATTCATCCATATCCCACGAAAACGTTTTTAGATGCCTTCCACCTCTACCAGGACATCATTGAGATTGTGCACTAATCCAATATGTCAGCAAAGAGGTTGCATTCTAGGTAAGTAGCAATGGAGATTTCTATAGCACCATGAGCTACTTACCCATCACATGCATATTAGTAGTATATTGTCATTAATGCAAACATTCTACCATGCATAATACATCAACTAAATATAAACAAATGCATAACAAAACAATATCATGAAATGAAAATTGAATACTTGTCTTTATTTGTTTTGTGGGTAGACTCCTTCTTAAGCCTTCAACTTCATCATCTTCTTCATTCATCATTTCTTATCCAAATGCTAAGATGGGTAAGAGGTTCTTCAAGAGTTGAGTTCTTCATATTCCTCATAGCTTGAGGGATCTTCTTTGGATGGTGAGAGCTTGATCTTTAGTTTCTCCCATCTTCTTTTCTCTTATTATGAGTCGAGCTTCTTCTTGTGTGTGCTCTTCTGAGAGTCTGCTGAAAGTAATCACTTCCTTCTGGCACACGTTCCTTGAATGAATGAATCCCATGATCCTGGGAGGCCATTCAAGTTGTTTACCACAACTTCTACATTCTCCACTTCAGTTTCTCCCATCTTATTTTCTCTTATTATGAGTTGGGATTCTTCTTGTGTGTGCTCTTCCGAGAGTCTGCTGAAATTAATCACTTCCTTCTGGCACACGTTCCTTGAATGAATGAGTCCCATGATCCTGGGAGGCCATTCAAGTTGTTTACCACAACTTTTGCATTCTCCACTTCAGTTTCTCCCATCTTCTTTTCTCTTATTATGAGTTGGGATTCTTCTTGTGTGTGCTCTTCCGAGAGTTTGCTGAAAGTAATCACTTCCTTCTGGCACACATTCCTTGAATGAATGAATCCCATGATCCTGGGAGGCCATTCAAGTTGGTTACCACAACTTCTACATTCTCCACTTCTTCTTCTACCGCTTCAAGTTGTTCTTTGATTTGTAAAGTATCACTGTACGGTTTCTGCATTCTGGATCTTCACATTCTTCAACTGTTTTCTCAAAGTCATCTTCTGATTTATGTTCTTCCCTTCAAATATCTTGGACAAGGAATAAAACATCTATTTAGGTGTCTTTAGAGAAGACACTTGTGGTATAAGGTGATCCTCTATTGAATCAGCAATGATCTTCTTGGCCTTGACCAAGTTCTTCTTGAGTAAGGCTTAAGCCTCATCTCCCTCTGGAACTGGAACCTCTCTACTTATGTAGGTGTCCAATTCATTTCCTTCAAGAACTAGTGATATCCTATCTTGGAATTTGTCAGCCTCACCAAGCTTGTCATCAAGCTGGTGTGATTAGTCATCTTGAAATGAGAACCTCAACTGTAAATAGCAAAAGATTAGATCTTACCGATTTGAGGTGTTCATCGTGGTTCCAGAGCTGGTTGATCTAGGGTTTGTCAGAGAAACCCTAATTTTCAAAACTTGGAATATTTCATATCTAATTGGATAGAAAGATAGACCTCTTCAAGGTGAGCTATCCAATGTAATCCTTTTCTGAAAACAGTGAAGGGAATTTCCCGGAACAGGAAGCCCTAGTTTACCAATTTCTTCTGCAAGAATTCTTGATACTATTTCTACAGTATCTCCAAAATTACTTCTCCTCTATGTCTAAAATTTCGTACTTAGGTATCGTTGCTTGTCCTTGTTCCAAAACCATAGGTTTCATCAGAATTGGTTTCACCAATTGGGACTTATGATCGGTTTCCCAAGGTTATCTATTTTAGTACTGTTCAACATAGCGAATTTGTACAGACTACCTTGTGTCACCGTTTCATCATCTGGGTCTAAAAATTTGACCAAAGAAATTAAAATCTGTAAAATTTCTGGAACTTCTTCAGAATTGTCATTTGGACCTTCGTAGCCCGAGATATAGTAATTCTCCCTAGGTCTCCTGTTTGGGGAGGAATCCTGGGAGAGGTTGGAACCCTAACTTGGAGGGATCATATCTCCTAGAATATAGAGAATCTGAGGCTGAAACTTGGACATAGTGTACATAAATAATTTTTCTTCGACCCGTGAAACTTTCAACTCCTAATAATTCTGCAATCCGAATATTTAGTGAATGTACCAAAACTTATCAGTTTTAGTATTTAGGGTTTTTCTCGCCCTGGGTCAAATTAGGGTTTGAATTTCCTGGGGTATCACCCAACCAAAAATATCAATCCAAGTATCTAAACTTCGATTTTGACAAGGAGATTAATCCTATGCCGGGCTCACTCAAAAATTCCTCTTCTGAGAAAAGCCCTAATTTCCTGTAGCAAAAACTAAAAATGCCTGGAATCAAATTCTTCTTCGACAGAAAGATGCGCCCTTCAATGGAGAGTCATCCTAGCATACTTTTGCTAATGGATTGTGGAGAGAGACCCAAAAAGTAAGAATCCCTAGCTTTTGTAGCTGCACAATGTCTTATTCTTAGGTTAGCTCTGATACCATGTTAGATTTTTATCATTTAAGCAATATAATCTAGGATCTTATCTGAGAGAATAACATACACAACAAAAATCACAAGAGACAAGAGACACAAAGAATTTTCCTCAAGGAAACCATAAAGGAGAAAACCCCACAACTTCCTCAGAGATAGAATGAGAACCAATGGAAGCAATAAAACCCTGCAACTTCCTTAGAGATAGAATGAGCACCAATGGCAGCAGTAAAACCCAAAGATAGAAAAGATGATCTCCACAGATATTCTCTCTCTCTCACTTAAGAGAGCTTCTCCTCTCTCACTCATATGCCCCAATGAGTGAGTGTGTGTGTGTGATAAATAGAGAGTCTCACTCTCTATTTATATTCTTTCATTCACTTAAAGTACACTCCAACAAGTCGGCCCCACTTAACAATTACTTACCAGGGCTGACATCTCTATGAGAGTCTAATAACCCTAGTGCCCCACAACTGTGGGAACTTTTCCCTCCAATCAACAAGGAGGGTTAACCTTGAATCAATTGTGGGGATTATTGCCCCGAATTACAATGGAGGGTTAACCTCAATGTCTTTACATGACTTTCTTACAAAATTGAATCTCCCGATCGAAACATCGGGGCATGACATGACTCAATTACATTACAAATACTTCCTGGAATAAACATCGGGGTACAATACATAAAATATACAAGTGAATACATTCCAAAGTTACAAATACATCAACAGAAGCAACACTCCACCCAAGCATAGGCCAACTATGTTCTACAAATTTTCAACACAGTTTCCACCCCTAAGCTGGGAAGGAATCCACTAGGGAGGATGTTTAACTAAGTCTTTCAACATGACCTAGAATCTAATCTCATAGCTTAAATGATAAATTTTGACCCTTGATAAAAAAAATTGATTAAACCAACGATAGATACGACCTTTTAGTTAATAATTTTGACTCTTTAAAGAATAGATATACATATTATGGAGCACTCAACCTCCAATAGCATAATTACAAATAACGAATTATAAAATTCTATTTTATTAAGAAAACAACCATTCAAAATTTTGACACTTTCATAACTTCCATTGAGTCCACCCAGCAGTTGGCATTGTTTGTTGGAGACAAAGGATTCCACAATCGACTTGGCAGGTTCAATATCGACTTCGACAGATTCAACACCCTAACATGAATCATCAACACCAGTGACTGAAGAACTATGACAGATTGTCTCTGTATCTTCCAATCACATGTAATGGTTGAACTTCTAGAACCATTCCAACTTCTTTGGTAAATGAACGTAACAAGGATACAACCTAAGTGTTCTCAACACTTTATTTAATCATGTACATTATTCTAATATACATTAGTAGTGAAGATACATATTTGATTCAAATTCTTGCATATTGTCTATGTGTGTGTATGTTTCTTTGTGTAGTGTATTCATGGCTTTGCTTATTATTAATATGCTTCTGCCATAACAATACTTGATTCATACAATCAAACTATTGTCCCTGTCGTGCACCTAGGCACGGTCGGATAATTTGTGTTAGAGCTTGCTTATGCTTAACTCGTGTGTAGAAACTTTTATCGAGGTTACCTGACTTATGCCTATTCAAACACGCTCGCAAAATCAGGAATCCAAGAAGACACTACCTTCAACTTCATAGTATCTATCTACTCGCACTACTATACCGAAGATGGCCAATGAAACATACAATAGACATGTAATCGACTAGAGAGAGCAAGTCATAGAGAAAGAACTGGCTCGACAACGAACCAAAATGTTCACCTAGTTCAATGAGATTCTCACATGATTTGCCTGGACATCAGGAGTATTCTTAACAATATCCAACTCTGACAAAATCAATCCATTAAAGGTGCAGTTGAGCTTGGAAATACCGAATCTTGAACGAAATATTTGTTAAGATTTCATATTCTAGACTAGATATCATT
Organism: Pseudotsuga menziesii; assembly: GCA_001517045.1. Taxonomy (NCBI): domain Eukaryota; kingdom Viridiplantae; phylum Streptophyta; class Pinopsida; order Pinales; family Pinaceae; genus Pseudotsuga; species Pseudotsuga menziesii. Next base: position 129,647 of record LPNX010711180.1, on the reverse strand, counting down.
AGTGTTTAATCCAAATTCACAACATTAGCATATGCAGAATCACTGAAAGAAACACAATCACAATATAGACACAATATTTATCCTAGGAAACCCTCAAGGGGAAGAAAACCCAACAAAAATTCCTCTGTATAAGATGTATATGATAAAACCCCAAAACAGGTACTCTCCTCCTTGCTAATCTCTCTCTCTCTCTCTCTCTCTCTCTCTCTCTCTCTCTCTCTCTCTCCCCATATGTTGTACTCAAGTGAGTGAGTCTTGTGTTCTAATGAGGAACACAACTCTTCTATTTATACACTCCATGTCAACTTGAATTTTACCCTAACAAGTCGGCCCCACCAAACTATCTGGGTCGACTTCACCTAGGAATACTCAAAACAGTATTATATTATATTCATTGAGGAACTAATGACTTGAATTACAATGAAGGATCTACCTCATGACTCTATGATGACCAAATACAATAGTAACATCTCAATGGAGGAATAATAGCATCTCCCTTGGGTCACATCAGTAAAATACATTTAGAATATCCTTTGAAGTTACAATATTTCAACACTCTATAATATCCCGAATTTTTGACCTAACACTTATGGGCATACACCCAATTGCTTATGATGTTGCTTTGATGTTTTATTTTGTATATCGGGCATAAGACCCCACTACACCTGAGAATGATGATTTGTTTGATATCTTGGGCGTAAGCTAATTGCATATGTTTTATGTATATGATTTCATGTGTTGGGCATGGACCCTAAAGCACATAATTGATGATATTTTTGTATTGAGCACAAGCTCTGAGGCACATGAGTATTTGATGTTTTGTGTTGAGCGAGAAGCTCTAGAGCACATGAATATTTGATGTTTTGTGTTGAGTGAGAAGATCTGGAACACATGAGTATTTAATGTTTGCATTGAGCAAGAGGATCTGGAGCGCATGAGTATTTTAATGTTTGTGTTGAGCGAGAGGCTCTGGAGCACATGAGTTAGGAAACCTTCATGTTGAGTAGGAAGATATGAAGCACATGAAAAGATAAGAATTGTAAGTGTTGGACTTAAGCCCTGGAGCATTCCAATTTGATGTTGAAAATAAGCATTGGAACATCAGATCCTTGGCCATTGTATCCCTAGGTGTATCCTACAAATACATCCTAGCATTAGTGTTGAGCGAGGGGCTCTAGAATTGCGCTAAGTTTGTAAATCCCTGTTTCTTAGCGTTGATGGACTCTAGATAATCGCTAGGAGTTACTAAAAAATTAATACTTTGAGTGAAAATGACTCTGATAAAACATTGATCACATATTACTTATTTTTAAGTGCTTAAATGAAATTTCGAATTTGTGTATCTCATCAAGTACTGAAGAACTACCATGTCAAACAAGGTAATCCAACATGCAAGGAGGTTTAGAGTTTCCTAACCTAGTTGACCTAACCCCTACCTGAAGGCCATAATAAAGAAGTGACTATAAGCTAAAAAGAAAAGTGTCATAGGATTGGGGATCATGCTATATGATACCTAAAGTAAAATTGTTAACAAAGATATATATAAATATATATTTTATACATAATATGTATAAAAGAGTAAGTACAAGTAATAATACTGGTAAATATGAATAATAATGAAAGGGTCTATGTATTATTATTATTACTAATGTTAATTAAATATTAAAGACCTACAAGAGTCAAAGTATGAACTAGTCAAAAGTTTCTAAGTTAAATTTAAATAAATATTAAATTTACCTAAATTAAGTAAAAAGGGTTATTTCAAGGAAACAAATGATTCTTGATTTAACTGCCCCTTTTCCTGAAAAGTATGTCTATAAACACCCAAGCCAAAGAGAGGCTTGGGGATCTTTTGATTATTCCATAATTCTACCTGATTATTCTCAAGAGAGTTCTTCGAGAGCATTTTTCCCAAGAGGAAAATAGAACTGATACAAAACCTGTTATCCCAGCTAGGGAAGCCTTGCCTTAGGAGATCTAAGCTACTTGCATGTTGGAACCAACTCAGGGGGGATCCAGATTGAAACCAGGAACAGTTCTGGGTCATGTTTGTGTGGAACGTGGTAGTGCCCAAGTTATTCGGTTATCTGAACAGAGGTCAAAACTATCTATGTCCTTATTAATGTCGTGTGTTTGAGTATGCAGGGATTTCTAGCTATTAAAATAGCTTCAAATTGCTGGTATGAGGTTTCTTGTCCTTCCTTATAATTTACACAAGTTTTCTTATTAAATGAAGAGATTAAATTCTGGAAGGATAAATAGTATCTGTCTGTTGTAGCTAGGTTATTTTGTTTACTTAAACATGATTTTATAGATAAGGAAATATAGATCTTATTCATATTATGTAATGAGAGACTATCACCTATATTTTTATCAGTTTTCAAAACCATAGGAGAATTTAGTCTCTGTTATTTTTGCATTATTCTTTCATCATTTACATGTTAAATTCAGTCTTCTCTAGAGAGCATATTTGTTTTAACAGAGTTCAGATTTATTAATTTAGATAGATTTCCTGGTTATTGTTCAACTTAAATACAAGAGTAATAACATAGTTTATATGTATATAAACCACATTAAAATTGACTATTAAACTATCAACCAAAGAACTAATTAAAATTCACAAAAACTAAATTATCACCATTAAAATCCAACCCTACATCTTTCTTTGTTGGCATATTTCATATTTCCAGCAGGCTCATTATTTCAACCATCGAAACTATTCTATATAGTTGTAGCATAAACGAGATAAACAGAATTAACATAATTAAACTCGAAACCTACAAATAAACATAACAAATATAAATTTTAAACAAACCCCAAATAGTACATTTCCATTATAAAATTCTCTGCATAACATGGCAGCCATTGAGACCTGTTAAGATCCGGTTGTAGGCCTAACTATTATATCAAATATATCTACTATTTACTACCAAACTAAGAATCACTTTCATATTTAATACAAACCAAAATATTAAACAAACATATCCATTTAAAAGAGCTAGGATCGAATCTTGTAGGCTCACTTTTTTACAAACGAAAACTAAAACAAACAATTATCCAGGAATCAAATCTCGTAGGGATCGATTTTAAAACATCAAATATAAACTATGCTAACAGAACTAAATGCACACAGTAATATTTATCAAACTATACACAGGCTGGGTATTCACATGAGGGTTGAATCGCACCTATCAAATCTCAACTATAAACCCATTCTTAAACCATAATCAAAATCGCTACTCTGTCACATCTCTACATTAAATAAAACAATAGAATATACATGATGTGTTTCCATATTAAGGCTCATGGCTGAGAGGTAAAACCCCAGTCATAATCAACATTAAAAACAAAACCCAAACCATTTTAAATGCCAAAATAACTCTTTTAAACCCTACTGTCTACACTGTTACATCCACGACATTTACAAAATATATGACAGTATGCCAAGCTAAGAACCATAGCATTAATAAACCCCATGCACGTTAAATAAACCATGTATTTCATAGTTATAAACATTTACAAGTAATATGCACACAATCACGATTCAATAGGGTGCCATTGCAAGCAATGGCATTGCCATAGATTAACACATCATTTAAAACCAAAATACAGAGCTCCCCATTAAATTATCAAACCATACGATTAAGATACAAAACCAAAACTATTACAGAGCTAAGTCTTTATCTGGAAAGACATGGCTCAAAGTCTCCATACTTAAACCCACATCGAAATAGTATTTACAATGCATCCCCGAATGCCCATTATCACAAGAGGCCCATATAGTCAAAACCATAACCAAATATTCACAACATTAACCCTTTCAACGTAGAGCTCAAAGATCTATTAATCATTACACACAGAGGTAAAAGGCCTATGCTATTGCAGGGCTTACCTGTGGAAGGGTATCATAGACAGTCCTATTAAAACAACAACGAGCCATGAATGGAAGCCACCCTATCACCTGCAAATCAAAACAAAGCACCATTAGAAGTATGTTAATACTCAACCTAAAGCAAACAATAAAACAATGCTGCAAAAAATAGACTAAGAGCATACCTTCCAACGCAGAGTGGGCATGTTACTCCACGTAGTGATGAACCTCGAGAGCCAAACCATGCAGACATCCCAACATCAGAACCAAATGCAACCCAAAACACGACAAACCAAAGATTAGGGCTTGATTTTACCTCATCCCAAGGAGTCATAAATGCACCACCCTGTCTCCCACCCTCGACGTGATTTTTAACCATATCCATATAGTCCAAACCCCAACGTTTGTGATTTTTCATTAAACCTCCATTAAAACCCTCGTTGGCATAGTTAAGCCATAGTTTCATGGCATATGGAATATGCCATGAAGGGTTTTCCACATAAACCATAGTATATCCAAAAATTAATATCATGTTTGTCAAGTCTTATGACTTAAGCCTATAAGCCTATAACCCTAGTATTTACACTTTGTTATTTACATGTTATAAATACATATCAAAGGGATAAAAAATATCATAGCCTCAATCCACAATAATAATGTCAACCATGAAGATTCAGGTCTTACGACCCCACCTCTGTGTAAACAATAGTAGCAGGAATAGTTAGGCCATAAATTTAGTCATCTTGTCTTCGATAGGAATAGGATAGTGTAGCATAGATAACATGTCATAGGATGTCATGTTTAGATGTCGTAGCTAGATTCTTCCATCGAATGAACCTGCACAAAAAAGGAGAAGTTTTCATTAGTTCAAACATGAACTAAGTAAACCTTGTAACAGTAAGCATAACCATTTAATTCTCCAAGTGGTCCCATAAGGGATACAAATCCCGCCACTCCACCCCTTGACAGTTAAAGGCAACTAAGAACTTTCCATAAATAAATCCATAAACAATGAACAACACAGATAACCAGGAAGTAAGATACAACTGAACAAGCATATGCACACGTATGATAAATAATAATCACTAGCAGAGTAATCATTTAAACTAGTTCGAGTAATATAAACGTAGTGCATAATTACATCAGCATTACATAAGAAAACACATATAAAGGTAAGGGAAACTTATGACACTTCGACTTGGTAAACAATAACCAACAGATTCCACAGAAGATGAATTAATGTCCAGAATAGGTAGTATTTAACGCCTACAATTTTATTTTATTTTTGAATTTTGGGGACATTACACACTCCCCCTTAACGAGAAGGGTATTCTACTGACAACATCATCATCAAATATAGGAGTATCTAGAGAGAGTATATTCAATAGTATCGAGGTAATACATCTATACATCATAGGAAGTTTTCAACATTCATCAGTAACTGTAACAGTTAATCTTCAATGTCTTCATCTTCTTCAGCACACGATTACTTGATCCTTTTGCATCAACAATTCAATATTCCGATCCTTCGTAGTAGCTCTTAGATATTCTTGATCCTTTGCAGCAACACTTTGATCTTCTTGATCCTTCATAGTAGCAGCACTTTGATCCTTTCGATCCTTTGCAGAAGCACTTTGATCTTCTTGATCCTTCATAGCATCACTTCAATTTTCTTGTTCCTTCTTAGTAGTAGCACTTCAATTCTTTCAATCCTTTGCAGTAGAACTTCAGTCTTCTCGATCCTTTGTAGCAACACTTCAATCTTATTGATCCTTTGCAGCCGCACTTCGATCTTTTCGGTCCTTCCCTGTCGCGCTACCTATAGTACACATGATCTTTTTGCGGGATGATCAATCCTTGTCACTTTAGGACATAGGTCCAAGGATGATGCAATCCTCCATCAGCCAACTCCCCCTTAACGAGGAGGGTCCATAGTATTGATCAGTTGAATCATATACAACTAAATGTAGATCTCGATTGCACCTATATGCAGGCCCCGTTGTTCGTAAGGACTCATCGTAGAGCATCCTTAGCTTCAAATCTAGGACCACTCCTAAGCGAGTGTTATACTATCACATCCACATATACATGTAGGAATACTCTCCATACAATCTTATTTTTTGTAGCTGCATATCTGGACTGCACCTAGGTGTCATCCCTCATCATAGGACATCCTCATCCTGTTAGATCTAGGACCACTCCATGCGAGTGTTATACTACGACATCCATGAGGACTCATCATAGAGAATCCTTAGCACTAAATTAAGTACCACGCCCAAGTGAGTGTTATTCTATGGCATATACATATAAATTTAGGTATACTCTCCATGCGATAGTAACGTCTGCAAGGAAGATCTCGACCGCACCTAAATTTTGTCCCTGTCATCCATAAGGACTCATTGTAGGACATCCTTAGTGTGAAATCTAGGACCATTCGCAAGCAAATGTTATACTATGGTATCCACAAATGAATGTGGGTACTCTCCATGCAAGAGTAATGTCTATAGGGCCATCCTTAGCTAGCAGGGACCACTCTCAAGAACATAGTGTTATTTCATGCAAGACCATCCTCAAGAGAGGATACTATCATCCATAAGTGAATGTTGGACCTTGTCAGAGTATTCAAATGTAATTGGCCTCTTTCATACTGGAGCTTCACTATCATCTGTCATCGATGACAATATTATCATCACTCCCCATTTTTCGAGAGGATCCATATTATCAACCTTCTCCCACATTGTCCAAGGAGGGTTCATATCTTCGACCTGTTCTTCCTTTTCGAGGAGAGTCCATATCTTTGACTTGTTCCTCCTTTCTGAAGAGGGTCCATATCTTCATCATTCCTTCTTGCAAGGAAATTTTTTAGTATCATCACCGTTCCTTCTTGCGAGGAAAGTCTTTTATGACTACACCAAGCTTGTCAAAAATATATTCAAACGTTACTCAAGATAGAGGCTTGGTCAGCACATCAACAAATTTCTCATTGATACTCACATACTGAAGCTTTATAGATCCCTTTTGTACCATATCTCTTATATAAAAATATTGGATTTCTATGTGCTTTGAATTATCATGGAACACAGGATCCTCTGTCATATTTATGCAACTTTGGTTATCACAAAGAATCACTCTGGTATCCAACTCCATGTCAAATAGTCCTGACATCAGTTTTCGAATCCACATCGCTTCACAACTAGCGGAGCAAGATACTATGTACTCTGCTTCAGTTGTACTGAAAGAAACACTGGATTGTTTCTTACTAAACCATAAGATCATGGCGGATCCCATACAATAACATCCACATGAGGTGATGTTCCTGTCTATGACACTTCCTTCCCAATCTGAATCTGTATATCCATACATTCTATAGCCATGATATCTACCATAGTAAAGTCCAATATCTATCGTACCTTTTAGGTACCTCATCACATGATTTGAATCTATTAAGTGAACCCATCTAGGTTTAACTAGATACTGACTTAATGTGTTCACAACAAAGCATATATATGGCCTTGTATTCATCAAATACATCAATTACCCAATGATTTTTTTGTATTGAGTCATGTCCACTAACTCTGATGACTCATCAGATAACAACTTCAAGTTGGTTTCCATGGGTATGGACATGACTTTACAATCCAACATATCAAATCTTTTCAATATTTCTATTGCATACTTTCCCTGGTGCAGAAAGATTCCTTCCGGGATTTGCCACACTTTCAACCCGAGGAAATAATGAATCAATCCAGGATCTTTCATCTCGAATTCTTTGTCTAGCTTATTCTTTATCTCTATGATATGTTTCAAATTTCTAGTCATAAATAGATCATCCATACAGTAATAGTATGATAGGTTCATCATCCATAGCCTTCGTGTAAAGGTTAGGATCATCTTTACTTTTGGTAAAGCCCAAGCTTGGAAAGAAGATATATATTCTGCCATACCAATCTCTATGAGCTTGCTTCATTCCATACTGATCCTTATTTAACTTACATACATGAGTCACTCTGTCTTCGACTTCAAATCCTTGTGGTGTTTTGATGTAAACCTCTTCCTCAATCATACCATTCAGGAAGCTTGTCTTTACATCCATCTGGCGTAGATCCCACTTCATCATGGAAGTAAGTGCCACGATGGTTCTGATGGAAGTGTACCTTGCTACTGGAGAAAATTTCTCTTCATAATCAATCCCCTCTTTCTAAGAGAATCCTCTAGCCACAAATCTTGCCTTGAACTTTTCAATACTTTCATCAGTAGCATGTTTTATCTTGTAGATCCATTTCAAAGATACCACACTCTTGTTTTTTGGTTTGGGTACTTTATCCCAAACATCATTCTTCATTATTGACTAGTATTCTTTCGTCATTGCTTCTACCCACTTTTTCTTCTATGCAGATTCCTCGTAGCTGGTGGGTTCTTGATTTATAAGGCCACACATCAAAGCTACATAAATAGAAATAGATTTGATCTTTTGCTTGTTCTTGTGGATCCTTCTAAAGCTCCATATCTCTATGCTTCTTGTATGATTCCTCTTACCCAAGTAGGTTTTATCTTTTGAGACATATCCATAGTAGGGGGTTCCTGAGGTTCTAGCATATCATGATCTTCATATGCTACTATATCACGAAAGGGTTCAGCTTCTACCATTCTGGGAGGTACATCCTCTTCATGTACTTCTTCAGTATGACACCTTTTGGATTTCTTAAGAGCTATCTCTTCATCAAATGTTACATCCCTACTAATCTCTATATGATGGAATCCTAAAATGTATATCATGAAGGCTTTGGAGACTTAACAATATCCAACAAATATTCCCTTCTTTCTAGAAGGATCCAACTTGGTTCTCTTCTCTTCAGGAATATGTACATATACTGGGAATCCAAAATTCTTGAGATGGCTCACTTCAAGTTTCTTTCTTGTATGCATTTCTTCAGGAGTATTGAATCCAAGAGTAATGTAAGATAATATATTCTGTACATATATGTTTTTCCTTGCTTATTTAGCCCATAGGTGCATGGGGAGGTCTTGGTCATGAATCATTGTCTTCAATGCTTCCATCATGGTTATAATATTTCTTTCCACAACACCATTTTGTTGAGGATTATAGGGAGTGGTTAGTTCCCTCTTGATTCCTGCCTCCTTGTAGAATGATTCAAATTCTTTTGAAGTGTATTCTCCACCATTATCTGATCTCAGTGTCTTGATTCTTGTTTCTGAATGGTTCTCTATCAAAGATTTGAATTCCTTGAATTTCCCGAACACTTCGCTCTTTTTCTTCAAGAAGTATATCCATGTATTTCTTGAATAGTCATCAATAAATGTGACATAATATTCATATCCACTTAGCGATATGGAGGGCATAGGACCACATACATCAGAATGAATTAATTCTTTAGTATTTGTTTCACTTTTCAGAAAGGGATTCTTGATGTTCTTTCCTCTTGTGCATCCTTTGTGAGTTACCTCATGATCAATATTCAAATTTGGTAACCCTGTTACCACCTTGCTCACATAGGGCGGTGCTTTGTAATTGATGTGAGCATTCCTCCTACGCCATAGTTCAGTTGAGCTAGTAGTCTCATGGACAAGGGTTGTCTCTGGATGTCCTTTGAGCTTGTACAGTCCTCCTTCTTCTTCACCAATGACCTCAACATATTCAAGTGTCTTTTCTTTGGAACACATAAATACTTGTCCATGTATAAAAGCAACTCTATATCGTTTCTTATCTAGATCTGAGATGGAAAGTAATTTCTTTTTCAAACCTGGTACATACAATACTTCCTTCATCTTCATGGAAGTCCCATAGTTATTCTTGTAGCTTGATTCACCGATACCTTTGATGGGATATTGATATTCATCTCTGAATGATACTTTATGAGGAGACCTCTTTTCTTCAATTCTTGACAGAGTTTGCTTCTTCCTTGTCATGTGCTTTGAAGCACCACTATCAATAAGCCATGTATCTTCTCCAAGTGTTACATATGCAGAGATTGCAGAGAATAGTACATATTCTTCTACATCTTCTTCTTTTGTTAGTCTCTTTCGAGGTCGTTCTTCTTCTTCATCCCCATATTCAACTAGATGGGCATGATGTATTTTGTTGTTGTTCTTATTTGGTGGACACTCTCTGGCAAGGTGTCCTATCTTATGACAATTGTAGCATTGATACTTTGAGTAATATTTCTTCTAATTTACTCTTTTCTTTTGAAACTTTTTCTTTGAAGGTTTATGACTACCTTTCTTGAAGTTTGATTGTTCTCTTCCTTTAGTATGGATGGCTAAATCCTTACCATATTCTCTGAGTAGTGCTTCTCTGTTAGCTACTCTGTCTTCTTCTTGAATGCAATCTTCCCATATTATGTCAAAATCCATACTTTATGTTCTGGCATATAGAGTCTATATGAATGAGTCCCAAGGTCTAGTGAGACCATTGAGAGAATTCATAACTAGTTCATCCTCATCAAGGGTGTCTCCAATAGCACTTAGTTGTTCCTTGAACTGGGAGACCTTTGTGAAGTAACCTTGAATTGATTGTCCTATACTCATCTTGGTGCCCTTCAGTTGAGCTCTCAGACTCATCATTCAGTTGATGTTCCTTCCCTCATACATTCTAGAAAGTGCATCATACATTTTATTTGGTGTCTTCTTAGATGAAACTTTAGGGATCAAGTGATCTTTGATAGAATCAATAATGATCCTCATTGCCTTTATTAGGTCTTGTTCATGCTTCTCCTTAGCTTCATCTTATTTTGGTTCTGCAACTTCATCCTTGATGTACTTCTCAAGGCCATTCTCTTTCAGAATGATACCAATCCTATACTTCCATGCTAGGAAGTTTTCTATGCCTTCTGTATTGTCCTCAAGCTTAGTGCTTGGGGCCATCCTATCTAGGAGGTCATTAAAAATTGAAATTTCTCAAAATGAAAATCTAACCTTACCAAGAGATGCGATTTACTGAGGTGAGTTGGTTGGTCCAAATGATTTTTGGAGATCCAAAATCTTCACCCTTCAAAACTTACATGTGAGGTTGCAGCTTCTGTAGAATTTATGGTTCTGGTTTTCTACAGTTTTCTGGTTCAGGTCCAAACTAGGGTTTGGATTTCTCAGATATTTAACCAAGAAAAAAATTCGATCCTAGTTTCAATAGATTCTATCTATGGAGGAACAACTTTCTATGCAAGCATATCTTCCAAATTCCAAACTTTGAAAAAACCCCAATTTCTTCCGGAGGGGGAGGAGAGAGAGTTTCACCTTGTGAAAGCTGTCATATTCAAGCTAGCTCTGATACCATGTTAAGATTTCATATGCTAGACTAGATATCATTAGTGATTAATCCAAATTCACAATAGTAGCATATGTAGCATCACTGAAAGAAATACAATCACATGATAGAAACATTATTTGTCCTAGGAAACCCTCAAGGGGAAGAAAACCCATCAAAACTTCTTTGTATAATATGTATAAGATAAAACCCCAAAAAATGTATTCTCCTCCTTACTAATGTCTCTCTCTCTCTCGTATGCACTACTCAAGTGAGTGAGTCTTGTGTTCTAATGAGGAACATAGCTCCTCTATTTATACATTTGATTTCAAATTGAATTTTACCCTAACAAGTCGGCCCCACTGAACTGTCTAGGACAACTTTACATAGGAAGACTCAAAACAATATTACAGTATATTCATTGGGGTACTAATGACCTGACTTACAATGGAGGATTTACCTCATGACTCTCTCATGAAAAAATACAATAGTAACATCTCGATAAAGGAATAATAACATCTCCCTTAGGGTACATTAGTAAAACACATTTAGAATATCCTTTGAAGTTACAATATTTCAACAAGATTGACGCGTAATCCGTAGATAATTGGGTACAACAACTAGAATCCTATTACTCTATGAACCAACTCTCAGAAGCTGAAAAGATCACCATTGCATCCTTAAAGATGTCGACCTTTGTGCATTGCTGGTGGGACAACATATTCACAAAGATGGAGAAAGACGAAGACCCCATAGAGACATGGGATAAATTTGTCAAGTTCCTTCGGAAGGAGTTCTACCCGCCCAAGTACATTGAACAACAATATAAGAAGTGGTAGCAACTAAGGAAATGGAAAGACCAGACCATGCAGATTTGCACCGATGAGTTCTATCGGCTAATTGCTAGACTTGGCATTCAAGAAGAAGAGAAATTGATTTATTTTAAGTATATCAACATATTCTCCCGGTACATGTAGCAAGAAATCAATTTTTTGATTGTGAGTACGCTTGCAAATGCATTCCACTATGTCGGTAAGCTTGAATCCAAATAGAAAGGAAAAGCACGCTTCGTGACTAAGCAGACATGATGAACATCCGACAAGAAGTCACTAGCCAACTACAACAAGTCAAGACACCCTTGTCAGTCGACCCTGCCAAAGAAATACTATGGAAAAAGGAACTCTCAGGAAGACAAGAGGGAACATAGAAAAAAATCCCTTTTGGGAAATAGTGTGATTACCACAATTCATCATGGAAATATACGTCTGAATTCAAGGCTCTGAAGACATTTTTGGAAAAAATGTCTACCTCCAAATTGTCCTAAAAAACCCTGGTAGAATCTAACCCAGAAGCATTGACCCTTTTGACATCGATAATGACCACTCCAATAACCTCGAATGTCGTCGATGAGGAGGAACGAGAGTGCCTGTTCCATACACAGATATGGGATCAAAAGTATCCATTGTATTTGATTGTGGATAATGGCAGTTAGAAGAACTTTGTTTCTGAATATCTCGTGAAGAACCTAGGTCTTGTCACCACTCCACATCCTTGGCCTTATAATATTGGTTGGCTGAAGGATTGACAAGAACTAAGGATCACCCAACAATGCAAACTCACCTAATTTTTTAAACCTTTTGAAGATGAAGTACTATGTGACATGGAACCGGTTTCCATAGTTGACTCCTTGTTTGGAAAACATTACCTATGAGATCGACATGGGGGTTATCAGTCATGGCCTTAGAAGGTTATTGTCAAAATATGAATCCAATGGTATGGTATACTAGAGCGATGACCTACACCAACGGTTTCGATGCTATATACTAAATAGAATAAGAAGCTCATCAACCATGCTCAGAGATTCGCATTGATCATGATCAAGGCTCACCATCCTAGGAATACTGCAACAACAAGTCGACTCACCGACCAATTTATCTCCCGACAACAGTAGCATATCGAAAATATTCTTGATGAATACCATAATGTATTTCAAGATCCAGACGAAGTACCTCTACATTTCCAGGAAAAACACTCCATTGAATTTTTTCATGGTTCTTTATTGCCTAACGCATCTGTTTACAGAAGATCCATTACAAAGAATGAAGAGAATGAAGTCCTGTCGTCCTCGTTCCAAACAAATATGGGACTTGGCGCATGTGCATCGAATACCAGACCCTCAACAATATTTTGGTAAAGAATACCTACCCTCTACCAAGGATAGATGAACTAATCGTTTGTCTAAATGGTGCTAAATTCTTTACTAAGATCGACCTCAAATTGGGATATCATCAAATTTCGATCAAGCGCACCGATATATGGAAAACTGGTTTCAAAACCAAAGAATGGTTGTTTGAATGGTTAGTCCTGCCTTTCGGCTTAACCAATGCACCTGTGACCTTCATGTGATACATGGATGACATTCTTTGACATTTATTCAGCAAGTGTGAGTCATTTTCTACTTAGACGATATCTTGATTTTCAGTCGATCATGGGGAGAACATGTCCGACAATTTCAACAAGCCCTCGACACTCTTCGACAACATCGACTCTATTTGAACATGGATAAATGTTAATTTGTGGTAAACACCATCAAATATTTGGGGTATGTAATAGATTCTACAGACATTCATGTCGATCTAGGCAAAGTACAAATCCTTAAAGAGTGGCCCATTCCTCAAAACATTCATGAACTAGGATTTTTTCTTGGTATGTCGAAATTTTATTGACGATTCATACTTGGATTCAGTCACATAGCCTGACCTTTGAATCAATTGACTAAGGGAAATGGGAAAATTGTCTTCAAATAGACATCGACACAACAACAAGATTTTGAGCAGCTCAAATAAAATATCTGTATTGCACCAATACTTGTGTTATATAATTTGCATTAGCCTTTTGATATTAAGAAAGACGCATCAGACTATTCCTTGGGCGTAATGATAACGGAGTCTGGTCACCTAATCGATTTTCATTTCAAAATTTTTAACGACACTGTCAGGAGGTATTCGACGTATGAAAAGGAACTGTATGCCATTGTGTACTCCCTTAAGAAATGGGGGCATTGAATTCTTAGTAAGGAGATGACCATTCTTATTTACCACAAGACTTTACAATTTTCCCCGTCCCAGTTGAAGTTACAAACAACTCGACAAATCCAGTGGATTAATTACCTGCAACAATTCCAGTTGGTAATTAAGTATCGAAAAGGTAAATCCAATGTCGTAGTCGATTGTCTACGTTAACCACCCATTACTCTCCCTTTTACAGTTATGAGTATGCAGGGCTATGACACCACTACTTGGCCTCAGTTGTATTTGGTAGAATGTGACTTTTCTACAATTTATTGACAGATTCAAACCGACCCACCATCCACTATCGACTATTTCTTGAAAAAACACCTTGCTATACAATATTGGACAACTTTGTGTATCGACATGTGAGCAATGACAGAAGCTCATTTGGGAGGCACACTACAACAAGACTGTAGGACACTTTGGAGCAGCAACAACCCTTGCTATCCTCCAAAAGTATTTTTATTGGCCTTCACTTAAGTATGAAATCAACAGGTACATTTGATCATGTGTGGTTTGTGCCATTACTAAACCGTCGAATCGATGACAAGGATTATACACGCCTTTGTCAGTTCCTAGTTGACCATGGGGATCTATTCCTATGAACTACTTGACGAGATATCCTACTTCCAAACATCAGCATGATGCAATCTTAGTAGTAGTCGACGGATTTTCCAAGATGGCTATTCTCATTCCATGCAATAAGACTACGACAACGCAACATATTTCTCAGCTCTTCTGTGAAGATGTCTGAAAATATTATGGCTTACCAACAACCATCATTTGCGATATATATGCCACATTTTTCAGCATATTTTGGAAGACTCTTTGGAAACAACTTGATACAAGACTCTCCTTATCAACAACTTTCCATCCTCAAACAAACTAACAGGTGGAAGTTGTGAATCGTTTGGTAGTACAATTGTTTCGCATGTACAACCACAAGCATCATCGGACATGGTATGAAATTCTCCCACATATTCAACATAGTTACAATCGTGCTCAGCACAACCCTACGGGAAAGATTCCATTTGAGATATGTTATGGATTTCAACCTTTAGTGCTCATTGAATTGATTAGTTCATCGACTCATTCGAATGACACCGAATCTGGACAACGAGAAGTTGAAAAGGAATTGAAGTTTCGAGATCAAATCTGCAACATTCATAAACAAGCACAAGAAATGTTGCAACGAGCTAATGTGAAAGCTAAGGCCTGACACAATAAGCATCATATCCCTCATTCATTTTGTTATCACTATATTTGTATCCTAGTTCTACCCTAGATCTTTTCTTAGAAATAATTTTTTCCTTGAATTTCAATAAGTTCCTTAGATAAGTTATTAGGTTCCTTAGGTTTTAATTTACCATTTATTTATTTATTTGTTATGATAAACATGACAAATCTGGCTCATTTTCATTAATTCTTCCAATTTGTAATCTTTGATAAATAATTCATAGTTTGATAAATGATCCAAGTTTAACCTATTAATGCTCCAAGTTTAAACCTTTGATGAATGATTCATAATTTGATTGTTATATATTACAAATGGTCATAGTACATTCCGACAACACAATTCATAATGAGGCCATAGGATGGCGCTGGCAGATTGCTTACACTTGGAATTGATTTATGACATTTGTCATGCTATGGGTGTGTGTTTGATAGAGGTTTCTCTATTAATTATGACACTGACAAAATCCTACAATACAAGTTGTTTGTGATATTATAAAATACATGAACCAAGGGATTGTACTCCAGTTTTATTTATGAGATTTCGTGCATGAATTATTATTTGTATAACATGCTTTGAACATGAAATACATTTATCGGATTCGAAGACGTGACCTAGAAGGACCAAAATGGTTGTGATGAAGAAACGCAGTGGGAAAATTTGCAAATTGGAACCATAAAATGTTAAGTGGGCCCAATAATTCCCTAAGTGCACAGAGATGATACAAAACACAGGATTGTTTTCATTCCGTGAAAATCTAAGAGATCACAATATGGAGGTAACAAACTCCTTTGTGAAGAATTGCAAGGATTCTTTTGCCATTTTTCAAACCCTAAGCTTCAAGGTAAATGAAGCCACAATTGCAAAAGCAACGAGCCTAACCCTCAAAGGCGAGAGATGGTTTAAAAACATTTATTTGATATTGACCTTAGTATGTTCTTAGTTTTTGGTTTCAAGAAGTTGGATTGGAGTAAAGTAATTCATTTGAATAATGTAAAACCAGAATGGAGGGATATGCTAAACATTATCCAGCACTATTAACCTGTGAAGGATGATTTGCAAAAGTGTTCAAGTATCATTTGAAGTTTTTACTACATTTGAATGGTGAATCTAGGATAAATTTGCCTTATTATCTATTTAAAAGAATAGAAAAATGGTCACAAGGGTAAATAATCACCCTAATCATACTAGTCACTATGTGTTTCATCACGACCTAATTAAACTATTAGTAATCACTGAGTTAAAGAAGATGGACAGATCCTCGCAACATTTTCTATTTTGGTCTGATTTTGATCCAAAATCCCAGATGCATAAGGATGATAAAGAAATAGAGAAGAAACACAGAGATTCGAAAAGACAGATAAAAAATGCTGAACATGGAAATGAATGAACAAGAAAGGAATTTGATGCTATAAATATGTCTGTGTTAGAAATTTCTAGAAAAAAGGTAGAGAGGAAATTGATTTTTGAGTTTCAAAAGGAAGAGGTCACTGCTCTCGATACTCCTAGGGATACTAGAGAAAATGCTATGGTCCAAGGATTTTCATCTAATTCAAAAAATGATGAAACCCCTGTTGTAGAAAATTTGGGGAAAAAATGGAGACCAAAAATCATATCAAAGAACAAACTAAGAATGAATATGAAGGCCATCCTTAATCCAAAATTCCGAAAAGATATTGTAACTATCATAGAGGACTCCTCTAGTGATGAATATCTATAGTTTGCATATGAAGAATATCATACAACAGATCAAACCCTTGAGGAAATTCAAGAAGAATTGAGGCATACACCAAATTTGCTTGAAGAAGCTTGCAAAGATAAAGGTAAACATAATTTTTTTGAATTTGAAATAGGTACTTGTTCAAAATCCTCAGATATTGAAGAAGACCCAGCACATCAAAAGGTTATGGAATTATTGTCAGAGATCGAAGTCTTAAATAATTATTCACGATACTTTAAGGAGAAAAATATATATTTAAATGATTTCAACGAGAAATTAATGATAGAAAAAAAAAGGCTAAGGGAAGATCTGGAAGAGATCGATACTAATTATCAAGAACTCATAACATTTTCCAAGGAAGTACTAAGGAGAAAAAGAGTCACTCAACAACATAATGAATATCTCATAGTTCAAAATAAAGAACTTCAAATCAAGATTCAATCAATGGATTCAGAACACTCTCGGTTACAAAAAGATCACAAGCACTTGATGGACTGACAATATTAGCTGACGCAAATATGAAGTTGTGACTATTCATGGTCGAATACAACTAAAATTCTGTTAAAGAATATTCATGCTTAGGACCCAGGTCATGTCCCCAGAATATTCGATGGCATATTTGTTTTGTTATGTTAATCATTATCATTTTCTAGTTGTTAGTGTTAAGTGTCAAACTTTATGTTATGAGTCATAAGGTATAGATAGAATGTAAATTGTCTTTTCTATTTTTGGTCAATTCGATTCATAAATTTTGGATCTCAAACTGTTACAATTTCAAAATATTTTGTATAAATATGATAGTAAAAGATAGGAAAGGTATTAGGAAGTGGTTTTGGAGATCAGGCTGCTATCATCTGTATCATGCATGTATGATTTATTTTTATAGCTTTATAAAGATTTTATTGGAATGATATTATATTCAAGATGATCCTATGTTTGTTCGTTTGTCATGATAAATGTTTATGTTCAGTTTGAACACCTGATTCATAACTCTTTTCTCTGATAAATGATATCTATCCTTGAATTCTTGTGAATGGGTTTAAATATTTATTATGTACTTTTGATTTAAAACTCTCTATCTTTCTTTATTTAATTCATACTCATAGTATTTTTATTTGTTCGTTGCTCAGTCATATATAGTGTTTGATTATTTGATAACTTTATACCTAATCTCCACCTTACATGTAGAAGACATTCATAAGCCCAAAACCTAGTCATCTAATTGAATATTTCAAGATTATCTGGACTTTGAACCTTTGTATACTAGGTGCAGACTCCAATTATAACACATTTCAAATTGGGGGTCAGGTATGGTTGCATATCAAAAGGAATGCTTCACTGGTCCATACAAGAAGCTGAAGCCTTTGCGATATGGTCTGTACATAATTCTTACGTAGATTGGAGAAAACGTTTTCCAGATCGACATTCCTTAATTCCAGGGCCTGCTTCCAGTATTTAATGTGGATCTAATTTGACCATACCACGCACCAATATTGGATCAGAACGACTTGTAGACAACAGAACCCAAATAAATCCATCCAGATGTTTAGGATCTAATTCCTTGCGACACCATTATGAGGTGACGAATATGTCATACAAGGATGAATACAAGTCCCTTGTTTTAGGTGGTTAAAGCCGAACAACTCCCAACACAAGGAAAATGGTACTCTACTCTTGAACTACCCAACAAGTTTCCCCATCTATACGAGCAAACAATGGGGACCATTATTTCTTAAGGAAGGAGGTATGATCCACCCAACAGTTGGCATTGTTTGTTGGAGATGACAGATGCCAACATCGACTTCAACAGGTTCAATATCAACTTCGACAAGTTTTGCACCTCAACAAGTTCAATATTGACTTCGATAAGTCACACACCTCAACAGGTTCAATATCGACTTCGACAAATTCAACACCTCGACATGCATCGTTAACATTAGTGACTGACGAACTATGACAAATTGTCTCCCTGTCTTCCAATCGTCTATAACGGTTGAACTCCTGGAACCATTCCAACTTCTCTTGTAACTGAACGTTACGGGAAGATAACCTAAGTGTTCTCAACACTCTATTTAAGCATGCACATTATTGTAATATACAACAGTAATGAAGTAACAGAGTTGGTTCAAATTCTTGCATATTGTCTGTGTGTGGGTATGTTTCCTTCTTTGTTTATTATTAATATGCTTCCACCATAACAATACTCGATTCATACAATCGAACTTTTACCCTGTCGTGCCTATCGGATCATCCACTTTCTTCATTATAACTAATCCCAAACTTATATGACCTTTTATACGTATATAATTCTAGTTAATCATTACATATTTATAAGTCCCTTACAAATTTTGTATTAAACTTAAATGTAAAGGCAACTTATCCCAATTAAATATTATAACTCTAAGATTTATCAAATGATAAGTTACTATTATAACAAATAAATTCCATTTTTTAAACTCTAAAGTTGAAATTCTTTATTTATTTTTTCCAAAGAAAAAATTCGTAAATTTATTATTCACTTTTAGTAGATGGTCCAATAGGTCCATTGTACAAAAAAATAGCCAACTAAAAGTTGTCATTACATCGATATTTGCCTCAAGAGGAGTACACAATATCCTTAACAGGTCAGATAAAAAACCAACTGTTTAAAGTTGTTATTACATCAGAAAATACCTCAAAAAAATGCATTACTGTTCATCAATCATCAAGTCTGATCTTAGCAGACTTTTTTTTCATCATTCCTGATAAATCAGGTCAGATATGAGAAAAAATATAGATGGTGATCACAAGCATTGTAACCCAGAGCATCACTAGCTGGCTAATAGACTCTGTAGGCATGAAGTTTTGTAATATGCTGGAAAAAAACACAGCAGCAATAAAATTTGGCTTCCAAGCCATCCAATGAGTATTTTCATATCCAATTCATCAAAATAAAATGAGTCCTATACAGCCCACAGGTCATGCTCTCGGAAATATGCTTAAAATCACCAATGAAACATAAATCAGCCATAGCATCATATATCCAGAGTAACCATCATAGTCCATCATGAGATCCATCATAGTCCAGCAAGTTATCCATCAAAAAAATCCATAATCATAGTCCATCATGAAATCCATCAAAAAATCCAGATATGCCCAAGCAGAAAGCCTCCAATCTAGCAAGTAGATCATAAAGAAAAACATTAAGCCTACACCTGCAGGAAATACTCACATAACCTGTTTAAAAAACTTGAAAAGTTTCCACCAATGAAGTACCTCTCTGTTCACCTATAATCCAAGATCCCTCGAGAATGATGCCACCCGCTTTAGCCAAACTATCTGCTTTGAAATTTTGTTCCCTATAAATGTGTTTGAAGGACACATAATCCAGACTGTCAGCTAAACAATGAACATCTTGAAGAATCATGGCTAATTCAGTATTTAGAAGCCGATATTTACCTGTTGCCCAGTTTATGACTAACTGAGAATCCCCAAAAACTTGAATTTTATCCAAGTTATGCTGCCTAGTCAGCTTAAGCAGAAGCTTAAGTGCACATAATTCTGCATAATTATTAGTACCCAAGCCTAATCCTACTTTGAAAGTAACAGAATGGATATCAGATATGAACACTATACCACCAGCCCCATAAATCATTGGGTCCCTAGCTGCAGACCCATCAAAGTATCCCCATCCATACGATTGATCAATGGATTCCACAAAAATAGATCTGATAAACACCGCAGATAAAATCTGTGGAAAGTTCTTTATCATACCTAAACTGGAACTTGATACTTGTGTAGGAGTAGTAACAAGATCCTCAAAACAAAACCTATTTCTTGCATTCCAGATAAACCAAAGTACAATAATAGGTAAAGATTTGAAAGAAACCACATCTGGACTACAACACCAGTTTTTAAAACAATCAGACAAGGAGTCTCCATACCATAAATTATTAAGTTTCAAATGAACCTCAATAATTGACCAAACTGATTGAGTAAAAGGGCATTCCACAGCAATATGAAAATTGGATTCACCGCTCAGCTTGCATAAAAAGCACCTACCAGGGCCTTCTCTACCCCTAGAACATAAAACATCCCTGGTCAATGCTTTACCAGAGAGAAGAAACCAACTAAGAATTTTAGTTTTAAGTGGGCATTTCATCTTCCAAAGGACCTTCCACCACCAAATCAAATCCACTTCTCTGTTCAAAAGCTCAGCATAACCTTCTTTAGGAGAGTATTTGCCAGATTTAGAGATATTCCATATAAGGCAGTCATCTACGGGAGAGAGTCTAACATGACTGGACTTGAGAATGGCTATATAACCATTCCAAGCAACAATCTCAAGTGGATCAGTAAATCCAATAGAGTCTGCAAATAGCCAAGTTTGAGACATCAAACCAGACAAACATGGAATAGCAATATCAGAAATGAAGTGAATACCAACCAAATGTAATCTGTCTATCATAGGAGCTGGAAGAGAATGTCTCCATTTACATCCAGACCACGGATCTAAACCAATACGAACATCCCTGCCAGCTCCAATCTTCCAGACAAGAGAATTACCTATGAGATCAAATGCCCAGAGAACAGCTTTCCAACAAATAGAGATATTCTTTTTCTTTTTAGAAATAGATCTAATCCACTCCAGAATATTCATTGGGTAAATGTATTTTTGATATGCAATCTTAACCCATAAACCCGAACCATGAATGATATTCCAGGCATTTTTTGCTGCAAGTGCCTTAGCAAATAAAACCGGAACCTTAAGACCCCAACCACCCATAGATTTAGGCATAGCAAGTATCTTCCAAGAAATCCAAGGATAACCAGCAGAGTTTTGTTTACCAACCCAGAGAAAAGTAAAACATAGCTTTCTGATTTTGTCTATGACACCCATAGGAACCCAAAAATGCATCCAATAAACTGGTAAAGCCTCTAAAACAGCTTTTATCAGAGTCAGCTTTCCACCTTTGGATAGCCATCAGAAACTCCAATTCTGAATCCTCTGTTCAACTTTAATAATCAACCAATCCCAATCCTTAATAAGATATCTACAGGGTTTAAGATGAAACCCGAGATACTTCATGCCCTTTGCAATTCTGTCAACAGGAAAACTAAATATATTCTGTAAAGTAATTACTTCAGATTCTTCCATACAGGAATAATAAAGGGAGGATTTATTATCATTAATTTGCATCCCAGATGCCTTACATAAATGCAGTAATATCTCATAAAGAGTGGAAAGAGATTGTTCAGAACCATCATTAACCATGACAATATCATCCACAAATAGAACATGAGTTAAATCTATATCATTGCCAAAAGGTAAACCATGATAAGTCTCACATTGTTTGGCATGAAGGATAGCCCTCCCAAGACCATCTACCACAATAAGAAATAGAAGAGGTGCCAAAGGACACCCTTGTCTGAGTCCCCTACCAGATTTGAAAAAATTAGTGGCAACACCATTGATAAGCACAGAAAAAGAAACAGAGGATAGACTGCTCATAACCCACGCAATAAAGTTTCCTGCGAATCCAAGTTTAGCAAGAATAACCCGGAGATATGTCCAGCGGACTCAATCATAAGCTTTAGAAAGATCGATCTTAATCATGACAGCTTTTAAGGATTTGATATGCATAGTATGCATACCTTCCTGAATGACACCAACAACATCATGAATCTGCCTACCTGGTAAAAACCCGAACTGTTCCCCAGATATACATCTACCCAGAACCTTTCTGATTCTTATTGAGATAATCTTGCCAATAATTTTGTAAACAAAATTACATAATGATATAGGTCTAAAGTCCTCAAAAGATGAAGGACTATCGACCTTAGGAATAAGGGCAAGAAAGGTAGAATTAAAAACACCTGGAATTTTGCCACTAATCCGAGACTCTTCAATGACTCTTAAAAGATCCTCACCCAACACCTCAAACAAGCATCTATACACCTCAACAGGAATACCATCGGGACCAGGACTCTTATTTTTGCTTATGGATAAAACATGCTTGATATCTTTAATAGTTATAGCCTGCATGAGCTCATCATTTTCATCCTCTGTAACAGAAGATGAGAAATAGCCAGCACTTTGGACAATCTCTGGAAGATGGAGATCAGCTTCTTCTTTGAAAAGGCTTTCAAAATGCTGAATCCCAGCCTCAGCTATAACCTCAGATCCTTCCACAAGATTTCCAGAATCATCATGAAGTTTCCAAATAGAATTGCGGCATTTCCTATGAGCAGCATATTTGTGAAAAAAAGGAGTATTTTCATCACCACAAATCAACCATAACGCCCTGCTTTTCTAGCGAGCCTCCTTTTCCCGAAATAATAATATAGAATTCTTGCGTGATTCAATCTCAATCAATAATTCTTTATCAGCCAGAGATGAAAAGCCAAAATGCCTATCATAAAATCTTTTCAGCTCAAATTCAATATCAACCAAATCTTTAATATTCTGAGCATTTTTGTTTAGTGACCACTTAATAGAGATTGTTTTAATTCGTTTAAGATTCTCACTAAATTGAGCCGCAGGAGATAAAGCAGACTCAGCATCGAAAGGCACCCACGAAGCTTTTAATGCATCAACCAAGTCATCATAATCCAACCACCCTGCATTAAATTTGAAAGGACTATGGGCCTTTGGAGATAGAGAAGAAATTTGTAAAAAGACAGGTTGATGATCAGATACACCTCCACACCCAATCCACTATTTAAGAAGGAAGTTACAATCTAGGAAATCAGCCGAAACTAATAGACGATCCAACCTTTTACAGATACTCTCTGAACCAACTCTGCGATTACTCCATGTAGGCAAAGACACCAGAGGATTAATGTCAACAATCCCCAAGCTATCCAGCAAATTGCGAAAAAAGTTAGTTAAAGGATCAACCTGAGCTTTGATCCCCCAAATTTCTGAGAGACCCAAGGAAAAATTAAGATCGCCCCCAAAAACTAAAAAGGGCGACATGAAAACTTCCATCTTGACCAAATTAGAGCAAAAAGATTCCCTGTCCAGATAGGGCGCATATAGATTAACAAAGGAAATTTCCTTTTGTAAATCATATGAAAATAAAACAGCACATAAACCTGCTTTCATTTCCCATGCATTATGAAATAGAAAGTTACATGACTTCCATCCCAAAATAAGTCCTCCTGATCTGCCCATGGCATCCACCGAAATGAACTGCCAACCATGAACCAAATGTTCCAAATCCTGAACCAGAGCATACCCCTCAGTCATAGTTTCTTGTAAAAAAATAACATCACCTGAATTCTGTTCAATAAGTCTAAGGACCGCTAGTTTCTTGGGAAGACTAGCCAAACCCCTAAAATTTAAGGTCAAAAGGATCATATGGAAACCTTGTTAAGGGCTGATGCTCTAAGCGCCCCAACACAACTTGTCACAGATTGAAGATCTTTAACATCCCCAATCTGAACCTTATCTACTGACTGATACCCAGGTTTATCCTTAATAGGTCGCAATGTCTCCTGAACTGATTTCGAGCAGGAACGAAGAAAATAGCCCTTGCTAGCAACAGGAGAAGCCTTGCAAGGAGATACAAACCCCAGGTCTTTTAGTGAGGAGATAGTAGTAGACGAGGATAGATTTTGGAAGTTGTCAGAAAAATCCAAAGAATTGAAAATGCTAAACGAAGTAAGATTGGCTAATGGGTCAAGGATGGCTAATGAGTCAGGCTCAATGGAGCCAGATTGCACATCTAAAAAATTATTAACAGACGGTCCAATCTTAGTAGCAGATTGAATTCCTTCATTAAGAATGTCTAATGAGTCAGACTCAGAAGAAACAGGCACAGCCATAATTTCAGAAACTGATGGTCCGGCCTTAGTATTGGACTGATTCCTTCCATTTTTTACTCTCCAAACTTTGGGATATTTTTTAAATGATAGAGAACACTCATTTGCCAAATGTCCAAGCCCATGACAACGATAGCACCTGAAAGGAATACCCAAGTAATCCAGAGGCTGATGAAAGTCATTATTACCCTTTTTAATAACCAGTTCAGCAGGTAAGCCCAAATGATAGTCTAATAGGACCAGAACCCGACCTATGCAACAAACCCTAGAAGTCAAATAAGTAAAATCAGTTTCCAAATGGGTTCCCAAGGTATTACCAACAAGTTTGAAGAAATCAGAGGACCAAAATTCAAATGGTAAGTTTGGAAGTTTGACCCAAATAGGGACTTTATCATATCTTTCCTTCCTCGGATCAAATAAAGGAGACCAATGCTTAAGGAGAAGGCCATCTTTATCCCATCTCCAAACTCCTGCCAGAATCTTGTCAGCATCAGCCCCAGAAGAGAATTTAAAGGCTATCCATCCCCTTGGTAGCATGAAAATATCAGGACAAGTACTGATGCCATCAGACCAAGCCCTATCAGCCCACCTACGCAGAGAATCAGCATTGAAATTACGCCTTCCAAACCTCCCAACCAAAGTCAGAGCATTGGTAAGAGCAATATCATTTAGAAGGATATCTTCCCCCAGAGTCATCAAGACAGGGCTAATCTTCTTAATAGGTTTTGGCTGCCTCTTATTGGCCTTAGGATTCCCCTTTCTAAAAGAAAGAGAATCAAGCACTTGATCAGAGTCAGAAGCCGGCGATCTAATAGAACCCTGAATAACATCTAGCTTAGAAATATATCCCAAATCTAGATTTAGTCCTTCACCTTGATCCAATCCACCTGCCTTAGGACAGACCAATGAACAATCTCTTGGTTTGACCAGATAATCTGATCCTAAAGGATAGCAAACATTGGCACCCTTGAGATCGTTCTTCAGATTAACCAAAGAGTCCGAATGGGACCCCAATCTCAGAGAGGATAGTAAATTCCCAGCTAATAAACTACTCCCAATTCCCACAGGGCCTTGTCCAATAACCGGCATGTCCAATGGAAAAATGGCTTTCAGGTCAGAAAGGACATCCACCTGACATGGATCAGAACCAGTTTCAGCCGCATCAGAAATCATAGTTGATAACCCCACAGGGTCTGATAAGTCAACTGGAATACCATTCCCACAATCGACAGGCCCTTCGACCAACAAATCAACAGAATCAGAGACCGAAGATACCAATTTCACTGCATTAACCTCATAAGAAAGAGAGGATGGATTAATAAATCCTTCTCTCTTAAAACCCCCAACCAAGCACGAGGAAACCTGACACCCATTTTCCAAACCATCCTCCCGCAAAGGAGAATATATCACAGATAAATGAGATTCCTCACCAGTACCCTGCCTGGAACATGACAGATGTCCCATAGGAGTAGATACAAAAGGATAAGCAGGTAAAGGACTCGACTTATGCAAAGAAAAATATGACTTGGAACATCCATCCAAATCCAAACAATCTACTGAAAGCTTTAACCTATCCGATACAGGATTAACTAAAGAATCCATACCCGAATTGAACCTCAAGTCTCCTAGATTACACAGAGAAGGCATATAGGATTCTGAAACCCTTTTCACCACACCCGAAACCTGCTTGTCACAATGCAGACAACCTGGCAAAGTACGAGCCAGAGTCTTCATCGCACGAAGCGACATAGCGAATACAAATGGTCAGGTCCCCTAACCCAGATCAAGAATCATCAATACCCAACCCGGCCAATATCCCAGAAAAGAGCAATACAGACAATGTGAACACAAGCCTTCACCAAATCACGACAGTAATTACAACTGTCAACTAGAAGCACAGACAGCCTAAACTGATGGAGGGCCGGCTAAACATCCAAGAATAATCAACCTGAAGGACAAGAAAGCGGCCAAGATGCACCAATAGCACCTACACCAATTCCACAGTCACTCATCTCAACCATCAGAAGACCAGAAATCGACTAAGCCCCGCATAGACCCCTGAAAGTGCGTCACAAA
Source organism: Pseudotsuga menziesii (assembly GCA_001517045.1). Lineage (NCBI taxonomy): Eukaryota > Viridiplantae > Streptophyta > Pinopsida > Pinales > Pinaceae > Pseudotsuga > Pseudotsuga menziesii. The sequence continues at coordinate 102,608 of LPNX010711180.1, read as the reverse complement.
GAGAACCATGCCTTCGCCACAGAGATTCAATCAATAACCCATCACCCGAAAACCCATAAGACCCATACAATCAGACTCATGCATGGGCATTACACAGCAAAAATAACACAGCATGCACATCTGACAAACAAAAAGCCTTGTGCTAGGCCAAGAACCTCCAGAGTAAGCCAATACCGGAAAAGTTGTTCAAACTTATAACCCCGTTCCCAAAAACAAGAAACTGATAGACATAGCTCGCTAATAGGATAAACCATGCACAGCATACGAAGGAAAAACCGAGCATACCTAGAGATAAGCTTGGAAACCACAATGCAAATTCAAGCAGACCCCCCGGATGCTGAAAGAGCCGAGACTGCCAACATCTGCTACTCAAGCTACAACAGCCAACACATGCTACGTACGCTACAGCAACCAAGAGCTATGGCCTTCACCGCCTTAGCACAAGCAATAAGGACATTGAGGTCACCAGACATAGGTGGCCAAATCAACGGCCAAGATGGACTACCAGAAAATCAAACTGGTCAAGAAACACCAACACCTTCGCCAATCATGAAACTATCTCAGGCACTAAGCCATCAGTCATCAAGGAACCCAATCGCATGCTCACTCAGCCATCAATGCATAATCATGAAGACCCACCCAATGCCTAGTCCACCACCGCAAAAGCACCAGCGAAATACGCAGATAAAACCACCTGCGAAAGCCAGGACAGTCTGCTCCTGCACCGCACGCTACAAAAGGCAACCAGTGAGAGCCTACAGCCGTCACCAGAGCTACAAATTCCTGCGAAAGCCTAGAGCCAGACAGCCTTCACCAGTAAGCGGAGCTAATGAAGCCGAAATCTAAGCCCATAACCGCTTAAGAGCAGGTGGGGTTCAATTTCCCACAATAAAGTTGAAATTCTTTATAATAAACCGTGGGGTTCAATTTCCCACAATAAAGTTAGCACTCAAATATTAAACTATATTAAAATTGACTTTTATTAAACAAAACATAAAGCTTGACTATTGAGCTTAGCTCTTAATATTAAAACAATACTTGCATCTAATGATTAAAGAGCGCTCTCAAAAATTAAAGATTCTTAGAGTTCGTGCCCTCCCGCCCGAGTTTGCATTTTCTTTTTCCATCCATGTTTACACCCTCATCATTTTTTTCTTATCATAGAGATTCTATGCCATTTCTATCTCCCTTTTCTTTTAACGGAAATGATATAAGTTCGGTATATCCCTTAATCGTTCTTAACATGTCATTTCTTTATATAATAGTATTTTGCTTTTTCATTTCTAATAGTTTCTCAAATCTCCTCACTAAGTAAGCCTCAAGATCATAAATAAAAGATTTCTGATTTAAGTCTACATAGCACTCACTTTATAAGGACTTAGGTCATGTATTATGATATTTAAGTCCTTTTGTCATGTATTATGATATAAGATAGCTACAAAGATTCTTTTGGTGATTCGATATACCATTCCAAGCCACGGTTTTAACATTTGTACACTAAATCCATATGGTGTAGCTAATATATACACTTTAAAATTGACCTTTTAATGTAGGAAAGCTCCCAATTCCAATAACTTAGAAAAAAAATATTACTTTACTTTATTTTTCTTTATATAAATATTTTTTTGTTTTTATATAAAATTATCACTAATTCTTAATTTTTCTTTATATAAATATTTTTTTGTTTTTATATAAAATTATTACTAATTCTTAATTTTTTAAGGCTTTTCTTGCCATAGACCTTTACCTTTCTCAAAACATGAAATAATTTATTAAAGTGAGATTGGCGCAGATTAGATTCGAACTCGGTAGAGAACGTTATATCCAAATCTCCTAACCACTAGAGCTACTCCTAATAGACAATTAGTTAATGGTTTATAGATATATGCTTAATGTTTGTATTTAGATAAAAAAGATAACTTGTATCTTAAAAGGAGATAATTCTCAGTTTGTAGATACTTTGAACTAGAGAATCAGTTTATAGAATATATTAAAAACTTTATACTTTTTAATTCATTTTTAAATATCAAAAATATATTTTTTCCTTAAAAAAAAAAGTATTAAAATAAAAAATCGTAAATAAAATAACTAACTAAAATTAAAAATTGTGAATAAAACGTTACTATTTCAAATCCCCTCAGTACTTATTTTAAAAATATATATATTACTTATAAAAATTATATAGTATAAATCCCCTCAATACCTATTATATATATATATATATTACTTATAAAAATTATACAGTTTAAGTGTGACACAGATTTTAAAAATGCTAAATCCATTATACATTTAAAAACATAATTTCAGCACTTCTGAATTTGAATTTTACTTAAGATAAAAAATTAAAAAAAATTACCCGACTCTAGTGAAACAATCCAGAAATCCAAAATTCTTATCTGCCAGATTGACTCATCTAAGAGATCAAGATGTCAATTGTGGTTGACAAAAACAACACTCACCACACATAGTCAAACGTGTTAAGAATGCGGAAAAGACATGCACGTCAAACGCGTTTAAGAATGTAGAAAGGACATGGACATTGGACATGAAATAGTGAGGTCTATAAAATCAAAGTTTATATTTATTGGGTCCTATTTTCCTTGACTTATCACAACCGGACATTTTTTAAGGCAAGTTTTACTCGCCCGCCTCATTATTAGTACTCCATCACACAATGATTGAGGAGATTAGCCTCCTAATCTCCTCCGACAAATTACATGGCGTTATACAGGAAACGCGTCTCAACTGTATTCCTGTCAAACATGGTTGCACAGAGACGGGGTTAAAGGAAATCTACAGCTTTACTGCATGGTTTACAGACAACATTTCACACATATAAAAGATTATAGATCCAAATTAAAGTTAACTACACTCTGTCCCAAACATGAAGGCTAGGAATGGCCCCATTAGTAAGGATTAGTTAGGGGGATTCTATATTGATCCGGATCTGCTGGAGCGCTGGCTCTTAAGGAAGGAACCAGTCTTGGTAATCTCTCGCACGGGCTTGTCAGTCAAGCGAATCATGTTGTAAGATATTGCACCTAATATAGCTCCGAGAACAGGTGCAACCATGTATATCCAAATGCTTGTATATTTGTTGCCAGCCACCGCAGAACCCAGGGTCCTTGCAGGATTCATGGAAGCTCCTGAAATTGGGCTGCCAAAAGGGAAATAAAACTTGTTAACCTATGCTTGATTTATGAAAAATTAGTTCCACAAAGTATCAAAAGGTATATGAATCAGTACCCAGATATGGCTACGTTCATTCCAATGGTCGCCCCAATTGCCATTCCCGCCAATTCACCTATCTGTGTAATTCAATATTCAATAGTCAGTTTTTCGTTCTATTCATTCTAACTGTTATCACTAATTATGAAAATGGGGGAGGGAATTCCATAGAGATCTACCGCTCTTGTATCAGTGGCGACTGCAGAAATCACAAACATCAACAAAAACGTAGTAAAAATTTCCAAGACGAAGGACTGCATGTCTGAGCCTGACGGGAGAGTTGCTCCAATGTATGCCACATCTCCAAACATCAAACGAAGCACAAATCCAGCACTTATTGCTGCAAAAACTTGGGCTCCTATGTAGGCTGGAACCTGTAATTTCAAACCAATAAAGGGGCAGCCAATTTCAATCCTCATAACTAATATATCTCTTATATTTTATGAACTACCCTAGTATCCAACTCTTGTAATTCATTGGGCTTGCTTGTCATTTTAATTTGCAAAAGAAATATTGCATACATGAGTCCATGGAAATCTCCGAACAGCTGCAAAGGCCAGGGTCACTGCAGGATTCAAATGAGCTCCAGAAATATGACCTATGGCGTAAATTATAATCATCGCTGCGAGTCCCCATACAATGGATACACCGAGATGAGTTATGGAACCGTGGCTTTTCTTATCGATAACAACTGATCCACACCCTATAAATATCAGGAAAAATGTCCCAATAATTTCTGCCACCACCTGTACAAAATATATCCATGTCAAACCATCTTCAGTGATTATTGAGTTGCAGAAAAACAGACAATGTTCCTTTTTAGGTCATTCTGCTTAAAAAACAATATTAGTGAGAATATAAACATCAGGTACTTGAACTACAACTCTACCTTCTGAGCAAACTTAACAGATGGTAAGAATGATCCACAGGTTCGCTCAGTATAAACATAGCTTTCTATTCGGCCCTCTTCAATATTTCTAACAGCGTTAACGTTTTCTTGATCAGGCTGCATATTATCTAAAGCCATACCGAGGGCTTGAACAAGCTTTGATCCTCAAACTAGTAATTCGCAAGTATATCGTTCTCTTTGAACAAAATGAAATACTTGCGAATGGGCCTAAGTCGCCTTACGTCCTCCTCCAATTTATACTGAAACAACCCTACTGTAGGACTTTTAATTTCCACAGCCTTGTGAACTAATTGGTTCATCCAGTCTGTTGAGATAAGATTGACTTCCTAAGCAGGCCTCCAACAGACTTGGATTACAAACAAACGCAATGCTTAACTTAATCTTCACACCATTTTATAGGCCTGATCATAAATATCAAGACCATGACGCAAGCATGAAGCAATGCGAAATAGGAGCTGAGAAAGTGGTGGGTTGGGTGCAACGTAATTTACAGTGGATACATTTAAAATTCATAAATTCTTCGTAATTTGTCAAAAAGAATGAAACAGTAGTGAAAGAGTCGTGATACTAAAGGTTTCAAAAGTCTTAAAAAGACAGCTCCATGTTGAATACTTAGACTTTCCTGTACGCCCGTGCACCGTTACTTTCCATTCAGCGTTGAATTGGTACTGCAGGATTTGTATTTTTATGAAGATCTCCATTGAGGTAGTCTATTTCGGTGAACCTTCTTTTTTATTTTGGGATCGTGATTGTTGTTCTAGACTCTAAAATGCTTTGTTCACATCGAAAGGATGCTCGATTATAACATATGTGCTCGTGAGAAAGCTATTTCGCCATGGAATCTACAAGTTTATACGCGTTCAAGAATCAATATTGATCTACGCATCAAATTAGGGATTTAATAGATCAAAATTTGGTTACCATTAAACTAATAAAATTGCGAATATTTAGATCAAAAGGGACTCTTGAAAGCAAATAAGTGGCTGTCACTATTTAATTATTATTAGCTCATATTGGAGTTCTATATGAAAGGAAAAGTGCCTATCATTTTTGGGTTTTGAATCGACCAATTCCATGTATACGGATTATTTCTTACTTCATATTAGAGTTTTGTAGTGAACGATCACTGTTATAATATTTGAGGCTTATACTGATAATTTTGTTTAAAAATTGAGAGGTAGGTGGGCCGCCGATTGGACGAGCACACGAAGCTCAATTGATAGTATTTAAGGATTGTAGGTTTCTAGGGCTGCGGTATGTCTGTCTGTTGCTGCGGAGTTGATTCCGTAGAAGTATAACTATCATTTCTATTTGGGTATATAGAAAGCGAGACCCATTTTTGGCAATTTAAAGTTTAAGATGGTTCTCATGTGCAACTTTTATATTAAAAATAGTTTATTAGTAATTAATTTGACTTTTTGTTTTATTTTTTATATTAAAATTAAACAAATTTCACATATATTAAGATATAGGACCTTCTTTATAAGGTTTATACAGTTTAGTTATGGAAGAATTACATTTGATTTATTTTTAGTTGCAATTTTATTTAATATTTATGGGTAATTCATTTTATAAGTTTTAATTTTAAATTTTAATTTTATGAATATTTATATTTATAAGTGTTTATATTTTATTTTCTAAGGTGAATGAGGATTGGTCTTTTTCCTAGATTGTCCCAAAATTAATTAAGTGGATCATGAAATGAATGGTAAGTGAAATATTCAAGTTTATGAGAAACAAGTGTATTTATATACTATATGTAATGATTTTTATGTGGATTATTAAATCTCATGTGTCAATTAAGAATTAGTGTCATGTAATGACTATTAAGTGGACTATTTAATATTACTGAATAGTACTTAGGGCCACTAGTTGAAAGTCCTAGAGGTGAGGATACATGAAGAAGAAAAAGAAAATAAATAACCTATAGGACATACCATCTCACATGTTGTTTTATGCAAAATTCAATCCTTTGTTTGTTCAACTTGATGATGAGCGCCCTCGTCCCCTTGTTGAATAAATTATCCCAAGATTTATCTCTCAAGACATTTGCATACTTGTCTCTACTCCTTAAAGGATTTACACTCTAAAATGAAATGTTTTTTATCTCCACTTTACCACGGGTGCAGAAAATACACACTCTTTCTTTCCAAGCTTCTTTTGGCCTTTTCCAACGCGTGGTCTCACAACGGAGTTGATGGGAATTAGTTCTTAATTGAGCAATAAGCCCCCTATGTATTCCTTTTGATGCTTATTGTAGGTAGGGTTAAAATCTTCAATGTAATACTTTCTCTTTCTCCGTAACTCTTTTTCCCAAGTTCGCTTGTGGAACTTATTGATAACAAAAGCCCTTATCTCTTTATTATTCGTGGGGCACATGGTCAAGCACATATCCCACTTACTAAGCCAATAAATATTTTGCCATGCATCCAAGTCTTCTTTCTTTTTCACAATACACAATTGAAGACGACCTTAGGCCATCTATTAGTGTTTCAAGTTTCAATGTCATTTATTTTCTCACTTTTGATTTTAGTGTATGTTTTAACTAGTGAGCATCATGTCATGTAGTTAGGAAAACTACTTATATATCTTAGAATTTAGGGTTAGACTACCATCTATGATTTTTCATCTATGGATGAGAATGAGACAAGTGTATTTTCCACATTGATTCTATGAGGGTCATTCAAAATTCATAATTAAAAATTATAAAAAATATCAAAAATAGCTCATGTGATAACTGCACTTTGTGGTAGTTCAAAAAAATAGATCATGTGATAATTGAACTAAATCTAGCATGGTAATGTGTATTCCATGTGATAGTGGAACTCCATAGCTATCTAAGTATAGCTAATGTCCACAAGGTTTAGTCAAACAACATTTTACAGATGGGAGTTGAAGTAATGTGCACTTAGTGTGAAAGTCAAACTTCTAATAAACTCCTTTGAACTCGTGATAATTTCCTATGAACTCACATGTGATAAGTGCACTTAGTGGCATGGCAATGTGGAGCTCATGTGACACTTGGAATCCATCTGGGAGTTAGGAGTCGAGATAATGTGCATAAGATTGCAATAAATTTTAAATTAACTATTAGATACAACTATTAGCTTATCTCCAATCATGATGCAACTATGACCTTAACAACTACAAATTAATTGGTTGTTATATATTAGATTAACTATTAGATACAAGTAATTGACACATTCCTTAGGAAAATTACTTTTTTGTGATAACTGCACTTTGTGGTAGTTGAAAAAAAATAGATCATGTGATAATTGAACTAAATCTAGCATGCTAATGTATAGTCCATGTGATACTGGATAGATCATGTGATAATTGAACTAAATCTAGCATGCTAATGTATAGTCCATGTGATAGTGGAACTCCATAGCTAGAAGTCTAGCTAATGTGCACAAGGTTTAGTCAAACTGCATTTTACATATGGGAGTTGAAGTATTGTGCACTTAGTGTGAAAGTCATTTAACTTCTAATAAACTCCTTTGAACTAGTGATAAATTCCTATGAACTCACATGTGATAAGTGCACTTAGTGGCATGGCAATGTGGAGCTCATGTGACACTTGAAATCCATGGGAGTTGGGAGTCCATATAATGTGCATAAGATTGCAATAAATTTTAAATTAACTATTAGATACAACTATGAGCTTATCTCCAATCATGATGCAATTATGACCTTAACAACTACAAATTAATTGGTTGTTATATTAGGTTAACTATTAGATACAAGTAATTGACACATTCCTTAGGAAAACTACATTTTTAATGTGTCAAATATATGTTTATGGGCTATTATGAACATATTAATTTTATTAATACGGTTGTATCTAGTGTTATGTTCTTTCTAAACATCATGTAATATAATGAGTATTAAATGGACTATTCAATTTCATGAGAAATTAGTAGTGTTTATTGGATTGAAGTTAATGAGTTATTCAATATTTTGAGAAACTAATGTTAATTATTAGAAACATGTAATGATAGTTAAGAGAACTAATCAAACTCACCAAAAGTTAAAAATTGGTATAAGTGAGCTACAAATTTTAAAAACTCATATAATAGTCTTACTAAGTAGACTATTCAAACTCATAAAAAACTAATCATAATAAATGCTTAATAAACTAAGGCATAAAAACTTAATCTTAAGTAATATTTAAACAAAAAATCCTTCCAACAAGAATACCTTCTCACAAAATATTTTAATACATAACTTCAATATCAATTATAATCTTAATAATTAAAATAAATAGCCTTCTCATTAAAAAAAAAATAACTCACCGCGTATTTTAATAGAAAATTTAAATATCAATTATAATAATAATAATCATAATAAATTAAAATAAATGGTGGAATAGCCATTGTTAAAATGGTGAGCAGTAAGTTTTGAATTCTTCTCCACCGGATGGAAATCCCAATATAACATTGTCCTTGCTCAGTTTCCTACTTGCATCATATTCATATATCCCACGGATGGATACAATGCAATGTAGACAATGAGACCAATTAACCGAACAACTATGAAGATGTGGTGAAACTTATTTTACGCCCCAACCACACTTGCTTCAGGTGTTGGTGGGGCTGCTCGCTAAATGGATTTGGGTCACGATCCGGATCTTTATATCGAATGGCGTGGGCTAGCTATGGAGCAAACCTCCCTCCATCGGACGGAGGAGGAGCAAAGTCAACGTTGACTTTGCTCCCGTCCATGGAGGGAGGTTTGCTCCATAGCTAGCTTATTCCATATCGAATTGCTGGCATTGAATCTTATGTATATAAAAAACCGGATCAACTTCTGGTTTTTACTCTTGATAAACCGGCACTGGATTGGGAACTGAACGAACCCGGACCCTCTTCTCGGCAAACCAAGTAAAGCAATGACGAAGATCTTTAAGGTTATCCCTGATTATTCTGAAGGGCGAAAAAACAATCTTTTTCATAGTACTTTCTCTGCAAAATGCCAGACTTTTTTTTGGGAGGGGAGCTTGTCAAATGGTTATCTTTAGATGAGAGATCGAACGAATGAAGATGTCCATTTGTCAAATGGGTATCTTTAGATGAGAAATCGAACGAATGAAGATGTCCATTTGACAAGCTCCCCTCCCCACCAAGAAAAAGTCTATCAAATATATAAGGCCATGAAAATGTCGTCTATACAGCCAATTAATGAGAGAACTGGCACATGGAAATCCATGTACAATTAATCAATGAGAGAACAGTCCAATGAAGACATAGACCGGTTAACCAAATTACCGAACCACTATGGAAGTGTCGTCCATACAACCAATAAATGTGAAACCTACACATGGGAATCCTTACAACCAATGAATGAGAGAACCTGAACGAGTCTATGGAAGTGTCGTCCATACAACCAATAAATGTGAAACGTGCACATGGGAATCCCTACCACCAATGAATGAGAGAACCTGAACGAGTCTCAAAGTGTCCTCCATGCAACCACTGAAAGAGACACAACCTGCACATGGGAATCCATAGAACCAGTAATGAATGACATAACCTGCACATGGGATCAAATCCGTTGAAAATTCTTAATATAATCTTAAGGTTACATACATTTTGTTTGTTTTCATTTTAATAAGGTTTAAAATGATCAATCCTTTATCCTACTCTAACTGCCTTCCTTGTTTGTTTATATCATGTTTCATCAAGTCAACTTTTAATTTCCTTGGTACAATTCAATGATACCAATTAACCTAACCACCACCACTGGTTGCAGCGATTGAGAGGTGAACAATAAACCAGCCCGTTGTAAGTTATTTAATGTGGCCGCAGCAGTAATAATAGGCACGTTCTTAGTTGGATCTTAAATTGCTTAAGGTTTAACAAAAACATGCTTACTATTACAGCATTAAATAACTAGCAGCAAACTAGTTATTAAATTGTTCACCCAATAAAAAAACATGCACCTGAAGAACATCAAGCCCCAAAATTTTGCATGCGTTGAAAAATATCCATTTGTTTTGCTTCTAAACATTTCTCCCATGCAACCAATAAATGAGAGAACCTGCACATGGGGATCAAGTTCCAAAACAACCAATCCGTTGAAAATCTTGATAATGTCCATTATAATAACTACTAAAATTATCAAATCACTCTAACTGCCTTGTTTGTTCTTACTGGGTCAAATTTGATTTCCTGGATTTCCTTGTCATATTTCTGTTCATTCAATGCTACGTTATGCTCCAATGGCCCATCAATCATTTCAAGCTTGCATCCCTTGAAAAAGGTAATTTTGAGAATTGTCGTTAGTAGACTCGTTACGTACAAATTCTTTATCCATTATCGTCTCGTACATCGATCGAAATGATCGATATGACAAAAGAGAAGACTATTAATCCTAACGCATTTACTTTTATTCTTCCGCGATTTAAGCTAATTGTGCGTTTGTTGGTTTTTAGTTCATTATTTTTTATTAAGTTAATGAATTTGGAAGTTTGATGGATGTTGATAAACATTTGAAACTAAGCTATTCAGAATTACATTTTTATATTTGGAGTGGTGAGACTGTTATACCATGCTATTGTATGGATACTCCAATATCCGATACCATATTGGTTGGATACCATATTGTTGTACCAATACTTCAACATTAGTTATACCATGTTGTTGTAAGAATACTTCAACATTTACAAATTTTGGCGTAACAACAAACCTTACATAAAGCTTTAAAGCTTCAGTTTCTATTGCATATTTCAAATGACCAATCTCCCGCTAAGTTTGTCATAAGTCCATGCTTGACCATTTTCAATCATGTATTAGTCGTTTGGCTTTATCCATCATCCCGTAGAAAAATTCAGGTCTTCATTTTGTCCTGTGTGTCTTCTTCCTCGCTGAGATCTAAATCTTCTCATAAACACGTAGGTTTCCTCTGTCCCGTAAATTATGCTTCGTATTCAAAGGTGACACTGTAAGATATCGTAGACTTTAAACAAATTATGCTTCGTATGTGCATGCAAGCACGAGCAAAACGGCTTTAGTCATTTTCGTTTGATAAACACAAATAGGTTTATATCATATTTTTCTTTCCTTTCTCTGCTCCAGAATTATATCATCTTTAACGAGCACAATCCCCATTATAGTCACCAAGCACATAATCTGCTGAGCAACCTTCTTTGCCCACTACACTAGCACTTGCATTTTATTTCTACCATTCCCTTTGTTAGATAGTCAGGTCGACCCTTTGCTTGGAATTTTGTACAGTGTTTTACTCGTCTATTTGCTAAGCAAATGCTTTATCCTTGCATCGATCAGTTGAAGTCTCGAGCAAGCTTGCTTTTCTCACAACTTGGTTCTTTGCTACACTTCTGTTTGCTCAAAGTTTTGTGAAGTGTCATGCTCTTTGCTTCCTGTTGCCCTTGCCGTTACTTTGCCCAAGCACAATCTTTCCTTTCACTTTCAAGCAAAGTTTTGAAGAAAGTATGCTTTGCTTGGGGTAGCAACACTTAGCCTAATTCTCGTTTTCTCTATGTTTAATATCTTGCTCTATAGTCGCTCCCCACTTGCTCGACAATAGACTTATACCCATTCGATCACCTCTACATAGTGACGCCCTTTCTAGCTCATCAAGCATTTTTTTAACATGGTACTCAATGAGCAAGGGAAAATTTAAAGTGAGATGAACTTTGTCCAATGAATTTATACATGGTTAATTTCATCAATTTTGGCATTTTTTTATTAATCAATTTTTTTTTAATTTTTGAATAAATGAATAGTGAATAGTGGATAATCACAATAAGTCCTTTTTTTTTTCAGAAGAAAAATAGTGGTTCCTTATTCATAGTGAGAAGAAAAATAGTTGTTTTTTGTTATTCATAGTGAATCAAAGGTAATTAGTTATATTAGCATGATATAAATATCAGCCATAAAGAGAGTCCAAAAACATTTATCACAAAACTATCAAAAACAATCCAACACAAAGACAGTGGGTACTATAGAAGCCATCTGAAGTGAAAAAGTCAAGAGCAATCACAATGGCTCCTTATAACTTTATAATATCATTTTATGCAATTTATTGGATGTAGCTTTTAATGCATGGGACAAATGATAGTTAGTTGAATTTTTGCAAATGACATAATATAATTGACTATTTAATTATTAAGTAGATTTTATAATTCTAGTTCATATCTTTATTCTCCACTTATTGACATATTTTCAAATAAAAAAATATCACCCTATACAATGCTTAAAACAAGATAATATATACTCTTAAGGAGAACCATCTTCTTAGCCAATTTAATGGATTGAATACCCAACCAATCCATAGATAGTTATGGATTATGTATGATCATGTTTTACATATTTGTAATTGTCATATAATCTCTATGCAAATTATTCCATACGTTATCTTTTTGCTACAATCAATATGGCCTTTAACTCCGTCACACTCTTAGTGTCCAATTCACAATCACCATTTTCTTTTACATATGTGTAATTGTCATATAACCTCTATGCAAATTATTCCATACATTATCTTTTTGCTACAATCAATATGGCCTTTAACTCCGTCACACTTTTAGTGTCCAATTCACAATCACCATTTTTTTATTAAAATCAATATATTTGGTATGTTGAGATATGGATTATTTATAGAATGAAATGAAATTATTATTATATTTCATATATTGATAGATGGATTATTCATAAAATGAAATGAAAAGGAGAAAGAAAATATAAATTTTACTGATGAATGAAATTGAAAAAAAAATGTACATTTTTTTTATTAAAATTTTGGACAATTTATAATAAACCAATATTATATTTTATAGGTTGAAATATAGATTATTTATAGAATAAAATTAAATCAATATTATATTCCATATGTTGAGATATGAATTATTTATACAATGAAATAAAATGAGAGAGCACATTATTAATGAATGAAATTGAAAAAAAGTGTAAATTGCAAGCAATACAAATTAGTTAGAATAGTGATGGTTTATTTTTTAAGAGAGATGTGTTTGCTATGCTCATTTGCAAAAAGACATTACAAGAGGCCAAAAGTACTTATTAATATAAAGTATGATGCTCTAGAATGCAAGACACTTAAAAATCAAAAACGTAAAAAAACGTAACCCTAGGAAATGATGTGGCAAAAGGAATATGGATGTTGAGGAGGCTAGTTGATACATCAACTTCTTGGGGATGCAAATTTTGCATACAAACTCAATTTAGGGTGTTTTTTTAGACCATTACAAAGCTTAAATCATGATCTATGAACTTGGAAAACCTTGCAAGGCTTAGATCGACTACCAAAAATGCAAGGGAAACACTTGAAAATTTTGGTGAATTTTTGAGACTTGAAAAACTGAAGTGAAACTGGAAAGATGTGGAACCATTCTTAATCGGTGGAACTTGTGCATGGCCACTAGTATCCACCTAGATCATTCATCCCCCATTAGGGAGAAATGGTTCCCATCACATCAACTTTGTCCTTTGGATAGGGTAAATTTTATTGAATCTGGCCCAAGTTGAGCCGCTTGCACTAGTAAAAAAGTTGTCATGTTTTGAAAATGATTCCAAATAGATGTTCTATTGGTGGGTTCCCTTCATCTTGGTGTACACGATCAATTGTCATCTACTTAATGTAGTCAGGGTCAAGTTTTGTAGGGACCAAATGCTCAACCACCTATGAAATGTCCTAGAGATGTGGAAAATATGGTCAAAATAGGTCCACATTAAATACAATGTGCAAGCCAAGGAAAGGGGAATACTTAATTCAAAATCATTCTTATCCGTAGCCTTGGTGATGGTGTAAGGCTCATATCAAAGTGGGTGGAGATTTGGATAGGGTCCTAAGAGGTGATCTTTCTACTAATGAAACCGTACCTTATCTCTCAACTAAATCTTGTGTGGAACTCAATGTTGATCATGGTGATACTTGTACTTGGCATTGGATTTTTGTACAATATCATGAACTTATTTTTGGATGTGTTAGATACATTCAATAAATTTTGCATCTTGATCGACCTAAGTTTGAGCATGGGAGGATAATTCATTTGTATATGTAATGGGTAGTGCTATGTCAATTTGAGTTACAAGCACAACTGAAAAGGTTTGTGGTCAACAAAGCGATCAAGATATTTTTCATAACTATGTTGAACATAAGGAAGGCTCTCATCCCATGTGTGTGTGTGTGTGTGTGTGAATGTTTGGAGTTCTACATTTTCAGGATATACATAATCATCCTCTTGACTACCTATATATGTCTATTTGTTTGGGGGTTGAAGGTAGTTCATTTGATAATCTTGGTGTCCATTATCAACCAAAAAAATGGACCAAAAATTACTTGTGAGGCTATTATCTCAATCTAAAATAATGGTTTGAGGGAGCCAAAAATGAACCCAAACATGATAAAAAAAGAGCTTAGTAGTGGCATTTTCTATGATGCTCTTTTTGTAAGTTGTTAAAATGATCATCTTAGAGAAATGGTCAACAACCATAAATTCATAGTCATTGCCATGCTTAGTTGAAGGTATCCCAAGCACGTAATCTATTGAGATATAATCCTAGGTTTCATCTAAGGCAGGTACATGCGTGTACAACCTTTTCTTTGTGATAACAAGTTTGACAATAACATAGGCTATGCACCATATGATATACCTATCGATGTCTTGTCATATATTTAGCCAATAGAATTATTTTTGCAATACTTTCACAATATTATCCTTGTTGAAGTTCCTTGCCACTCGATTGCAATGTTCCTCCCAAATCAACTTCTCATGCTCTCTTGAAGAAATAGAAATATGGCCCAAATTCCATAAAAGTTTCTACTAGAGATGAAAGTTTGAGACTAGCTTTACTAGTGTACATATTGTTTGATAGGTAACCGTACAAAGTCAATATCATTGACATATAATTAGGGCCACCTGGAGGTCTTGTGTCCATAAGAGTTGAGTACAATAGTTAATGTTACAACCAAAGGTCAGTTGAGGCAGTTAGTTAATGTTGCAACCAAAGGTCAGTTGAGGTAGTTAGTTAATGTTGCAACCAAAGGTCAATTGAGGTAGTTAGTTAATGTTGCAACCAAAGGTCAGTTGAAGTAGTTAGTTAATTTTGCTACCAAAGGTCAGTTGAGGTAGTTAGTTAATGTTGCAACCAAAGGTCAATTGAAGTAGTCTAAACATGATTTGTGTTTCCCTTCTTGTACTTGTTGTCAAAGTGGAACTATTGCAGGTATGTGTACCAATTTTGATGCTGTTATACTATAATGTTACCTACATTTAGATGAAATACAAGGGCTTATGATTAATATGGATGATCATATCCTTTCGTAGGATGTAGTGTTTCCTTTGGTGGCATACTTTCAAATAGAGTGCATCTCCTTATCATAGGTGAGGTTCCTATTAATCACATAAGAGAGTGTCTCACTATGATAGGCCATCTAATGTTCATACTTAGTGAGGACTACACCGATGTTATAATCAAAAGAATCTATCTCAATGAAGTGTTGTTGCAGGTTTGATAGGATGAGTACTAGTTCCAAACAAAGGAAATATTTCATATCATTGAATGTGTTCTATTGTGAATTAGACCAAATGAATTTGGATTTGGCCCACCCTTGTTCACATGAATTAGGGAAAAAGTGATATGAGAGGACCCCAACATGAACCTACAATATAAGTTGGAAAGGCCAAAGAAGCTATGGATATCTATGAAATGTTTTGGGGTCAACCAATCATGAATTACTTGAATATTGGCAGAATTGAAATGCACACCATGCTCATCCATGATGCATTATATATACCTTTTTCATATCGAATGAGGATTTCTCTAGATTGGCATATAACTTGTGTTGTCACACAGTGTTTAGGATATATTGAATGTATTGCAAATGCTCTTCTCAAAATTGTCTAAAGATGAAGATATCACCCAAATATACAACTAGAAAAAAAATTGTGAATAGATACACGATATTATCCATTGTCCTCATGAATGTTGCTTGAGAGTTATTCAAGCCAAAAGTCATGACCAACCACTTGAAAATTACCTTCTTTATATACTTGAACTTTGTCTTCCACACATCATCTTACTCAATGGGTACCTAGTTGTAGTTTGACTTAAGAACTATACTACTAAAAAAATTTGTGCCCTTAAGTTGATTAAGAAGATTGTCAATCAAAGTGATTGGATATCAATTCTTAGGTGTAATTTTGTTTAGATCTCTATAACCAGTACAAAGTGTCAATATCTCATCCTTCTTGTGCACCAACACAATCAGGATCTTGCAAGGTGAGGAGCTTGGTCAAATGTGATCCTTTTTTATGAGCTTTTGAATATAATGTTCAATTTATTCATTCTTAACAAGAGAGCATTTGTATCCCCGGATGTAGGTGACACATAAGACCTCCACATGGGATATCTAGCACCCAAACCACATGGAGATAGCATAGGAAACATGGCGAATGGAGGAATAGGTGAATTAAATGTTAAGGAAAATTGAATGCTTTCCAACCTCGCAAGAAACTAGATAGTCACGTCTAGTATGGGATGTAACACAGGTGAATTAAGTCCTATGCGTGTTAACATGGAGCTCTATGATGCCGACACTTCAAACTATGAGGCTAGCTAACCTCCTTTCTACGAGTGATTTGGTTTTCCTGCTTCTGCTTTGTGCTCAATCCTCTGTGAAACTTCTTGTAAGGCCGAAGAAGAAGATTCTCAAACAAAGAGGAACCCCACGTAGAGGAAGCATAGGTTGATACAGTGAGAGTCATAAGAAAAACCTTGGGCATACTGATGGTTTTGTAGCGCATGTATCCTTACCTGTTAGATGTATGATCAATGAGTGGGAATCCAAGGTGGTCTTTAAGCATCTTGCATCTGACAAAGCGGTGGTAGGATTAATCATTACTGGATGATTAATAATATGCTAGGGTTGTTGATGGAGGACAAGACAATCAAATAGAATGGTTTTAGAGAGTTGGACCAATACATGCACACCGGTATCAACCAGATGGTTACTCGGCTTCAAGCCCTGGAAGCAAATTTCAACCTAAGGCACTATTCGGTGTTTCCTAGTGTAGGAAACATAGACGATGATGAAGAAAAGGACCAACATGGGAAGGGTGAGACCTCGGCAACAAAGGGAAATTCCCCTGGTCTGTTGCATGAACATAGGGAAACTACGAGAATCGTTACGCCTATTAAGCATGGATGCGAGGCTGCAACCGAAGTCATTGCGGCCCACTCGATACAGGAGAGGCAACCTCATAATCCAATGGAATATTATGGGCCCTGCCTGATCTTGGAGGAGATACCGGACTTCCTTGCGGGAGATGCAACATCCTAGAAGCTCCATTATCATCCCTGGTTCCCTCTGCAACTCTCATCTTTTTTGGGTCTCCTTGTTTTTAAAATATGTTAATTTCATGTCTGTCTACAATTAGTTTTCAATATGTAATATTCCAGTCAAATTATATAGCTCTAGAGAGAGAAGACTCTCCCATCTTTTTGAAAACCCCAACTCAAGTGTTTTTGACGGGCTGGGTGAGTCGTCTGTTAGTTTAAAGCCCCCGTATAAATATTTTAATGCTATGTACACTTTTTTTGTTATTATGAATATGAATCTCTTCTATTGTTTACAAAAAAAAAGCAAGAGAGCATTTGTATACTAGGCCATTAAAAGATGAGTCCTTGGTATCAAAACAATTTAATGCTTCCCTTGGTAGTGTATGGATACCTTAAGAGTAGAAGTGAAGATATATCTATATTCTTCACTATATTTTCCACATGATTTTGTTGTGTAGAGGGACAATGTGCAGAAGTTGTGTTAGTTGTAGTGATTTTCTATTCACCTTCCTATTGAATCATAAAAATGACAACAAAAATATAGTATAAGACCACCTTCTTGCACTATTTCATTGAAATCAAGGAAGCTATAATAGTTTAAAATACCTCTAGTACATTATAGAGGTGCTAAGACCCCAAACAAATGATTTTGCTATAGGGCCTAGACTCATAAACAACATGATGTTTCTACATATAGAGTTGTTCTAAAATAACACAAAAATACAAGTGAGGTAACATTATGCAATACCTCATCTATGAAGGGATTGATACCATAGGGTATGTGACATTATTGGATAAGGTATATATCTCGTCCTCAGATAAACCAATCAATGATGTACAACTAGGCATGCGACATGGTCGACATTTGCAGTCTCCTGGTGACCTTGGTTGATATAACGTTCTTTTGGATATCATTTTCAACAATGAAATGTATAAGCGTCCACTTTACCCACATCTATGAATGAAATATGCACTCATCTTTCCCTAACTCCTCCAAATATTCTAGTTTTATATTTGCAATTGTGATGCTAACACTATATTTTTCATCAATGATTTCCTTTCTTTATTTGATTATAAGTCAGATCTTGAGCCAAGTTTTAACTATGAGGCTTTTAATTCATCCATTAATTATTTATTTGAGCAGGATCCATCAATGTTGCTCAAGGGAATTTTGTGGAAATAACACCACTTTTCAATGCCCTTCTTCGATTACATTCATAGAAAATTTTAAGGATCTATAATTTTCTTAAAGTGTAGAAACCTTGGTGAATCCTACTAATTCTTAAATTTCCAAACATAAAATGTTTTGCGATATTTTTGTAAAAGTAATCAAATTTATAAGGTTTTTATATATTTTGTGGAAAATTTGGTGATGTTTACAGAAAAATACTTTTATCTTATGGAATTTGGGTGAATCATTTTAGAAAAATGGAAACTGATGAATCATTTTTTGGAAAACAAGTGAAAAAATTCCCTGATGGGCTCAAGTTTGCCACTAAAATATTTCCTATTCCCATTACCCTTATTTTCCTACATCTTGGAGTTGTTGTATTGAGGTTGGTTACCCTTGATCTATGATTTTCATATGAATTAGGGCCACCTTTACTGTTATTTTTTTGAAATTTGATCTTTAATTATTTAAGTGTGGAAATACTTTATACACATAAAATCATTCAACCATAACAGAAAATGTACCCTGAGGAAAACCATCAAAACTATGAGGATGAAAAACCCCAACAAATATTTAGAGTAGAACTATGATAGATAGCAGATAATGTCTTTTACAATGTTATATTTCTTTCGGCACCCCAAGTGCAAGATAAGAGAAAACAAAACACCCTAGGTGTAGATATTGGTCAATAAAGAAGAGAGATCAATTGGATGAACTTTTTAATGTGTCCAACACATTAATAACTTGTCAAAAACAATGCCATGCAAGAAATAGTGAATCATTGTATGAGAATTATCCTCCCATGCAAACTATAGCAAATTTCCTTCTTGGGTAATTGCTCTACACCTCGATTTCTTCAATATTGCATAATCAATGCATAATTCCTTTTTTCTTTGACATTAAATAATGCTCTACTAACTTTAGAGTGAACTTGCCTCATAACTAGATGTAGGATCACTTAGTTAGTATGTTAACTTAAGTGTCATTATGCAATAGTTGTAACTCAAGTGTCATTACTTAATTTTCGTCTTTTAATTTAACTAAATGTCGTATTTTAGTTAACTAAAGTGTTTTCATGCAAAACACTTTAGTTAACTAATTCCTTTTTATTAACACTTTAGTTAACTATTCTTAACTGAAAACATGTCGATTGATTTACTGAAGTGAATGTTGTGGGTTTTCCTTTAATTAATTGATGCATACCTTGTTGCTTTAACTGAAGCTTTAGATGAACCTTTAACAATATTTAAATGAGGCATCCATTGTTAATTTAACTAAATATTTAACTGGAGATTTAACAATTCGAGTTCACTTTAGTCAACTGAAGTTTTCTCATGAGCAATTTCGAAATATCTTTGTTCTCTATGCATTTATCTTTATCTCTTATCTTATCAGCATGGTCAATATGCGATAACTTTAATTTATCTATCATATCGAATTATACTAAGAATATTTATTTAATGTTGTGATCATATTATATTACTCTCAGACCAAGTGATCGGATGCTAAAGTAATTCACTCTAGAGGTGGCCCATCTTTAGAGGAGACTTAGCATTAGCATTGTTTTATAATTACATTTAGGGGTCACAACAACTACTAAATGAAACCTACAAAAGAATGTGAAATATGGAGAGTTCTTTTCAAGCTAGTAACCACATTTTAAATGTAGTCCTAAGGACAATATTTAATGTTATAGCATGATTTTCCACACCTGATACATCATGCTTTGATGGCCTTTCCCTGTCCCTATGAAGACTCACTATACCCATTTACTCACCATAGCCCTGATGTTCTAGTTTAACCCTATAAAATACTCTTTTTGAAGATATATGTGGGTCACAAGTCTACAACTCATGTATACGTAGCTTGCACCACTGTCACCCACATACATGGGGTTTTATGCTCAAAAGAAAAATTGGACTTTTCCCCATCAACTAATGAATGAGTTGATCAGGTTGTCCTTCCATATGCTAAGAAACACTCCTATTCGACCCTTCATTTCCTTTTGAGGGGATATATATTGAGCTATTGTGAAGCATTGGAAGAGGAGAATTTTGGAGAGTAAAGAGATTATAGCAAAATTTGTCCCCATTCTAGTATGCTTGAGTCAGGATACCATTTTCATTGAGGAAGCCAATAGTGTTATTTCCCAATCTTTACCTTGTCTTTGTGAGCTTTCCATTGCATTGAGGATTGAATTCATGGAGGCCCAGGTGGAGGACTCAGTTTCTCAGTTCCGATGAGGTGCCGACATAGGTGGTCATTTGTATCTCTGTTTACATTAATAGAAATATCCGTTTCTCGTCCAATATCATTTGTAATTATGAATATTTGTATCCTTGGATGCAATTGTTTTGTATAGATGTTGAAATTGAATATGTTAGATTACACACTGACACATTATATATCATGTTTGTATATCTCTTTGTTGTTGAGGGCAAAGTGTAGGGACATGTTTTGATTAAGATCTCAACGAGGTTCTTCTTCGAAAGTCTGATTGAGGTACGATTCTTATATCTTAGTGATTAGTTTATTTTATGTATCTATCATGCTAGAGAATGGATTGATTTCTGGTGCCATACTATTTGTTGTGGTCCACCCCAAGCCATAGGAAGTTTTTCTCCATAACAGAATTAGTGACTCCGCTGGGGAATTTCCTTTTTGTTGAGGTTTGGGTGCATTTTCTCTATGTTTTTGTGTCACATTTAGTAGTATGTTCACTCATTGAAAGGCCCTTAAAGTAGTTTGGCTCTTGGATATCCTTTTACCATCATCCTCTTTGTATACGCTAGTCATTGAACATACAATTGTGTGTATACGCAGGCAGTAGTGTAGACAGTCATCTACATATGCTACTATTCCTTGAACAGTCACATACACCTCCCTTTTTGGTTGAGTTTTTGATGTGTGAATTTGCTGGGTGGATTGTGAGTGTGGTTGATTTTTCCGGGTTACCTATCTTGTCTGTTGGATATTTCTATTGTGACGAGAGACCTCTTTTTTATTGATTTTTCTATGAAAGTACTTCTTTTCATTTATCTTTTTTTTGTTCCATTAGTACATTAGTATTTTTTAGCCTCAATGTCTTGCTTGGATTGTGTTTGTTTCTTGCTACATGGACTGAGAGTTTTAGTGAATTTTATTGCATTTTCCTTCATTTATATTGAAAATACAAAAATAATCCCATAGTTGCATGTTTAATTGCATCTTTCATATGCATCGAAATTGGTACTTGAATTAGGTTTTATTAGATGAGATTAGTGTTCAGGATTTCATATAGGAAGGATTGCATTGCCATTTGAAAAGGAAAGAAATTTTTGTGCATTACATATAGTGGCATGCCATTTTTAATTTTAAAACAAAGTTGCACTTGACATTGTTTTTAGGTGTGCATATTTGGTTCCATTGCCGAGTCATAACATCACTAGTTGCACGTTCATTTAGCTTGAGTAATCACATCCTCTAAAATTAACGCTGAAATTGAAATTGATTACAAGGATTTTATTTTATAGGGTGCATCAACAAGCTTAGGTTTTAGAGCATTGGAATAGGATGTTGTGAGTAAACTTCCATAAGACTATGAAACAAAACAATTAGGTTCTATCCAGGTGAGAAGAAAAATCCTTGGTATAATTAGTGTTCTCAGGAGGCGCCTCTTACACAAGAGTTAAGAATGAGGTAGTGCACACGTTGGTGGTGGGGTTATCCTCTTCTGGAGATGTTCTTCCTCTGATTAGGGATGTCATTGATGTATTTGGTCATGTAAAGTATTGAGGTAAAACCTCTATTGTAATTCGGGTCAATAGTACCCACAAAAGTATTATCAAAATGAATTTTTGAGCCTCCCAAGGAATTTTGACCTTGGAAGCAAGGAGAAGTCAGACCTATTGGGTTATTATGCCTCTCAGCTAATTAGTATAAATAGGAGAGGCTCCTCCCTCATTTTGACAAGAAATTGCACTAGATAGAGAAGGAGTGGTCCGTCTGGGAAGAGAGGAAGAAATCTAATATTATTCTTGGGGTCTTATAAGTCTTATTCTTTGGGTCTTACACTGTACTTGGTTGAAGTCTATATCGAGGAATTTTTGCTAGGTTTTCTCCCCCATGAGGGTTTCCTAGGATAAATCTTTGTGTTCTTTTGTGTGGATGTTCTTTCCTTTCTTTCAGTGATCCATTTGTATATGGTTATGATGTTATGATGATAAATGTTTTTAGATCTTGTATAACCATTGAAAACTTAACACCAACCACCTAATGAATTTTTTCCTAGACTCATGGAGAAATAATGGGTTAGGAGAATCATCATGGAACCTTTAAAGTGGGTACATTACATTCACTGTGATTTTCTCCATATTGTGCTCTATATTCAAGTTGTTGGAAATCTATGTGTAGATATGTCAATAATGGTGGTGCAATCTTAATGGTGTGAATAAAAAATTTATAAGATCACTCTGAAGTCTTTTAGTGGGTTATTTGTCTTTGTTTTGATTTATTTGAATGAATTTTGGGTTGTTTGGGTGAATTCGAGTTTCTTAGGTGGTGTTTGGGAAGAGTTGGAATTTGAGACAATCTCAGTAGTGGATTTCAAAGTAGTCTTCCTTGGTTCGAGTTGGTAATTGTGTGGTTGTTCATGCTTGTTTAAATATGAAATATAAGACAATTCTTGTTGTTAAATTGGGCTAAGAACTCTTCCATTGGATCTGGTGGTATGTTTAGTACTTCCAATGGTTCAATATTCATGATAAAGGGGTTGCATACAAAGTGTTTGAAGAAAGTCATGAACCAGTTTTAATAACTAAAAACCAAACTTTTATATCATATCTGATTTGGCACATTATAGTGGGTTCAAAGAATATTTAATGGGATTCACATCATTATCGAGATCTTAAATTATAAATACATTCCTTTGTCGATGAACTAGAACATCTTGTAAGCCTCATAAGCCATTGTTTGGGATAAAGTTAGAAACCAATAAAATTTCCATTGAAAATTTGGAGTATTCCTAATTTTTTATTGGGGATATTACACGGAGTACAGGGTTATATCGGCCATTTTCCATATCCAATATACCATGGGATTCCATAAGCATGCATTTTTTTTTGGATTTACCAAGAATTTAGAGGGGGACTGATTCAATTTTTGTAATTGTTGATAGATTCTCAAATATGGCACATTTTGTACCCCGTTATAAGACTAGAGATGCAACCCATATAGTTAATTTTTTTTTCAAAGAGGTTGTGTTGTTGCATGGATTTCCCAGAAGTATAGTTTCATATAGGAACACTAAGTTTGTTTTTAATTTATGGAGGACATCGTGGAAAGAGCTTGGACAAATAACTCATTCCATTCATCATATAAGCCCCAAACTAATGGGAAGATAGAAGTAGTAGACAAGAGTTTTGGAAACTTACTAAGGATTATTAAGTGAGCTTAAGAAGCAATGGGATCATATTTTTTCACAAGATGAGTTTTCCTATAATGACTCACCCAATAGAAGCACATGTAAAAGTCCATTTCATATAGAATATGCTATGCACCCAAGAGGCATCTTTGAACTTAGAGAGATGAGAAAGGAAAAAATGAGGAGTGCGGATGTAGAGGATTTTGCTACAACAATGCAAATGCTTGACGAGAAAGTCATATGGAAGTTAAGGAGAATAGTGGAAGGTACAAACAAAGAGTATATTTGGAGAGAAGAGACATCAAATTTGATATTGGAGATCAAGTTTTGGCACATTTTCAAAAAGAGAGGTTTCCAAAAGGAGAATATAACAAATTAAAGTTGAAAAGATAAGACCTTGTAGAATTTTGAGAAAAATTTCAGCTAATGCTTAAGTACTTGAACTGCCACCATATATTTGGGGATTTCACCAATATTCAATGTAGTTGATCCATATCCTTACAAAGAACCTTAAGCAAAGGATGGGAATAGTAAAGAGCAATTCCAGTGGAGAAAGGAGTTACCTACAACAAAATAGTTGCAAATTGAGAAGATCTGTTACCAAAAATTGCCAAGAGGACCAGAAGACATCATTACTATGAGTATATAATGAAGTTGAAGGACCTTCTAGCTAAATATGTGACTTGGATGAGTGCTGCTAAAATCTAGAGACATGGAAAATATGTTGAAGACCTCATGGAAAAGAGCCCATGAACAATTTGTTATTTGGGAGTCTGATGCAAGGGAATCAAACAGTCCTTTAGATTGACCTAGGAGGTCAATACCATTTATTAGGGTTCAAGTTAGTTTTCAATTTTTCATTTTCATGTAATATTTGAATAGGATATATTTAGAAGATATTCTAGATTAGTTGTTGTAATATTTGTTAATCCTTGTTTATTTTAGAGATAGAGAGTCTTGAATTTGGAGATCAATAGAAGATATCTTGGATCAATTAGTTTGAATAACCCAAGTGCTCTAGAATCTATTGATGTATGTAATGAAAAAAATGAGGTTAGTTAAAAAAAGAGGTTAGTTGTAACATCCCTGGTAAACACATTGTGGGTAATGTTATTTATTTTTCCTAAGTTGTGAATTTCTTTGGTAGACTTAGGAGACTAAGGGCTTGACTTGATTAAATGATAAGGGCATGGATCCACTAGGGAAAGGAGATTCAAAGCCATGAGTCAGATGACCTGGATAATCTTAGTGATTCGAGCATTAGAGGAAAAATGAACTAGGGATGTTCCCTTGAAATCTTAAGCTTATAAGTTTTTGTTCCAAGGAAATAATAGATCGTAATCTAACAATGAGCTCCTATAAATCTCTGCTACTACTCAACCATTAAATTTTAAATATTAAAAACAAATTGTTTATATAATGTATTTAAACATTATGTTAAATTTTTAAATATTAAAAAATAAGAATTAAAATATTATTTCGATTGAAATTTGCATTTGATATTTATGATTTATGAATTTAATAATAAATAACGTTTTAAGCATTTATATCTATTTTAAAATATAAAACTTGTCTCTTTTAAAGCACAATAATTTTATTTTATAAAAAATGGAAAAATCATTTAATAATTAAAAATTAGTTTATATATTTATCTAAAAATATAGACAATTAACTCAAAAGGAAAAATAAAATATTATTAAAAAAATGAAAATTAACTTATATATTTTTATAAAAATATATACAACTAACTCAAAAGAAAAAAAATATATTATTTAAGATTAGTTAGTACAATAGGACTTCATTGAAAGTGCACATGATTATTATCATTTAGTATAACTTATTGAGTTAATCATAGTTGATGTAATGTCTAAATGTGTAATTTAAAGAAAATGATGCATAAATTTATATATAAAATTGTAATACAAGAGTCACCGAGTGGTAATGTCCTCCACATTTCTAATAGGGCCCTCGGTGTTTCTAATAGGGGTTGCTATAATATGAGTGACACGAAGCTATTTACAAACATAACATAAGAGTCTTTTGTGTAAGTTCACTAGCACTTGTCTGGTATCATCATTGATGCATCACCTTTCATGATGATACCTATTCTTCTACATGGATGCTTTTCTTCTAAGTTTTTCTTTCTATAGATTTTGTGTTTGAGAAATATCTCTTAGGAAAATAGATGAGATTGCCAAATGTAACACAATAATAGCTATTAAAAAATTTCAAATTCACCTAAATCCTTAAGTCAAAGGAAATGATTTCAAATGCCATGTAATCTCTAAGTTTAAGTACTTGACAATAAGTGATAAATGTTAACAATCTAACTACAACAAAGACTTTTATGGTTGTTAGATGTGCATGAGTTATATGTATATGATCATGTCTCTAATATGCATAGATTACATGTCTCACATATGTGCATTGGTAAAGTGTATTTAATCCATGGTCAAGCATTATATTATTATCAACAATAGATTTTGTCATCTAATCATTAAATTATTATGAATTTATTAAATTATTATAAATCTTTAAAATTTAAGATAAATTTAAATCGATCCAAAATAGAAAGGTAAAGAGGAATTTTTTTTTTGGTCAATGTAGAAAATATATATCATTCTAAAATAAGAAAATGGAAACTAATTCAAGGCATTTCCTTGAATTTGATGAGTTGCATATGTTTCCATTTCCAACCTTATCTACATAAACATTATTTGTTTTTATGATTTTATTCATTTACTATTATCATCTATATGGACTTGCATTTCACTTTTTTTTTCCTTTAAGTTGGTAATCACCTATATTGTGGAAGGCTTAGAATTGGAATGACTTAAATTTGGAACTTAAACATAAGATGGGATGCTTGGTAAACGCATGGCTGCCTCGGAAACAATGAAATTAATGTGGATTGCATTCAATAAGATATGGTTAAAATGAAAATGTAGTAATATCTTCGAATAAATTGTTATTATTAAGAAATTGTTTTAAGTATTTATCAATTATATATAAAAAAATCCAAAATATTTTATATAAATATAAGGTGATTTTAAGTTTCTAATAAAAATTTATTTGTATAAATATTTGAATTATATAAATAAACAAAATCTACAAGATGACAATGTCCTTCATAGTTTTTTTTTAAATCTGCAATTAAAATTGTGAGTTGATAGAGCAGCACAACATTTTGTTGTTGGGAGTAGGAGCATATATAACATTGGATTATATTATTAGATTCCATATTTGTGTACATATTGACCGCGAGTGTGGTGGTGACTGTATTAGCTCATTGGATTTGGATGGATACTCGTCTAAGTATCTTGATTATGCATGACCGTACGTATTTAGGGCTTAGGAACCAACACCTTAAAATTCAAATAATTCAATGGAACTAGAAAATTAAGGCCATAAGAATTTAGTTTCATGAAAGGCTTTATAATAAATAATTTCTCCAAAGTATAAATCTGTATGATAAAACATGATTTGCTGGCACTGCAGAGTCATGGGAACCAAACACTTCCACTATCGGCAGTGATGGAAGAGTATATTAATTACGTTTTCTGTGTGTATACTTATTCTTATGACGTCATTGCTCGATTCATGAGACTAGCAAGACCATTTGAATTTATGTGAATAACCCGTTACCTATCAAAAGGATATGTAACTAACATGTAATAGAATTGAGCAAAAAAACAGCACGGGCTTTGTAATTAATGAAGAATAAAAATATATTATTTTCCATTTTTTTATTTGCTAAGAATGATTGTAAATTTCAGCCAGGAGTTGGGTGGCTGTTAATTATCATCTCATAGTGGGTCTTAGTTAATTATGACAATGAGGTAACAAAGGAATTACCACAATGTATGATGAAGTGAAGTAAATCGATGTTTGCCAAAATTCCTTAAGGAATGCTTAGTTTTTAATTAATGTAGTTAACATGATATGCTAAATATTTTCTTTAATGGATGTGATTAATATCATAGACCATCCATCTTAATTATGAGGTAGAATATATCATAAAAATAAATTTGTATAAAATTTAATCAAGATTAATGGTAACTCCTCTTCAAGCTTAGTTTTGCATGCACCGTCCTATTCTGAATGGTAGTTTTGCATACACCATTCAATGTCAAAATGTCTGTTAATGGATTTCTTGTCTGGAAGTTAATTACGAAGAGCATAAATACCGATCTCAGTTTGAATGAATTTTGTTTTGGAATACAAAGCAATTCTATCAATAACTATCATTTGGAATGAAGCCACTCATTGAATAAAACTATTGGAAGCTATGAATTCAGAACAGAAACAATACAAATGACTAAATTCTAGCTCATAAGAAATTCAAGACTATAATTTAAAGCTTCAAAGTTTACAAATGGCATTTACCTTCAAATGTTGTATTAAATATTATTGTGCTCCTATCAAAGACAATAACCGTTGGATTGATCTTATGATCACAAAACCTTTAACAAAATTTCAGACATTATTGTTACCATTATACTGGTAAACAAATTCAACATTAACACAAATCCTTGACTCATATATTTCCCTAAGCCTACCCCAGTGCAATAAATTAATTTCAAATACTATATTTAATTTACATATAGTTGATTTTACTGACTATTTCAACTATTATGGATGGGTCGGTTCAGTTAATCAGGAATATTTTGATCGAATTGTATAAATTTTATATAGAAATATTTAAATTCTTAATCTCTTTTTTTATATACATATAAAAAACCCAAATTTCAACCAAAACTCACCACATAAACTCGTTATATATATATATATATATATTCAATTTGAAAATTCAAATTTCATGGTCACGGTTTGAGATAGATTCAACAATCCTGAACATTTTGGATAACAATGATTGGAACAATTCGGGAGTGTTGATCAAAGTGGATTGCAACCATTCCATTGTGGGATACCACTCTTCCTCCCATTCATACGCATGATATTGCCTGCATTCAAAAAAGAAATTCAACACTTGGCGTAACCATATGAGGGGCCAATCATTTCCATACAATGTGCAGATAAAGAACCATAATCCCAATGATAAAGAATAGAAAAAAGTACCTGAACCAAATTGGTATTGGCCAGAGCTTGCATCTTTTACAACCAGTTGCTTCAGGCGAACTCTGTTATCTCCCTTTGAAGTAGAAAGCCTCGCATTATAAAGATGGAGAAATAAACTAAGTTTGAAAGCACATTTTGATTTAATTGAGAAGCCTTCATACTTGTACATGATGAAAACAGAGGAGCAGACGAGAATCCTTCATACTTGTACATATGATGAAAACAGAGGAGCAAACAAAACATAAAACTATTTCTATTGAAGGAGCTTAAGCTCTGAACTTCTTACATTCAAAATAGCATACAAACACCAGGTTTTATAGCAGGTCTATGGGTTCCAACGCCTTTCGTGGTGTGTCTAGAACTTCTAGATGTTTCCAGTTTCATCTACTGCAATTACATTTTCAACTATTACATTTAATGTGGATGGGTGATGGTTGGAATTACCTTCCAACACTCTCTTAATTCCAAACCATCATTATACAAATAGTTACATTCAAAAACTTGAGAAACTTGCAAACAGATTACATGTCCATAAACAGATTGATATGCAGATATTTTTTTTTCTTCAAAAAGTGAACATTTGACTTCTCCATTTCAGCTTCAGCTAGCTCTCATTGTCCTGTCGCTGAAAGCTCCACGCTATCCATGGGTTGCTCCTCAACACCATCCACAAAAAAAATCTCATCTCCAGGTTGTTGCTGTTGTTCTCCTTCTTCACGGTTTCAACACCATATTCTACCCTCACATCCTCTTTAGCGGATCTGAAATCCTTCTTTTGTCGTAGTTTTCAACAACGGCAAGCTTCATCCCTACATAGATGCTGAGCCTCCAAAATGACTCAAGCTTTAATTTCTTGATGGAAACTGAGCCTGAAAAGGACTCGAGCTTTAATTTCTTGATGGAAGTTGAGCCTGCAAATGACTCAAGCTTCAACTCTTTGTGTGCTCCTCTGGAGCCACACTCACGCTGAGCCTACAAAATGACTCGAGCTTTAGAATGAAACCCCTTATTATAAGGTTACACACTCTGTTTTCTGAAAACCGAAAAACAAACAGGAATGCCGGAGACACTTGGCTCAACCGCGCTGAATAGAACTACTGCTATGGCAGTCTGTAAAGAGGAGAATGGGTTTAAAGTCTGTAACAACTCAACCTGGGATTTGACTCAAATGCAGATTCAAATTTCAGTTCGCAACTAGAGCATTTGGCTCATGCAGAGATATTAAGAGGACTTCCAAAGCTGACAAACCAACGCTCAAACAAGTCAACATACATATCTACGGGTAAGTTCTCCTCCTACCAAGGTCACGAATTAACTCAAAGGGCTTAACTGAGATCACAGAGAACAAAATAGCAGTAGGGAGTTTTTCAAATGATGGGAAACAAACACAAAATAGGAAGACTCTTCTTCCAAGAGCGACAGTCTTTCCGCAACTACCTTATTGAGGGAAGAAACATTCCATGCAAATTTTCTCAAGAGGATGGTGGCCCTTCTTAACACACAGGTAGTTATGCCAACGATTTCCTAAACCTCACACAATGTCTTCAGCACACTATACATAGTTACACTAAACAAAATGCATAGCACAATCAGAATCTCTAGCCTATCCTATTTACAACACACAGAAAACTTCATCAGGCGTTCATAATCCCGGGCACTCCCGTGAGGGAGTCATGCCCAGCCATTACTAGTCTCTAAGACCATGCTGTTAGCTAAAACACAGAGGTAATGAGACAGGAATCAAAATACAAAAAGGAAAGAAAATATTTTTTGGAGCGATCCTGCTCTTCTGCCCATTCTGATAAGTAAATACCTGGGGAATACAAAACTGTCAAAACAGGGGAATACATCACTGATTGATGTCCACTTTCATAGAAACATTTAATACCTACCTACACTTGACTAGTGATAGAGTAAACGAGAGTAATTACACAGTTTGACACTCCCCTTAATTACGACCATTACAATTTGTCAGCACACCCCGTGCCTAACTGTTGGTTTTGAAAAAACAAAATTGAATCTTGCCAAAGGCTTGGTAAACATATCTGCTAACTGCACTTTTGAACCATAGAATTGCAAATTGATGTGGCCATTATTTACAAGCTCACGTATGAAGTGATAGCGAGTATCTATGTGTTTACTCTTTTGGTGAAACACATGATTCTTGGGCAAGGCAATGGCTGAATTATTGTCACAGAAAATAGGTGTCGGTTTTTGTTCTTCATGCTCAAGCTCAGTCAACACTCTTCCTAAGCAAACTGCTTGGCAAGATGCTGAAGTTGCTGCTATATACTCCGCTTCCGCTGAGGATAGTGCCACAATGGGTTGTTTCTTGGAAGCCCATAAGATTACATTTCTTCCCAAAAAGAATGCATATCCTGAAGTGCTTTTTCTGTCATCAATGCTACCTGCAAAATCGTTGTCTGTGTATCCAATAAGTGATTTATCTTCTGAACTGGAATAACAAAGTCCATCACCTACTGTGCCTGCAATATATCTCAAAATTCTTTTTCCAACTTTCTAGTGTGAGTCTTTGGAAGACTCCATAAATTTGGAAATGAGACTTACAGCGTACATAATATCAGGCCTAGTAGCTGTAAGATACATGAGACTGCCAACAAGTCTCTTATACAATGTAGAATTAACTTCTGCTGCTGGTCAAATCTGCTTAACTGGGTTCCTATTGCAATAGGTGTGTTTTTAGGTTTACAATTTTCCATTTTGAATCTCTTCCAAACATCAGAGGCATACCTATTTTGACTAATGAATATGCCATGTTCAGATTGTTCCACTTCTAATCCAAGAAAGTATTTCATTAATCCAAGATCAGTGATTTCAAATTCCTCTTTCATGGCTGTTTGAAAGTCTTTCAACATTAAATTCCCTATATATATTATGTCATCTACATAAAGGCAAACAATCAGGATTTTCCCTTGCTGATATTTCTTGATGTAAAGTGTGGGCTCACTGTTGCTTCTGCTAAACTCGTGGCTAAGAAAGTATGAATCAATGCAACTGTACCAAGCTCTTAGAGCTTGCTTTAGCCCATATAGTGCCTTATTCAGCTTGTACACTTTGTGTTCTTTTCCTTTCACTTCAAATCATCGAGGCTGATCCACATACACTTCCTCTTTCAACAATCCATTTAAGAATGATGATTTTACATCCATCTGATAGACATCCCATTTGTTTTGAGCTGTTGTTGCCAGAATAGTTCTGACTGTGTCTAATCTTGGTACTAGGGAAAATGTCTCTCCATAGTCTATACTAGGTTGCCGAGAGAATCCTTTTGCCACCAGTCTGGCTTTGTACTTCTCCATTGTTCCTTTCTCATTAAGCTTGGTCTTGTATATCCATTTCACTCCAATGCTAGTCTTCTCTGTTGGTAAGTCTACAAGATCCCAAGTATCATTCCTTTCAATTGCTGCAATTTATTCATTCATTGCTTTCACCCAATGTTCTTCTTTCACGGCTTCTTCAAAATACTTTGGCTCAAATGAGACCAAAGCAAAGTTCACTTCCTCATTGAGTTGATCATAAATATTCTGTAGATGCCTCATCTTCTGAGTTTGTTTAGGACTATTGGTTGAATTGGAATTGCTGCTTAAGAATGGGCTATGTATATCATCTTGTCCCTATGTTTGAGCCTCCAATCTTGGGAGTCGTGGCTGAGGTTGATGAGCAGTGGGTTCTTCTAGTGTGTCCATATGTGGAAATGGACCTTGTCAACTGCTTTCTCTAGTTAATTGATCTTCCCAAGATTTGTCTTCAAAAAATTTCACATCTATGCTCACTAAGAATTTCTTAGTTACAGGATTATACAGCCTGTATGCCTTGGATTGCTCACTGTAGCCAATAAAAAAACACTTTTCACTTCTGTCATCCAACTTCTTTCTCAATTATTCTAGGATGTGTGCATAGGAAACACACCCAAACACTCTAAAATGTGAAACACCAGACTTCATTCCACTCCAAGCTTCTTGTGGGACTTTATCTTTCACACTACTGTTTGGAGACCGGTTCAAAATGTAGAATAAGTATGCCACTGCTTCTACCCAGTACTCATTCGAAAATTCTTTTCCTTCAACATACTCCTGGCCATATTCATAATGGTCCTATTCTTCCTTTCAGCGACTCCATTTCGTTGTGGAGTGTATCTAGTAGTAAAATGTCTTTCAATGCCTTGTTGTTTGCAAAATTCTGAGAAATCCTTCAAGTCATATTCTCCTCCACCATCTGATCTAAGAATTTTAAGACATTTCCCACTTCGCTTCTCTGTCAAGGCTTTAAACTCTTTGAACTTGTCAAAGGTTTTCGATTTGTGTTTTACAAAATATACCCAAGCTTTTCTGCTGAAATCATCTATAAAAGTGAGAAATTAAAAATTGCCTCCTATAGATTGGGTTTGCATTGGACCACAAAGGTCTGTGTGCACAAGCTCGAGTTGTTCTTGTGCTCTCAAGGATGCATTAGGAAAGGTATCTCTTGGGTGCTTAGCTAAGATGTAGGTTTCACAAGGATCATGATCTTCATTTATATGAGGCAGACCTTTAACCATGGATTTTCTTTGCAACTGACTGAGGTTGGAAAAAGGTAAGTGCCCATATCTAAGATGCCACAACCAAGTTGCATCAATACTGGAGACATTATCGGCATATGGTAGCAGTTGGCACATGGTTCTCCGCATTAAAGGAAATAATCTATTTTTGGTCATTTTTACTTGGGCTATGAGTCTTTTACTAGGTGATTTGTCTTTGATTATACAAGTATCATCTATGAAAAATACTTTATAACCATGTTGACTTATTTCAACAACACTCATTAAATTGTGTTTAAGTCCAGGAACATAATACACATCATGTATATTTTTCTTTTCATCATGCTTCGTTAAAACATAGATAACACCTTTACCATGATCTTTGACAATGGAGTCATCTCCTAATTTGATCTCAGATGTTATATTTATATCTAACCTTGAGAAGAGTTCTTTGTTACCTGTCATATGGTTGTTGCAGCCACTGTCCAGAAACCAGATGTCCTTGTTGTTGTTTAAGTCTGCAGTCACTTGGCATGAAAGAAACAATGAATCAGTCATTCCTTCTTCAATGTTGCTCACATGTGCTCTTCCCTGTGCTCTTCCCTTGTACAAATCGGTTTGCTTCTTCCTGCATTCACTCTCATAGTGCCCATAGTTCTTGCAATAAAAGAACTAAATTCTTGACTTATCATTTCTTTCTCTGCCTCTTCCCTTTTGATACTGAGGTTGGTCACAATCTAGCTCCTGATTTGGAGCAGATCTTCCTTCTCCCCATGAAAAATTATAGTGTTGCCTACCTATTCCTCTGCTTTTGCCTCTCCATCCTCTTCCTTTTCCTCTGTTGATAGAGGCTTGGGTCTGAAATGCACTCTCTAAAGAGGATATTTCAGCTCTATCAAGTCTCGTGTCAAAACCCCAAAAATTTCAAAAAAAATTTAAAATTTTTAAATTTGCATATCGTTAACGTAAATGCAGTTACCTAATCATTTAATTAGTTATAAATTACCATATTTTTTATCTGAAATCATCTGTTGGTTATGTTTAGCAGTAGTACAATTCTTTTTAGTTTACTGACTTTGTTTTCTTTTCGTCCACAAGGTGAGATTGTTATGCAAAACTGGGCTTACTTAGCTTTCAAGCTAATGCAGAAAGTTTCCTGTTCTTACAGACTACAGGTAAGAGGTTTTGGTGTCGATGATCGCAATTCTAAAGCATTTAATACGAGTTTGTTGCAAAAAGAAAAACTCCAGTAAGAAGATAAATGCTTAAACTATTTCCAATGCTTATTGAGGTACATTTAATAATTGTCCTTCCTTTTTTTTTAATAGAAGTAGTTTACGGTTCTTGTTAATTTCAGAACTATTTTGTATTGTAGTTGTAATGTAAGAAAACGTCTTACCGAATTCTTTATACTAGAGTAAGAGTAACAGAGCTATACAATCCATAGTATGATTTCACTCGTATATGCATACGTTACTTAGTAAAAGTAAACTGATAAAAAGTTTAGGTATTACTGTTCCTATCTTCAAACTTTGGAATTTAACATCAGTTTACAAATTTACTTCAAGCTGCTTTTTAAGAACACTAAATTAATGTTAATGCATTTGATGCTTAGAGTCCTTAATCCCTCATTAATTGTTTTCAAGCATTACTAAAGGTTATCTTTAGTACTATAAACTTCTTTAGGAAACAGGATTTATCCTATTTCCTTTATGTAATAAGCAGATCAATTCTTTAAGGGACTATAATTCATATAAGAATACATTTCTTGATTTGGTATAAAGTCTATCTATTTTACTATGATAAACCTTCTAAATAATCATAATGTGGTCTAACTTTGCCAAGTTATAAATATGATTAAAGGGTGTTACCTTAATCAAGGGCTGTCACCACATAGTAGTCACTAAGTTTCATTTTTGTATCTTCCAACCATATGCTGCCATTTGGTCCGATATAAAAAAAAACAAGGAGGTTATTAAGGTCAATAGGATCAAAGTCATAGTTTTCTATACTTATTATCCTCCTTTATAATCCTTTACGATATTAACTTATTGTTAAGCCATAATGGAAATGAACTTAATAATTCATAAGTAGAGTTATAAGGTGGAATAAGAGGTCTAAAAGTTGACCATGTTTATAATTGATTCATAGCTTACTCTCTATTTAAGATCCTAAAATAAAATCATAAATGAAATACCTCTTTTACATAAAATTATAAACCAAAGTGATTATAATATTTATTTGGCGTGAGGATTATAACCAAATCTTGTCAAGAAATAAGGGATAGTTTGAACTCCAAGTAATCATGTCTTATATGCTAAAAAGTAAACATACGATTTCCATGATTTCGATGATTACCAATCTAGGGTTAACAATAATGAACACCTAATTATTGGCATGTAGCGTGAAATATTTTTGGACTTTGCACGAGGACTATGGATAACCATTGATTGAAAATAATTATTGGGAATCATCCTTCTAGCGAGATGTTGGTTTGAACTATACACAAAACCCACTGCTCGTCGAAATATTTACTGGCTATCGTGGCATTACCATAGCCAAGTGCTGTGTTGTTATAAGAGTTGTTTGACAAACCCTAGTTCTCATTACCTCCTTCTCCTTCGGCTCTTGTTGATCTGCGATGGTGCTGGTGCACCCTTGTGTCGTCTGTCCTCTACAACAGAATCCTCCAGCTTGTCCTCCTCTTGTGACTCATTTCTTACCGTTCCATACGTTGCTGTCGGCCCTCCGTTGGCTATTCTACCCTCAGGTTTTCCTCTGTCATTCTAAAGAACCCGAACTTTTGTCTGTGATAACCGCCTCCCTCAGTGAGGTTCGAAGGCTTGTTCTGCTGTAATGCGAATTGAGTGTGGCTGTACATTGACCTTCTTTTTCCTCCCTGCAGTCCAGTCACTCCCTCGCATTGATGGTTGTACTGCCGTTATTGATGGTCATGTTATTTTTAAAAGGAACATGTAAGATTAATGAAATTATTTCTTTGCTTTTACTGTCTCGAGCTTAACCCTAAACTTATTACTCAGGTTACAGAGTTCTAACATTACGTTTTCCCCTATGGTTACAGGTCTTTGCTCTCCATCCTGTGCGGCCTCTAGTAGAAAGATTTGTACAACATTTACAAATCCTGGTAAGCCTGGTTACACCATGGCTCTTTCTCCTTGTGGGGGTTCCTTTGGAAATTTCAAGGGTTGGCATAAGATGCCTGAAACCATTACGGTTTCAGTTTGTCTCGTTAATTTGTCTGTTATTTTAGATTAGTGAAAGAAACTCCTACGCTGTGTGAGGGTACTTCGGCTATGGCCTTGATTAGAATAGTTATTTTTCCTGTTTTTTTTTTTTAAGTGTTGTGTGAGAAGTGATTACACTGAGGCAAAAGTGCCATACCCCTTAGACTTATAAGGACCGTGGGCTTTATAGAGCTATTCGACTTTCTGTTGGTTTTACTGTGTAAATTTTGAGTCCGTGAGCCTGACTTGGGAAGGGTTATACCCCTCGACTCCTTACTTCTAATGTAAATATAACTATACAGGGTTTTCACCCTGCGTCTAAAATACATATGTATTAATACTGTTATCTGTATTTGTATTTCTTTGTTTATTTACAGTACTAAAATTTTGGAAGCTTGTTTATGTTAAATTTATAATACGGCTTTGAGTATAATACTGTCTTAACTCCACAGTCATCGATTTACTTGTATAAATTGGATTTATAGGGTTAAACCCTAATTTGACAGTAAGAGAATTATGTACTTGATTTTTACTATTAATAATTTCTTTTATAATGTTACTGCCAGGGTTTCTGCTCCTGGTTTATACATTGACTTGTTTGTTATTATTAGATTGTTAAATGTTAACATAGTTTGTACTCTTCAAATAAATAGGGTCTTTATATTTTGTTTTATTTTATCTTAACAGTGTTTTTTTTAGGTACTGTCAAGTTACTTTGTACATAGAAAGTATATTTAATTCCGATTTGCAATTAAAGTAATAATAATGTTACCTTAAGTTAAAAACAGTAATATTCCTATAATGTATAAAAATAAAAGCATATGATTATAAATATAACAAGGATGCTATCTTTCTTGAGAATACTAATACCTCTGTATTAATATCCTTAGTTTATTTTATAAGCTCATAGAAAAATAGTATTCTGTTGTTTATTTCTGGTGCCCATTTATGTTAATACTATATAAATTCTTTTTAAGGTTTAGTTCGTCTTATTAATATGATATTTATATATATATAAGAAAACAATTAATATTATCTAAGGATTATCCTTTAAACATATATATAGTAGCATTCGCTTTCAATTTATGAAAGATAGATTAATAATTCTAAATATTGTTCTAGCTTAGCTCAAAATAAGAAACAAGAAAAGAAAGGAATGATTACATTATTCATCGTACATCAAATTTAATCAGTTTATTTTGACAGTAGAATTTAATCAATAGTATTTGATCCTACTTTTAGCTCTGTTATTAAACATATAATACTTAAATTATTTTAACTCTAAGAAAAAAGCTGTAAGGTTAAAACAGCAGATAAATCTAATCTAAACCTACTCCAGTCCGACAATTAAACTCTTCCATTTGTTTAAATAAATAAAATAAATAAACTACTGAAAGGAAATACTGTACAAAGAATTTTTTTTATCTTAAATCTATACTACTGTCAGTAAAATGTCTCTTCGGATAAAGGAATAAGAAACAATCTACTATTCTTCAATCTCATCATACCATCTTATTTATAATTTTACCCCTGTGCTGGAGTACGGTTTGGTAAACCCAGATGTGGAAAAACACAGTGGGTCTTTATTTTTCATCAAAAGATTCTATTACTGATAAACTAAAGCATTTACATCTCTAAACCAGCTAAATCTTATATCATAACCTACAAACATAACATTTAACCATTCACAATTATTAAACAAAGACAATTAAGTGACAGAACCTGCTGGAACTTTGGACAACAACAGCAATGGGAGGCCGTTCCTCCCTACCAACTCCTGGAGAGCGCTCAAACAACGACTCCTCAGGACCCCTGAGCTTTCTCTGGTCTCCCTGGTTGGAACTAGGTGCAGCAGTAATCAAATACCAGTCTTCAACACTCAGTATCAAATCTGAACTTATCAGTAAGTTCTCCCAGCTAACAAGTTGTAATAAACCAAGTTACTGCAGCAATCCGCTCAAAACAACTTCCTTACTATTTCCCTTTTTCCCCAAAATGAATTTCCTGAATAGCATTCCACCTGAATGTTTCTTCTCTAGAAAATATCTGAGTAGCCTCAGCTTTATTCATTGGGTACTTTTAAAAGATTGCCTAGGTCTTTTTGGGTTAGTTGTCATTTAATGAGCCACCTGCTCTGATCCCACTTTCTTGGGGGATCATGACCCCAAATATAGGGAAGTTGCCACCTGCAACTTAGGAAGTGTTTGAGGATGCTGCCACTTGTCTTTTGCCCTCCACCTAGTTCCATCCACCAGTTTGACCAGTAACCTCTTTTTAACAGCTCTCCCATGCTGTTGTCTCCACAATTTATTTATTAATAACAAAATATTCTGAATTACATTCCACTTCTGTTGACTCTACTGAGTCATCAGTTCCTACTTAGCATTAAATTTAACATAATGTCTCAGGAGTATAATTAAAACAATTAACATTATTTTACAAAATTGGGGTATGTGACATAAACACCCCCTTAAAATGTAACATCGTCCTCGATGTTACTTATTCTTCATCCTCTGCAACTTCCTCGAACAGATTCGGGTATGCCTCCCGCATCTTACTTTCCAGTTCCTAGGTAGCCTCTTCAGGACTAAGGTGCTTCCATTGCACCTTCACTTGTCCAATGGCACGGTTCCGCAGGTAATTTCCCTCCTCCCGAGGATACAGTCCGGTTCCACCAGAATTTCTTCTTCTGGTTCCACCTATACAACATTCCAATCAATCACATGAGTAGCATCATGAACATACTTTTTCAGAATAGAAATATGAAAAACATTATGAACTTTCAAGTTAGGTGGTAACGCTAGCTGATATGCAACTTGACCAATTCTGGATAAAATTTCAAACGGACCACATTAACGTGGTGCTAGTTTTGCACAACTCCCCAGTCTTAGAGAGCTTTTCTTTGGTCTTACCTTTATAAACATGTGTTCACCCACCTGGAACTCTTTGGAAGTTCTTTTTAAATCTTCTTGGCTCTTTTGCCGATCATGTGCTACCTTCAAATTTTCCTGCACTTGTTTCACAATCTGTTCCATTTCCTTCAATAAGTCAGGTCCTAACACCAATCTATCTACTGGATTATTCCAAGAGATAGGAGTGTTGCATTTACGCCCATAAAAAATTTCAAATGGACTAAACTTAGCTGATGAGTGGTAGTTATTATTATATGCAAACTCTGCTAGATGCAATTAGTCCTCCCACTTACCTGGCTGATCCTTAACATACATTCTTAACAGATCTTCCAGCACCTGATTCACTCTTCCAGTCTGTCCGTCTGTTTAAGGATGGAAAGAGGTGCTGAAATTCAGTGTTGTGTTTAATCCCTTAAACAAGGACCTCCAAAAATTCCCTGTGAATTTAGGATCCCTGTCTAAAATGATAACCTTAGGTACTCCATGTAACCTAAAAATCTGCTTTAAAAATATATCAGCTATATTGGCAGCCTTGTAAGTAGTCTTGACAGGAATGCAATGTGCTGCTTTACTTAACTTGTCAACCACCACCATAATTGAATCATTCTGATTCTGATTTCTGGGCAATCCAGTAATAAAATCCAAGCTAATTATCTCCCATTTCCAACTAGGGATAGGCAATGGTTGCAGTAAACCAGCTGGATGTTGGTGTTCGGTTTTCACTTGTTGATAGTCCAAACATCTAGCTATGTATTCAGCTACTTCAGATTTCATATTAGGCCAGAAATATTCTTTCCTTAACATGGTTACAGTCTTTTGGTAACCTGGATGTCCTGAGTAAGGTGTTTTATGAACTTCATCCAAAATCAGCAACTTAACCTTAGACACATTAGGCACATACAGTTTGTCTTTAAACAATAAAAATCCATCTTTATTTAGACTATAACCTTTTATTAAGCTTTCAGTAGGTTCTTATTTAGCTGTAACTTGTAATTTTTGATAATTTTCATCCTGTTTTACCCCTTCTGTAAGCTGTTCATTTAAATCAGAAGCATAAGTGCTTATTGTTGCTATAAAGTTCAGCTTTGCATTTCTGCTCAAAGCATTAGCCACCTTATTTTCTTTTCCTTTTATGTGTTGGATTTCAAAATCATATTCACTCAAGAAGGCCAACCACCTTGCTTGTCTTGCATTTAAGTTGGGCTGATCTAAAAGGTATTTCAGTCCTTTGTTATCAGTCATTAAGATAAATTTTCTTCCTATTAAATGATTCGCCACGTTTTTAAGGCATGTATAACATCAGCAAGTTCTAAGTCATAAGTTGCATAATTCTTTTCGTGGATCTTTAACTTTCTGGACTCATAGGCAATGACATGCCCGTCTTGAGTCAACACACCACCTAAACCATCATTACAAGCATCGGTGCATACCACGAAATCCTTATTAGGATCTGCTATTCTTAGAATAGGCGTAGTTCTTAATAAGGTTTTTAATTTCTTAAAACTTTCTTCACACTTTAAGTTCCAATCGAATTTCTTTCCTTTCTTTTGCAATGAAGTGATTGGATTAGCTATTTTTGAAAAGCATTCAATGAATCTCCGGTAATAACCGGTAATTCCCATGAATGACCTAACATCTGTTACGTCCTTTGGAACTGGTCAATCTTCGATTGCCCAAATATTTTCAGGATCGATTGAAATCCCTTCCTTAGTCACTATGTGACGTAAGTACTGGATTTCATCCTTAAAGAAATCACACTTGCTGAACTTCGCAAAGAGTTGTTGCTCTCGCAACTCTTGTAAAACTATCCGCAAGTGTTCTATATGTTCTGCCTCATTTTTAGAGTAAATTAAGATGTCATCGATAAACACGATAACAAATTTATCTAAGTATTTATGCATTATATTATTCACTAAGCACATAAAGACAGCTGGGGCATTGGTAAGCCCAAATGGCATTACGACAAATTCGTAATGTCCATACCTTGTTCTGAAGGTTGTCTTGAAGATGTCCTCATCTTTAATTCTTACCTGATGATATCCTGATCTCAGGTCTATCTTTGAGAACACCGTAGCTCCATGTAGCTGATCAAACAGATCATCTATCCGGGGAAACGGATATCTATTTTTAATAGTCATCTTATTTAGTTGATGGTAATCTATGCATAGTCGCATAGTTCCATCTTTCTTTTTGACAAAGATGATCGGTGCTCCCCAAGGGGACACACTAGGTCGAATGTACTTATTATCTATTAATTCTTTTAACTGTGATTTTAGCTCATTAAGTTATAAAATATTCATACGATACAGATCTTTCGAGCTAGGTACAACACCTGGCACCAGCTCAATAGTGAAATCCAGTTCCCTCCTAGGAGGTAATTCTAGAATTTCCTCTGGAAAAACATCAGTAAATTCATTTAAAACAGGAATGTCTTCTATTTTTAACTTATCTTTTTTCAGACTTACTTGCCTCATCTGTAATGGTTACAACATAGGCTTTACACCCTTTCCTGACTGCTCTTTTAAGTTGTAAAGCAGAAATCTGCCTAATTACAGTTTTCCTAGGAATACCTTTAAACTTTACTGGTTGTTCATTATTATTTACGCACGTAAAGGTTTTATCATAACAGTTTAAAACTACCTTATGCTACTCTAGCCAATCCATACCAATCAGTAAATCATACGAGCCAAGTGGTAAAACATTAAGCTTAACTGTAGTTTTAAAATCATCCATCAGTAAAGCACATTCTTTCACATAACATGTTACTTTCCTTTTTTCCCCAGTGGCTAATTGAACTAACCAGGAACTATCAAACTTTTCAACAGCCAATTTACACTTTTCTACTATCTGAGGTGAAATGTAACTAAGACTAGCCCCTGGATCAATTAAAATGGTTACTTGGATTTGGTTAACCATACCTTCTACTTCCACCATGGAAGTCTGATAATCAGCTTGGCGATTCTCCAACACTGCATTTATTCTGGGCATAGTCCTTGCAAGTTCTCCAATAGTCATTTCATCCTGCACAGTGTGAATATTGTTGTTTGACTTTTTTCGATTTGGGAAGACCGAGGCATAGTGCGGGCCATTACATTCCCAGCACTTAACAGGATCCTTTCGTTCAAAATTCTTAGTGAAATTCCCATGATTGTTTGCAGCTTCCTTGCCTTTTAAGTTATTGGAATTATTAGAATTATTAGAAGCACCATTTCTATTTCCCTGGAAGCTCTTACTATTAGAATAATTTCTGTTCTTATTATTCTTGAAATTCTTCTGGGGTACATATTCCTTTTTCTTAAACTCAGGCTGATTACTGTTCTTTTTAGCCTTCCAGTTGGCTATACCTTCTTTCTTCTTGTTTTGTTCAAAACAGAAATTTGCTTTCCTCATGGCTTCTTCCAGAGTCCTCGGGTTATCATACTCAATTCTGTCCTTGATGTGGTATAGTAGACAACTAAGAAACCGCTGCACTTTAGGTTTCTCGTCTACTAAGTAAGGTACATATCTCAGCAAGCTTAAGAATTTACTGTTTAAATCCTTCATAGTCATAGAACCTAACTTCAATTCGTAAAATTCGTTAGCTCTTTCTTCATAATATTGTTCGGACAGAAATTTCTTCTTGAAGTACCTTTTAAAGGTACTCCAATTAACTTCTTTTTCTTTGATCCCCTTGACTCTTTTCAGATCTGGCCACTATATGCCTGCTTTTCCAGAGAGATTATAAATTTCCATTCTTGCCTTCAGCTGATTTGAATAGTTGTATATTTGAAAATATTTCCTCATCTCGGATAACCAGGACTCTGCTTCCTCCCCTTTTTCAGTCTCCCCATTGAAAGTTGGGGGCTTTATTTTTTTAAACTCCCCGGAAATATCTTCATATGGTCTGTACTTCTTCTTTCCGTCATACAACTCAGCCTCACTACTGTCACTAGTAGTGTAATAACTTTGTTGTCCCTTGAACCCTTCAGATGATGCACTGCTTTCAGCTTTATCCAGCTTCATCTTTTTAAATCCTTTCTGATTGCTAGCTTCCTCAGATTTAGATCTTTTGCTCCTCTCTTCAGTATGAAATTTTTCCATCAAAATTTGGTTCAACTCTTCTTGAGTCTTCAAAATCCTTTCATTGTCCTTCTTGACTAATTCCATTTCACTCTTCAAATCCTTTATAGTCTGCATCAGCTCTGAAGAGTGAGCAGTTACCTCTTCTAACATAGGTTCTCTGGACATTTGTCTTGTCTCGGTGTTTGGAGATCCCTCCTGAGCATATTCTCCTAGCTTCTCCATTTCTGCCTGTTAAATTCAGAAAAAGAAATAATTTTCTGTTCATTACATAAAACAAAATATAGGTTAGTATATTCTCTTTTTACTGTTCTACGGAAACTAGTTGGGCTACATTCAGGCCTAGTATTTGAACCATGCTCCGATACCAAATGTCAAAACTCCAAAAATTTCAAAAAAAATTTAAAATTTTTAAATTTGCATATCATTAACATAAATGCAGTTAACTAATCATTTAATTAGTTATAAATTACCAGATTTTTTTATCTGAAATCATCTGTTG
The DNA here is from genome assembly GCA_001517045.1 of Pseudotsuga menziesii. NCBI lineage: Eukaryota > Viridiplantae > Streptophyta > Pinopsida > Pinales > Pinaceae > Pseudotsuga > Pseudotsuga menziesii. Next base: position 58,242 of record LPNX010711180.1, on the reverse strand, counting down.
GTTATGTTTAGCAGTAGTACAATTCTTTTTAGTTTACTGATTTTGTTTTCTTTACGTCCACAAGGTGAGACTGTCATGCAAAACTGGGCTTACTTAGCTTTCAAGCTAATGCAGAAAGTTTCTTGTTCTTACAGACTACAGGTAAGAGGTTTTGGTGCCGATGATTGCAATTCTAAAGCATTTAATACGAGTTTGTTGCAAAAAGAAAAACTCCAGTAAGAAGATAAATGCTTAAACTGTTTCCAATGCTTATTGAGGTACATTTAATAATTGTCCTTCCTTTTTTTTTAATAGAAGTAGTTTACGGTTCTTGTTAATTTCAGAACTATTTTGTATTATAGTTGTAATGTAAGAAAACGTCTTACTGAATTCTTTATACTAGAGTAAGAGTAACAGAGCTATACAATCCATAGTATGATTTCACTCATATATGCATACGTTACTTGGTAAAAGTAAACTGATAAAAAGTTTAGGTATTACTGTTCCTATCTTCAAACTCTGGAATTTAACATCAGTTTACAAATTTACTTCAAGCTGCTTTTTAAGAACACTAAATTAATGTTAATGCATTTGATGCTTAGAGTCCTTAATCCCTCATTAATTTTTTTCAAGCATTACTAAAGGTTATCTTTAGTACTATAAACTTCTTTAGGAAATAGGATTTATCCTATTTCCTTTATGTAATAAGCAGATCAATTCTTTAAGGGACTATAATTCATATAAGAATACATTTCTTGATTTGGTATAAAGTCTATCTATTTTACTATGGTAAACCTTCTAAATAATCATAATGTGGTCTAACTTTTCCAAGTTATAAATATGATGAAAGGGTGTTACCTTAATCAGGGGCTGTCACCACACAGTAGTCACTAAGTTTCATTTTTGTATCTTCCAACCATATGCTGCCATTTGGTCCGATATAAAAAAAACAAGGAGGTTATTAAGGTCAATAGGATCAAAGTCATAGTTTTCTATACTTATTATCCTCCTTTATAATCCTTTACAATATTAACTTATTGTTAAGCCATAATGGAAATGAACTTAATAATTCATAAGTAGAGTTATAAGGTGGAATAAGAGGTCTAAAAGTTGACCATGTTTATAATTGATTCATAGCTTACTCTCTATTTAAGATCCTACAATAAAATCATAAATGAAATACCTCTTTTACATAAAATTATAAACTAAAGTGATTATAATATTTATTTGGCATGAGGATTATAACCAAATCTTGTCAAGAAATAACGGATAGTTTGAACTCCAAGTAATCATGTTTTATATACTAAAAAGTCGACATACGATTTCCATGATTTCGATGATTACCAATCTAGGGTTAACAATAATGAACACCTCATTATTGGCATGCAGCATGAAATACTTTTGGACTTTGCACGAGGACTATGGATAACCATTGATTGAAAAGAATGATTGGGAATCATCCTTCCAGCGAGATGTTGGTTTGAACTATACACAAAACCCACTGCTCGTCGAAATATTTACTGGTTATCGTGGCATTACCATAGCCAAGTGCTGTGTTGTTATAAGAGCTGTTTGACAAACCCTAGTTCTCATTACCTCCTTCTCCTTCGGCTCTTGTCACTCTGCGATGGTGCTGGTGCACCCTTGTCTCGTCTGTCCTCTGCAACGGAATCCTCCAGCTTGTCCTCCTCGTGTGACTCATTTCTTACCGTTCCATACATTGCTGTCGGCCCTCCGTTGGCTGTTCTACCCTCAGGTTTTCCTCTGTCATTCTAAAGAACCCGAACCCTTGTCTGTGATAACCGCCTCCCTCAGTGAGGTTCGAAGGCTTTTTCTGCTGTAATGCGAATTGAGTGTGGATGTACATTGACCTTCTTTTTCCTCCTTCTATTCGGGTCACTCCCTCGCGTTGATGGTTGTACTGTCGTTACTGATGGTCGTGTTATTTTTAAAAGGAACAGGTAAGATTAATGAAATTCTTTCTTTGCTTTTACTGTCTCGAGCTTAACCCTAAACTTATTACTCAGGTTACAGAGTTCTAACATTACGTTTTCCCCTGTGGTTACAGGTCTTTGCTCTCCATCCTGTGCGGCCTCCAGTAAAAAGATTTGTACAACATTTACAAATCCTGGTAAGCCTGGTTACACCATGGCTCTTTCTCCTTATGGGGGTTCCTTTGGAAATTTCAAGGGTTGGCATAAGATGCCTGAAACCGTTACGGTTTCAGTTTGTCTCGTTAATCTGTCTGTTATTTTAGATTAGTGAAAGAAACCCCTACGCTGTGCGAGGGTACTCCGGCTATGGCTGTGATTAGAATAGTTATTTTTCCTGTGTTTTTTCTTAAGTGCTATGTGAGAAGTGATTACACTGAGGCAAAAGTGCCATACCCCTCAGACTTATAAGGACCGTGGGATTTATAGAGCTATTCAACTTTCTGTTGGTTTTACTGTGTAAAGTTTGAGGACGTGAGCCTGACTTGGGAAGGGTTATACCCCTCGACTCCTTACTTCTACTGTAAATATAACTCTACAGGGTTTTCACCTTGCGTCTAAAATACACATGTATTAATACTATTATCTGTATTTGTATTTCTTTGTTTATTTATAGTACTGAAATTTTGGAAGCTTGTTTATGTTAAATTTATAATACGGCTTTGAGTATAATACTGTCTTAACTCCACAGTCGTCGATTTACTTGTATAAATTGGATTTATAGGGTTAAACCCTAATTTGACAGTAAGAGAATTATGTACTTGATTTTTACTATTAATAATTTCTTTTATAATGTTACTGCCAGGGTTTCTACTCCTGGTTTATACATTGACTTGTTTGTTATTATTAGATTGTTAAATGTTAACATAGTTTGTACTCTTCAAATAAATAGGGTCTTTATATTTTGTTTTATTTTATCTTAACAATGTTTTTTTAAGTACTGTCAAGTTACTTTGTAATACAGAAAGTATATTTAATTCCGATTTGCAATTAAAGTAATACTAATGTTACCTTAAGTTAAAAACAGTAATATTCCTATAATGTATAAAAATAAAAGTATACGATTATAAATATAACAGGGATGTTATCTTTCTTGAGAATACTAATACCTCTGTATTAATATCCTTAGTTTATTTTATAAGCTCATAGAAAAACAGTATTTTGTTGTTTATTTCTGGTGCCTATTTATGTTAATACTATATAAATTATTTTTAAGGTTTAGTTCATCTTATTAATATGATATATATATATATATATATATATATATATATATATATATATATAAGAAAACAATTAATATTATCTAAGGATTATCCTTTAAACATATATATAGTAGCATTCGCTTTCAATTTATGAAAGATAGATTAATAATTATAAATATTGTTCTAGCTTAGCTCAAAATAAGAAACAAGAAAAGAAAGGAATGATTACATTATTCATCGTACATCAAATTTAATCAGTTTATTTTGACAGTAGAATTTAATCAATAGTATCTGATCCTACTTTTAGCTCTGTTATTAGACATATAATACTTAAATTATTTTAACTAGAAGAAAAAAGTTGTAAGGTTAAAACAATAGATAAATATAATCTCACCCTACTCCAGTTCGACAATTAAACTCTTCCGTTTGTTTAAATAAATAAAATAAATAAACTACTGAAAGGAAATACTGTAAACCCAGATGTGGAAAAACACAGTGGGTCTTTATTTTTCATCAAAAGATTCTATTACTGATAAACTAAAGCATTTACATCTCTAAACCAGCTAAATCTTATATCATAACCTACAAACATAACATTTAACCATTCACAATTATTAAACAAAGACAGTTAAATGAAAGAACATGCTGGAAATTTGGACAACAATAGCAATGGGAGGCCGTTCCTCCCTACCAACTCCTGGAGAGCGCTCAAACAACGACTCTTCAAGACCCCCGAGCTTGCTCTGGTCTTCGTGGTTGGAACTAGGTGAAACAGTAATCAAATACCATTCTTCAACACTCAGTATCAAATCTGAACTTATCAGTAAGTTCTCCCAGCTAACAAGCTGTAATAAACCAAGTTACTGCAGCAATCCTCTCAGAACAACTTCGTTACTGTTTCCCTTTTTCCCCAAAATGAATTTCCTGAATAACATTCCACCTGAATGTTTCTTCTCTGGAAAATATCTGAGCAGCCTCAGCTCTATTCATTGGGTACTTTTAAAACATTGCCTAGGTCTTTTTGGGTTAGTTGTCATTTAATGAGCCGCCTGCTCTGATCCCACTTTCTTGGGGGATCATGACCCCAAATATAGGGAAGTTGCCACCTGCAACTTAGGAAGTGTTTGAGGATGCTGCCACTTGTCTTTTTCCCTCCACCTAGTTCCATCCACCAGTTTGACCAGTAACCTCTTTTTAACAGCTCTCCCATGCTGTTGTCTCCACAATTTATTTATTAATAATAAAATATTCTGAATTACATTCCACTTCTGTTGACTCTGCTGAGTCATCAGTTCCTACTTAGCATTAAATTTAACATAATGTCTCAGGAATATAATTAAAACAATTAACATTATTTTACAAAATTGGGGTATGTGACATCTCGACTCATGGGAAAGGAGAGACCCTCTCAATTCATCTACTGTAAGGCAAGTTAAGTCTTTGGATTCTTCAATCGTTGCAACTACGGGAATGAATTTTCTGGTTAATGTTTTAAGAACTTTTTCAATCACTTTCTGATCGGTCATGTCTTCACCACGTGTTTTTAATTGATTCACAGTGGCCAACACATGGTTCATATACTAATCTACAGTTTCAGTCTGTTTCATTTCTAGAGTTTCAAACTCCCTTCTCAAGGTCTGTAGCCTCAAAGTTTTTACTTTGGTGGAGCCTGAATAATTTTGAGAGAGAATATGCTAAGACGTTTTGGCATTCTCTGCAATAGAAATTTTTGTCCAAATCATTTCATCCACTCCATTCTCGATGAGATTTGGGGATTTAGCATCCTTGCTTCGGTTCTCTCTTAATTCCTTTTTCTGGTTGTTAGTCAACATTGACTTTGTCACTTCATCTTGAGGTTCTCTGTACCCTGAAGACACCAGCTCCCAGACATGTTGTGCTCGCAACAAAGTTTTCATTTTAACTGACCACATTCCGTAGTTTTTTTCATTGAAAAGAGGAATCAGGGAAAAAAACTGATTATTAGAAGCCATTTTTTTACCTAAAGATCGCAAAGAGAAAAAACAGCTTCCTCATGGTTCTGTAACAACACAACACAGATCACCAAGGGCCTTATTTACTGGATCACGGGCCTTCGAGCAACAGGGATCTCCTTCTTCGTTGCGTGGCTGCCTTCTGACTAATGTATCTCACTCTGTTGTCTTTACTGGACCTCACTCAGCTTCACTAAGCTTCATTTTATGGGAGTCTATACACTGTGGCTTCTCTTCATGGCTTATTGTTTTCACTGAACCAGTTCGTTCCTCTGTTTCACTGGGTTCACCGAAGATCAATACACCAGGGGTTTCTTTCTCTGGGACTCTGCCTATGGGACATCACGTAGGACAGATCTACTTTACTCAGTGCCCAAACACTTATGCTCTCCAATCTTACTAAGAGAACTTTTCAATTGCTCCCAGTACTTCGAGAGGATTTATATGTTTTGATGCGTATCAAAACATAACATGAGGAGTAGACAAAACATAAAACTATTTCTATTAAAGGAGCTTAAGCTCTGATACCATGATGAAAATAGAGGAGCAGACAAAACATAAAACTATTTCTATTGAAGGAGCTTAAGCTCTGAACTTCTTACATTGCAAAATAGCATACAAACACCAGGTTTTATAGCAGGTCTATGGGTTCCAATGCCTTTCGCAATGCGCCTAGAACTTCTAGATGTTTCTAGTTTCATCTACTACAATTACATTTTGAACTATTACATTTAATGTGGATGGGTGATGGTTGGAATTACCTTCCAATAGTACATACCTCGAAACCTTCGATACCGAACGGTGAGTGAAAACCAAGTAGATCCATTTCACTGATGCGATGGATGACCGTTGTGCTAGGTTTTTTAGCTGGATGACGTTGTGCTTGAGTTACTGTAGTTCCATTTTCAGAGTACCAATAATATATATGTTCAAATATTCATTGATAGGTTCATGGCTTTGTTTTTTTTTTATCATATGTCTCTTGTTTTTCAAAACTGAAAGTGATGAACCTCCACAATGTGACAATGATCCATAATTCTGTGTTTCAACCATGTGGAGCCTGCTTCCAGGATCAGTGAAGGAAAGTTCCACATATCTGGCCAGGATTTCTCCTAGACTGAGCATCACGGAAGCACCAAAAAGTGTCTCAAATATTTTCTTGTCTAGAACCGTGGGCATTCAAAGGAATACAACCGAGGAAGAATATTAATCATAAAAATAGATGAGAAAACATGAGATAAATAATACCTTAGTGCAATAATAAGATTGTTAGAGATTATTAATTAAATGAAAGATAGTTATAAGTACCTGCACCATGCAAGAAATTGTCAATCCAGTTGATCAAAATCCATCTGATTTAGCCAATTTATCGCCCAAATTTTTTGAGGACGACAAGAAGATGGAAGCAGGCCTGGAATTTCAAATTCCTTTTACCTATCAAAAGGAAATTTGATGACTGTTTTCAATTTTTTATGCCTTTCATTTTAGGTTTTCTATAAAATCACAAACGTCAAAACTTAAAACTTGAAAGAACAGATGATGGAAATCCACAAACTCAACACATAGTGGTTTTTCCAACCCGACATCCCACAATTCCTGTAACTCTAATTTTCCCTTTGTCGATCGTGATGTTGCTATAACATTTCCATTTGGAAATATTCTAATACAAAGCTATTGCATATTTGGATACATTAAATTTTATTTAAACTTTTCACATCAAATTTTCATATAAGCAACAAATTAACAAATTAAATCCAAGGGTAAAATAGAAGGTAAGAGTACTTCTCACCGATTATGGGTTTCCATGTCAAAGCTTCTTATGTCTGTCCAATTTCCAATAATGTCAAGTTGATATGGATGCTCCTCTTTGACTAGTTTGGGAGTAGAACATATGTATAAGAGTCCCATTTTTGCCATGCATCCATTGAAATTTTGAAGAATGGAAATTGAAATTCTGAAGAATGGAAATGGTAGAAGATCATAATGATTACTGCAATGCCACTACAAGATCCTTCAAACACAGACTTTAATATGCATATCAATTTCAGAGATTGAATTGTCTCCTTCTTACATTTCATACTTGTCCATAAATACTTGTCATTACAGGGTTGGAAATTGAAATGAGTTGTTCCTCCACTGAATTCAAATTCACCTAATTTATTAAAGAACACCAATAACACTTCCCTCCTTTCTATATGTAATTACTTCGATTTATAAATTATAGTAGGGATCTAGTATAATTTATATAGATATTTAAAAATTATGACGTGTAACCTAAAATATCGAACGTCAATGTGACGATTTATAAAATCTTTAACCTGTACTGGTTGACGGGATAATTTTCTATGCACCTGTCAAATACGTTTTTAAATGCAAAATACGTCCTACATATCGTCAAAATCCAGGCCTGGATGGAAGTCCAATCCTGAGAAACACAAAAGTTGACGTGAATGTGATATTTAAATCCCTTCATATTAGTATAAACCTTAATGCTCCATATGAAAGTCCTCCCTCCCTTGTGATGTCTTGGACTTGTGGACTCGTGGCATATATGAGAGAATTGATCGTACAGAAATCACATTACCATTGAACCGTGAAAAATGGTATATTTATTCCACAGAGAATAATGAGTGTACCACCCTGCTATCACGAACCTTAGGTAAGTGCATGCATGCCATATGTCGAATGGAACCTCGATATGTCTCACATCAGAATTTGATTTTTTTTTTCATTTATAGCATTACTGACATCACGTCGCAGCCGGGTCTTGGGGCACAGGAACCTAGGAAAACATCACTTACACCAGACCAATGGTAGCCTAAAAAAATACAATTAAAAAATAAACTTAAATAAAAATTGTATTTAATATTACAAAACCTTAATCTAAACTCTCATTTTTTTATAAATTGCTTCTGATTAATATATTGAGTGATTCATATATAACCCCTTGTCGGGGACATAAAAACACACACATATATATGGAAAGTAATATTTTTAGAGATATTTTTGGACTACAACCTATATTATTCTCCTCTTAGAGGTGGCCCCCTTCCCCATAGAGAACATGTCTATGAGTAGGTACTTATGTACAAGCACAAGATAAACAACATGGGGGATCATGGGCTTGCTAAATTTGGTTTAAATTCTAGCCAAAACCACATGCTCCTCAAGAGTAGTGGCATAAAGATGCATATGTGACCTAGTTAAACCATTAGGGGATCGACAAAAACACTAATTTGCAAAATCTTGATATCATTAAAAATATTGTTAGAAACAATTTTAAAGAGAAAATGAGGTGCAAGAAAGATTTAGAGGTTAAAGAGAAAATGTCGTGTGCTAAAGATTTAGAGTTTAAAAGAAAATTGTGATACTATAAGGAGGTCATTAACTCTAATCTACAGTATCAAAACTAACTTTATGTTTTAACTACTTCAAAGAAGAAAACCAATATTAACCCTAGTCTAGATGATCAAAATTATCTCTATGTTTTAACTAGTTCAAAATGAGCCTTCACGATGAAAATCGTTCTCTTAGAATGTTGTGCAGACACCCACATTAGATCTTAGTTTCATAATATTTGCTCTAGTAAAGACTTTTCTAACCTTTTGGCTCTTTAAAATTATGGTAAGTTAGGAATGTTCTCTTTAAGCTTTTTTAGCATATGAATAATGTTTTAAAACAAAAAAAAAAAATTCTTTTCTTTTTTCTTAAGGTTCAGTAGACCAAATTAGTCTAATTGGACATTAACCACCACCATAATCATCCTCAATATTTAGTGATTTTTAAATATATATTTAGTTAAACTCTTTAAATGATTATACTATTACTATGAATAATTTAAAAGTAAATAATCCAACAAAATGAATTATATAGATTATTGAGCCAATATTGCTTACGTAAATTATTAATATGATAGAAATAGCGTGCCCATTTGTATGTTGTACTTTTTGGTCTTGGAACTTTGGAGGAGTGGATAGCCTTTGAGGTGATTCTTGAGACTTTATATTCTGCTTCAGGCATGAGCATAAGCATGGATAAGTCCGGCTTTCTTTTCAATGAGGTGGATGCGGGTGTACTCAATAGCATTCGCATTTTCCTACCTTATAGTGAAGATCCCATTCATATGGGTTTTAAGTACCTGGGGTACTTTATCAAACCTTTAGGCTATAGGGTGAAGGACTAGCTCTGGCTGTTGAGGAGATTTGAGAAAAGAATTGGAAATTGGGCATTTAAACTTCTTTCTCTTGGAGGAAGACTTGTCCTCATTCGAGTTGTTCTTTCAAGCTTGCTAGTCTACTGGTTTTCCTTGCCTCCGATACCGGTTTCTATTCTCAATAGGATGAGGAAAAGGATCTTCTCATTTTTGTGGGGCTCTAGTAAGAACAGAACTTGATTCCATTTGGTAGATTGGCAAACCCTAGCCGGGCCTCTCGTTTTTGCGGGTTGGGGCATAAAAAACATGTCTTCAAGTTCAGCATCTCTTTAAGACTCAGTAGTCTTTGGAAGGCTCTTAAAGGTTCTGGTATTTGGCATCAGGTCATCTTGGCAAAGTACATGAAGGATCAGCCTCTGGATGTGTGGCTTAGAAAAAAGAATTTATTGCTTAGAGGAGCTTCTATTTTCTGGAATGGTTTTATTAAGACCATCCCTTCGCTGGGTAAATTCTTGAGCTGGAAGGTGGGAAATGGATAGGATATTGTTATTGGTTTTGACCCTGTCATTGGTTCCTTGTCTTGCCTCTTTTTCGAACAGGATTTCAGGAGCTACCAGCTTCGTGACTATGGTATTCTAACTCTTCAGCATGCTCAGAATCACTTTGTGGCTACTCAATCCTATTGGTTATCTGTCGATGATTTGGAGCTGGGAGGTGAATGGAAATCAACGTGGGAGTCTTATATTGTAGGGTTGCAGAACGATGATATCCGCTTGGTTCAAGAACGAGACTCTTTGATTTGGTCCTATAATAAAAAGACTAGGAGGGTGACTGCAGCCCTTGTTTATGACCTGATCGCAAACTCTCATCTGACCCTATGTGAGGATAAATTAATGACTAGGTTGTGGGGCCTATGCTTCCCCCTGAAGATAAAATGGTTTTTCTAGCTAGCATTAAAAAATCGAATCATGACCTGGGATAACCTGGTGGGCAGAGGATGGCATGGTCTTGGGAAATGTGTGTTGTGTCTCTCAGGAGAGGATTCAGTTTAGCACATATTTGTGGATTGTGCTATCACCAAGTGTATTTTTGCGGCTTTGGGGAACTTACACCATTGTAAGCTACCTGTTTCGGATGCTTCCATGTAACGTATTTTCTGGTGTATTGGGCAAGTCTCAATTCCCATCACTATTATACTCATTTCTTTGTATTCTGGTGCATTTGGAATGCACGTAATAGGGACATATTTGAAGAAAAAAGAATATCTCTCAGCGTACTTACTAGTAAGGTAAGTCAACTTATCCACAGATTCTCAGTACCAGAAAGAAGAAATAAAATCTGGATTATTGAGCCTGCTCCAGTATCAGCATATCCGGTCGGTTTTTTCAATGGTGCCGCAACAAATGAAATGGGAGGGGCTGGAGTATATTTAGCAATCAGCCATGTTCACTCTTTTCACATCAAGCTGGGGTGTGGTCCGAGTACAAACATGAGGGTTGAACTACTGGCCCTATGGTATCTTTTGTATTGGGCAAAAATGCTTGGTCTCCCCTCTCTAAATATTTTTGGAGATTCTTCAATGATCATCAACTGGGCAAATGGAAAGGCAGCCTTGGCTTGGCTAGCTTTATATAACTGGTGTGAGGCCATTAGACAAATGATGCAAAATTTTCTCAGCCTAGACTTGCAACATGTATACAGAGAGCACAATCAGAGTGCAGATGGCTTCTCCAAAGAGGCCTTGGTTTTGGACGCACGCTTTTGTTTTATCTCTAAGTTTTATGATGATTCTGTTATTCAGTTTGGGGAATTCAAACTCTTTTGAGTTTTTGTGCCGGATCTTGGTCTCCCTTCTTTTTTGGGCATTGTGTATGGATCAAGATCCTTTGGATCCTTTTTTCGATCATGGATAGTGGCGCTCTCTGGTGAAGTGGTCTGGTCTCTCTTTGTGCTCTCTGGATGGGTGTATGTTTGTCTATTTGGAGAACCTCACCATTCTCACCTCTATCATGCTAAGTATTAGACCTTTATGTTTGGTTGATCCTTTCTGTCAGTTCAAAACTATATTAGATCATTAGCTGATATCAATTTTGGTCTCAAACCAGTTATGTAATATGCCCTTTGATTCTAATTGAATACCAAAATCATGATCTTTTCTTCTAAAAAAATATAATTTATATATCATACTTCAAAACCACCATATATCTAATAACACTTGTAAAACTATCATAATATAATCTTTGTATTTATCATGAGTTACCGACTCCTAAAGAAAGACTGAAACGTTGCACTAACCACCAGATTAAGGATGTGTTCAACCATGGCTAGAGTGTACTGCTTACTTAGCTTAAATGCTAACATCTTTATCTTTCCTTTTGTTATGAAGGTAACTAATTTTTGATAAGTTAGTCTTCAATTATTATTTAATATCTAATATTAATCTTTTATATTGCTCAATTATTATTTAATATCTAATATTAATCTTTTATTTTGTTGGCTGGATAAGGGGAAATTATGTATCTCCTTGGGCTGGAAATTTAACACATTTTAAATTCTACAAATTTTACTAGGGTGAAGGAGTATTAATGTTAACCAATAGCTAGAATTGATTGAATATAGGACTGTCCAGTTATATCCACTTATTCATTACAAAAGAGGCTAAACAAAAGTAAACATGTCAGTTATAAAAATTAAACTTGGGTTAGAGAAGATAACACTCTTTCTTCCCAAACACTCAAAATACAACTAATGTATACTTATTCACATACTTGTCTTAACAAATGCTAAACGGTTTCTTAAGTTTTGTTTCCTCCTTTAACTTCATTTTATAGTTAGGCCATGCATTTCCTTTTCCTTTCCTCGACCTCAGACCTCGGCTGAGCAGTATAAGCGTTAACCAAAACGCCCCCGGCCTAGCCAGAATCCGGCAACGCAATTCTTTCTGAAATAACTCAATTACAATTTAGTTAGTCTAAAATAACTAAATCTAGCTATAAAAATTAAAAAATTGCGAAAATATCAATTTTGATGAACACTTTTAACCGGATGCTATCAAAATTAGCCAGAAAAGCGGGGCGTTTTAGTTCTTTTATCCTACTCGCCCTCGGACCTCGGTTACCAAAGCTTGACATTATTACTCTGCACTACATTACGTACTATTTTCCTTCGCCACTTCCATCGTAGGGAATTCCTATTAAGGCTGATATAATGATCTTGGATTTGCTTCCCGCTTGCAAATATCTACTGCATGTGACCTCATTCCCGAATGTATTTTTTCTTCGAGCTGGGAGAGATCTGTCAGTTGAACTGTATAACATTGGGCGATCTCAAGCAAAAGAGACCTGTCTCAGTTTCCATTACGAAGAACTCTTGACAGTAAAGAGCTCACCGTTTAAGCTACTTAGTTGGGTATGGCGAATTTTAGACTTTTGTCTTCTCCAAAGGTATTACTCTGCTCCAATCGAGGGCTCTAATTCTGAACTTAAGTGTATTCTTTTTCTTTGATTTGAAAATTCTTTTTGGAGTTTTAACACAACCAATTACTATTTCATGGTGTGGCAGGGNTCTGCTCCAATCGAGGGCTCTAATTCTGAACTTAAGTGTATTCTTTTTCTTTGATTTGAAAATTCTTTTTGGAGTTTTAACACAACCAATTACTATTTCATGGTGTGGCAGGTACGCCTTCATCCGATTCCAGTTACGTGGTAGCGTAAACCCTTCTGATCCTTCCGGTAAGCTACACTCCCCATCTTTGAACTCATCTTGAGTCTGGGATTATGAAGGTTTTATATTATGCAGTTTTTCCCAAGCCACCAGGTGAGAGTTTTGATGGCAGGTTGTCCGGTTCAGGGTATTTATACTTGTAAGTTTTTACAGTCGATAAATTGTAGTTCTGGAAATTTAGTTCTTATTTTACAATATATATACTCTATACTCTAATAATATTTATAGACAAATACACTGGCCGTAGGGTTTGTTACTCGGCTTTTTCCTTCACTGTCGTTTTACTTAAGAATGTTTTTCATTTTTTCCATAATAGAAGTAGTGTTTACTCAACATTACTGCAGTTGAGGAAAAATGTTACTACTGTACAACAAGGGGAGCTGCTAAAGGCAGCAAGTCCCTGCCTTTAGCAGTTGAAAATCTATTGAATATAGTTTCAGAGTAATCATGAGATTGAGGATCTGGAAGACGAATTTTCATGCAGCAATCAAATATACAGAATGTTTTTTTCACTGAAATTTACGTGGCTCCTACTGCTATGGGTATGGAACTGCTTCTTAGAGCTCTTTTAATATTCGGCGCAGAAGTATGGCGAAATGGCATCTTCAAAAAAATATTTGTAAGACAAGCTTTATTGAGACCAAGATTTTCATAAGCTTGAAGAATACCTTGCAAAACTAAAGATTGGTGGCTGAAACTGTCTTTTTCTTCTTTGTATATCTATAGTTGAGCCGTTACTTCGACGTTTTTCAGCTTGAAGAAGGTTAGCCTTAAATTTAGATTCCCACTGTTCTCAAGTACCTGGACGAATAACGCTTATCTGGAAATAGAGACCCTGAAGGTTGTACCGACTCCAACTCATAGGTTGAAGACATAAATTTGCTCTCACTCTTCTGGGCTTAAGCAAACATACCGTTCCAGTTCTTTAAACCGTTGGTGCAGTTGTCTTTTAGCGATATTTTTTCTTTGACAATCTTTCTTTGAAAGATTCAATGGTTAAAAAACGCAATGAAATTTCCTATAAGCCCGCACCAGCCTATATCGTAACTTGTGAACCTAATAAGGCTGGTTTAATATCGCCAACAAACTTTCACCTATTATAACTGATGCGATTGAGCACCTAGACCGTGGAGAAGATACCTGATTGCCATCTCCTTTCTAGTCGTCGAAATTCTTAAATTTGGTAGTTAAGATTGAATGCCCAATTTGGTTTACGGTTCAGTTTAATCCTATCTTGTTTAAATTTTAATAAACAACAAATTAATACAACTCGGATAATAGCAACGGGAGAATAGAATGGAAGCAACGAGCACTTAGTTGATAAATCCAGTTAAGTAATCTTCAGGCTTGAGTTGCAATGTGCTAATAGAAATAGAAATGATATATAATAGACATATTTCAATGTCTATTTTGTGACATTGATAATTATCCTTTTAGCATTTGATATTAATATTGATCGATAGAACCATAAACATTTCATATTATATTGCATTTGTGTGTTTTATCTTAAGGTAAGATGATTTAAATAGCCTTTAAAGAAATAAGTTACTAGAAAGACTTAGAGATATATGGCTGGCAAAAGTGGAAGTCTTGAATGGCATGATTTTCTTTGATTAAACGTGATAAGTGAAGTTATATTCACTCAGTTGTCCTCACATACAATTTGGTGGCGTATAGCTTTCATGATCTTCAAAAATTCAAATTATTTATATTTTACAAATTTGGAATGGACCATTAAAATTACTCTTAATGGTCAAAGTATTATACTTTTCGTAGTGATTTCAATTTTCAGTCACCAAGAAAACTGGAAACCAAAATGAATGGCAAAATGAATGTTGGGACCGTAGGAGAGGAATCCTTTAACTTGGACCATTTCACATGTGATAAAAACGAACAAGGTTTGGATACATTCAAAAACTACGAGGGAGATATCCCATCTAACTAACTAGAATTGTTCTATTGCTTTCTTTATCCAGTAAAACAAAAAACATGGTTTTAAATATCTTGATTGGTAAAAAAAATCCAAAGACAAACGTACAGAAAAACAAGTATAGTTAATGAGGTTTATGGAGTATTAATCTTCTATTTTCTGATTTAAGTGCCTCTAAACGTAGGCACAGTCAACACGTACATTCAGAACCAGCGAATGCATAAAATATTTAAGTTCTGAAGACAGAAACTTACCGAAGGTGGGAATCTGCATGCCTAGATCAGACATGAACGTTCTCTGTTTCGACCGTTGGAATTCAAAGCAGATGAACAAAGACTTCGGATGGGCGCTTGAAAGTAAACAGAAGGAAACTAGATATATAGGTAGGCAGTAAGATTCTTTCTAATACGATTGCACAATCCTATATGTTATCCAATTGTATAAGTTAAGTATCGTACTAGAATGGTTTGAATTATAATCCAAAATGATTATTTCACATTTAAATCTCGTCAGTTAGCCACAAACGTCTCTACCATCAGCTATTTAGATCCCAATTGTATAAGTTAAGTATCGTACTAGAATGGTTTGAATTATAATCCAAAATGATTATTTCACATTTAAATCTCGTCAGTTAGCCACAAACGTCTCTACCATCAGCTATTTAGATCCCAATCCAATTCACAATTCTAATTTAATGTTTGGACTGTTTTCCTAAGAAAAACATATGTACATTTAAACTATTTATTCCAAATAGATTTGGGAGTGCAGTTATATATCTATACATTGAAATATTAGGCTATCAAATATAAAGGCAAACCTGGATAACGTTATTTCTCCCATATGTTTTGCTATTTCTTTATATATAAGAAATAAGGTTAGACGAGATGCTACGACCAATTTAGGTTCGCATGCAATAATGGCGGCGATTATCTACTAGTGGGTTTATGATCTAAAGGTTGATGCCATGCCAACACCAACCTACCTAGTGAAAGAACCAAGTTGTTGCCCAGGGGCAAGGCAAGTAAGCAATCCTTAGGGGCAAGGCAAGTAAGCAATCCTCAAGCAATTGGAAGTGCATACAATGCTCAAAGTTCAAGTAAGTTAGTTGTCTAATATCTAGGGGTAATAGTAAAGAGTCCATGGTGATTGGTAGCAGTCGCAGAGCGAAAGGCAAGTTAGGTCTTTCAAATTACAAGTGTGTGTTTTGCAAGTTTACGTAGATCTGTAGCCAAAGGCACATGCTCTACATGTGGAACTTGCATCAAACTAAAATAACAAATCGGCATGTCGAGTTTGGGTCAATCTTTAAATTCTTCATTGATAAACAGTTGAATTTGGTACAGACAAACTTGTAATAGAAAAGGTACAAAACAAACTTTCATTGGTTTGTTGTTTTGATTACAGTGCGCCTTTTAAGCAGCCATGCATGCTGCAACATATGAGCCTTTTAAGCAGCCATGCATACTACAACCTGCTTGTAACTTGCTAGCCAGCAACGTGTCAAGTCAAGAATTGAAATATTGTGCCAAGTAGGGGCTATGTAGGTTGCGTTGAGTGTTTATGCCTTATAAACCCTGCCATTCTTGCTCATTGAAAGCTCTTGTATGTGGCCATAAGCATGCACTATCTACTGAACTTGATACAAAATTGGCTTGACAAAAAGAAAGAACATAAAGATAATCATTTATACTTTGTCAAGGATGACATTTGCATGGTCCAATGTAAAAGTTCCATGTATATGAAAATCTCGTAAGCTGTAAATAATATCACATGTGTCTTCCATGTACTTTTCATATGTGACATCCACTAGTGAAGGACAAAGAGTTGCTAACAAATCTCCTTGTAAAGTGCACTGTTTCTGAAGATTTGTACTTATATGTATTGTGCAGTGCAATCTGGGCAAGTATCTATACGATGTTTGCTGCTCACAATTTGAACAATGAAGTTTGTCATTGTCTATTGCTGCAAATGTTTCTGTTGGCATATCACAAGTGTTGCAAGTTGGCACAAACATATCTGAGTTGACATTTTGAATTGTCAACATTCCTTCAATCTGAATGCAATGGAGAAATTAATATGGGATTCAATTAAATAAATTGAATATTGCAAAGAAAATCAATTCTAATTAGATATTATTTACCCTTGTTGTCATAGCAGTCAATTGTCCCAGGTCTGCAATTGCTCGTTTTGTGTTTAGGTATGTAATAAAAGTTGATTTGCTTGTTTGTAAACTCTTTCCAAATTCTTCTCTTCCTTTGACAATATTCCTAAACAAGAGCATTGGTGTTCTTTTCTTAGACAATTGGTTTTGAATTTCAGAGTACCATGAGGAAAATGATGGAAAATGATAAGGCTGCAATTAAGTAAAGCGTTAGTTAATAAGTAAAATTTTAATCTGTATAGGGTGAGTGCACAAAGTTGAAGGTCTCTTTTGGCGCGTTAGATGCAATACAAAACTGAAAAAACAGACATCCATCAACTTGCATGGATATTTTGAGACACTTACACAATGAATCTTGCGATGAGTAAAAAACAAGAAATGTAGGAAATTGAATGACCTTTCCAAATATTTTTTTTTCTTTTGAAAATGCTGCTAACTATATAAAGTTACATATTTTTTAACGAGCACTTTTTTATTTTTGGGACAAATTATAAGGTATATGTTTTTTGTGGGTGCAGCGTTTGAGTGTCTAAATGATGGAATAAACTTACAAAAATCGGTATACATACAGAGAACATATAGGACAAGTGCACGACTATTTTTCCAATAATAAAAATAATATTTTAATTTTTTTTTTTAATTATCTAAGAGATCAAACCTCGAAAATGGTACGTAAATTGTGGGTGCAGCGTTTGATTGTCTTAATGCAATTATTTGGAAATGGGTTTTTTATAGCATGTAGAGGTTGGTGTTCTTTAGTGCACCATACAATTTTTTTTAAATGGTTGAGAAATGAAAGAGATATGGACGAAACACTAACAGTGTGTTTTTTGAGTTGAGGAGTGATGACAGAAGATAAATAAGAAAAAAATAGAAAAAAGTATGTATTCTTGTTAAAATTTACATATTTAGAATCTGAAAAAAAACCATATATGTTTCTAAAATCTCATAAAAAATGGAGGTGTGCAGCATAATCATACGAACCGCTAAACACGAGCATATTGAAAATTTGGATATAATGTTGAATTAGCCATGATTTATCATACTCCAAGGCATAGGCATGTTGAATCTGAAGCAAAGTACGAAGCAAACACATAGGCATAAGAATTCCA
>LPNX010711180.1:0-32500 GCA_001517045.1 Pseudotsuga menziesii | reverse complement strand
TCATTGTCATCATCATCATCATCATCATACACACACACAAATCCCTAAGTCAACATCATCAACATCATCATCACCATCGTCGTAATCATCATCATCATCATCATCTCCATCATCATCACCATCGTCACCATCCTCATCCTCATCATCATCATCATCATAAACATCATCATCATCATCACCTTCATCATCATCATCATCATCATCAACGTGATCATCATCATCAACATCAACATCATCAACATCATCATCAACATCAACATCATCAACATCATCATCACCATCGTCGTCATCATCATCATCATCATCAACATCATCATCATCATCATCATCGCCATCATCATCACCATCGTCACCATCCTCATCCTCATCCTCATCATCATAAACATCTTCATCTTCATCATCATCATCATCAACATGATCATCATCATCAACATAAACATCATCATCATCATCATCATCATCATCAATATGATGATCATCATCAACATCATCATCATCATCATCATCAACATCATCATCATTATCGCCATCATCATCACCATCGTCACCATCATCGTCACCATCATCATCACCATCATCATCACCATCATCAACATGATCACGATCATCAACATCGACATCATCAACATCATCATCACCATCGTCATCATCGTCATCCTCCTCCTCATCATCATCATAAACATCTTCATCTTCATCATCATCATCATCATCATCATCAACATTGTCATCATCATCATCAACATCAGCATCATCAACACCATCATCATCACCATCACCATCACCATCATCATCATCAACATCATCATCATCGTCATCATCATCATCACCATCATCATCACCATCGTCACCATCCTCATCGCAATCATCATCACCATCGTCATCATCATCATCAACATGATCATGATCATGATCATCAACATCATCATCATCATCGTCGTCATCACCATCATCACCACCATCGTCATCATCGTCATCAACATGATCATGATCATCAACATCAACATCAACATCATCACCATCCTCATCCTCATCATCCTCATCATCATCATCAACATGATCATCATCATCATTATCATGATCATCATCAACATCATCATCATGATCACCATCATCATCATCATTATCATGATCATCATCAACATCATCATCATCATCACCATCGTCACCATCATCATCACCATCGTCATCATCATCATCAACATGATCATGATCATCAACATCAACATCATCATCACCATCATCATCATCCTCATCATCCTCCTTTTCATCATCATAAACATCTTCATCTTCATCATCATCATCATCATCATCATCAACAACATGATGATGATGATCATCATCACCATTATCAACATCATCATCATCATCACCATCACCATCATTATCATCAACATCATTAACATCATCGTCATCATCATCATCCTCCTCCTCCTCATCATAATAAACATCCTCCTCCTCCTCATCATCATAAACATCTTCATCTTCATCATCATCATCATCATCATCAAGTTGTTGATCATCATCATCATCAACATCATCATCATCATCATCATCACCATCACCATCATTATCATCAACATCATTAACATCATCGTCATCATCATCATCCTCCTCCTCCTCCTCATCATCATAAACATCTTCATCTTCATCATCATCATCATCAACAACAACATGATGATGATGATCATCATCATCATCAACATCATCATCATCATCACCATCACCATCATTATCATCAACATCATTAACATCATCGTCATCATCATCCTCCTCCTCCTCATCATCATCATAAACATCCTCATCCTCATCTTCATCATCATCATCATCATAAACATCATCATAACATGATCATCATCATCAACATCAACATCAACATCATCATCAACATCATCGTCATCATCATCATCATCATACACACACACAAATCCCTATGTTAGACCTTACCACTGGCACCCCCTACCCTATCTCTTTGGCACACACACACAAATCCTCGTGTCAGACCTTACCACTAGCACCCCTTAACCTATCTCTCTGACACACACACACACATTCGTATGTCTCCCATTACCACTAACACCCCCTAACCTATCTCTCTCACACACATATATCCCCATGTATCCCCTTATTACACACCCGTAGAGTTGTAAAACAATATAGTTAGGTTGAAGAAAGGGGGGATGTTAAGGCGCAAAGACTAAGGGAGTGCTTGTTAATTCCCCCTAAACCTTAAATGATCCCTTAGCTGTGCAACTAACTTCTTAAATGCTCCAAAATTCTATTAGAGAAAAATGCGCACACGTTTTATGTATCCAAAACGCGCCCTCATTTTTGTTAACAATAACGCGTGCGCATTTATCCTTTGTATAAACAGTAGCAGTTGTTGTCCGAGAAACACTCTAAACATATTTTTGTAGGTTTGACCGTCCACGCGCAAATTTAGGTTACAGACAGTGCGTGAACATTATCTTCTTCACCATATTTTCACATAATCTTGTTTTGTGAATCAAGCATCTCCACCACAAGTTTCTAAGTTTTGCTTGGAGCATGGCATACATTGATGATCCGTATTTATGCAGGAATGCAACAGAATACATAAATAACCACAGAAACAAATATGCAGCGGAAATAACACTTCATTTCATTCATCAATAATTGAAACTTGTTTACATACAGAATAGAAATAAACTAGCTAGAGTGCTGGTAACTTATCTCTAAGAAGAGATGTGGCAGCTACATGCCTCTAAACTCCGTGTTACAATGAGGCTCGAAGGTCTATATATTATTGAGAAACAATGGAAACCCTACACATCCAAAAACCTAACCCTAGGAGGTGAAACGCCAGAATGTGGGCCCCGTTGGGTAACTTGGTACATCAATTTCCCGGGGTCATAAGTTTAACATACTACCTCTGTTTGACGCGCATGATACATCGTTAGAAAGACTTGTTTAAGGACTACATCCATAAACAATGAATATTTAGTTTGAAATGGGCTCATATTTATCAAAACAGCTATGGAAGTTTAGGACCCAAAAACTGCCAAAAATAGTAAATTGTGCTACAATTAGGGAAAATGGAAAACTGAAAGAAACAATGGTGGGGGTCCAAGTGGAATAGGTGGGTGGCCACCAATATCCTCCTGGATCATTCCTACCCCCTTAGGAATCAATGGTCCCCATTGCGTTGAGTTCCTCCATGAGATGAGGAAACTTCTGTTGAACTTGGTCCCTGGTGATTCACTTTCGCTAGTGAAGGAGTTGCCCTACTTTGACAACTCGATATAGTTGGATCTTTTGCTGGCGGGTGTTCTTGATCTGTGTGTCCATAATCCGATCAATTGTGGCTTGTTCCATGTAGTCAGGGTTTAACTTTGTTGGTGTGAGTTGTTTTGCCATGTATGATGTGTCCAATAGAGGTGGAAAGTAGGGCTGAAGGCGGTCCACATTGAACACTGGGTGCAGACCAAAGAATGGTGGAATACTGAGCTCGAAGTCATTGTCCCCAACAACTTTGGTGATGGTGTATGGCCCATATCGAAGCGGGCGAAGCTTGCGATGGGGTCCAGCGAGGCACTCCTTCTGCAAATGTAGCCACACTTTGTCGCCCACCTGGAAGTTGTGTTGCACCCGATGTTGATCATGTCGCTGCTTGTACTTAGCATTGGACCTGTCCAATATGTCATGAACCTGTTGGCGAATGTGCTGAATGCGCTCAATGACGCTGTCCGCCTTGGAAATTTCAGACTGGATATGAGCTGAATCATCCTCAGTAGCTGCAAATGCATCGCTATGTCAATGGGACATAGTGGCTGGAATCCCAAGCCCACCTGAAAGGGGCTATGGTTGGTTGAGCTGTGGACGGCCCGGTTATAGCTGTGTTGTACATAGGGGAGGCTCTCATCCCATGTGCGTGGATGCTTTGAGTTGTACATGCGCAAAATGTGTACAATCATCCTGTTGACGACCTCTGTCTGGCCATCAGTCTAGGGATGGAAAGCTGTGGACTTTGTGAGCTTGGTGTCTAGCATTGACCATAGGCTAGACCAGAATGTACTAAGGAACCTATTGTCCTAGTTTGAGATTATAGACTGTGGGATCCCAAAGTGTACCCACACTCGTTCCAATAAGAGTTTAGCAATGGCTTCTGTTGTGATATTCTTCTTACAGGCCGCCATTATGGCCATCTTTGAGAATCTGTCAACGACCACATTAGAGGAATTTTGGGGTCTAAAATGGGCCTCCTAAGGAAAATAATAAAATAATAGTTAAAATAATAAAATAATGGTTAAAATAATAAAATAATATTAATTAATTTTGGAGGAAGAAAGAAAAACACTACTTTTTATGTTCGTATTGTCGACATATCTCCCTGTGTTTTTACTCAAATTTCGACCAGGAGAGCTTGTTGGATGCGGAATCAAATTCCGCATCCAACGAGCTCTCCCGATCGAAATTTGAGTAAAAACACAGGGAGATATGTCGAAAATACGAACAAAAAAAGTAGTTTTTTTTAATGACAAATATGCCAATTCAACCATTATGGTTGACTTATTTTATTGAAATTCTATTGGTTCTTGAATTACAACTCACAAAAACTTATTTTGGCATGTTTTCTTATAAGGCCCATTTTAGACCCCAAATTTCCTCTAATGCAAACACACAGTCGTTGTCGTGCTTAGTAGAAGGAAGGCTCGACATGTAATCCATGGAGATGGATTCCCAAGGTCGACTAGGGGTAGGAAATGGAGTATAGAGGCCTTGCTTCTTGATGGATGGTTTGGCAATGGCGCAGGAAGTGCAGGATTGGATGTACTTCCTGACGTCCTATTGAAGGTTCGGCCAATAGAAATACTTCTGCAGTACTGCCACTGTTTTCGCGACCCCAAAATTCCCAGCAACTCGACTGTAGTGCGCTTCCCAAATCATCTTGGCACGTTCGCTTGAAGGAACACAAAGGTGTCCCATGTGACATAGTAGTACATCTTAGAGGTGAAGTTTTGGAACTTGGTTTCCCTCCAAGAGTGTTTGGTATGTGTGGCTGAATTATGGATTGCTCTTGTAGAGAAGTGGCCAATCAAAAGTCTCGTGCCCACAAGAGTTGAGCATGGTGGTTATCGCCACGATCGGTGGTCGGCTAAGGCAGTGTGTAACATTATTGGTGCTTCCCTTCTTGTACTTGATGTTCAAATGAAATTGTTGTAGAAATGTGGATCACTTCTGATGGCGATCGTTTTGTAACTTCCCTTGTGTCTGTATGAACTGCAAGGGTCAGTGGTCTACGTGGATGATCGTTTCCTTCTAAAAATGTAATGCTTCCATTGTCGGCAAGCCTATATAATGGAATACATCTCTTTGTCATAAGTGGGATATTTGCGCACTGTGTCAGACAGTGTCTCACTGTGATATGCCACTGGATGCCCTTGTTGAGTAAGGACTGCCCCAATAGCATAGTTAGAAGCATATGTCTCGATCTCAAATGGTTGTTGCAAGTCTGGTAATGTGAGCACTGGGGCACAGCAGAGGCGATGTTTCAATTCTGCAAATGCCTTATGCTGAGTTTCCGACCAAAAGAAGTTTGCTTCACTCCTCCCTTGGTGACTTGACTCAAGGGACAAGTGATATGAGAGAATCTCAACATGAACCTGTGGTAGAAATTAGCAAGGCCCAGAAAGCTGTGAAGCTATGTTAGAGTAGTTGGGGTTGGCCAATCCCGAATGACTTGGATCTTGGTTGGATCCACATGTACCCCACACTCATCAATAATGTATCCCAGATACTGAACCTGGGTCATGGCAAAAGTGCACTTGTCCAAATTGGCACACAACTTGTGCTGCCGCAATGTTTGAAGGACCTGTCGGATGTGGTAGAGGTGCTCTTCCCAAGTCTGGCTGAAGATCAGGATGTCATCCAAGTATACTACTATCAATGAGTTGGTGAATGGCTGCAAGATGTCGTCCACTAGTCTCATGAAGCATTTGTCAGCCCAAAAGGCATGACCAACCATTCGAAAAGGCCCTCCTTTGCTTTGAAGGCAATCTTCCACACATCGGTTGGTTCGATCGGTACCTGGTGATACCCAAACTTTAAGTCGATCTTGCTAAAATATTTTCCCCCTTTAAGCTGGTCCAGCAAGTCATCAATCCATGGGATCGGGTACCTATTTTGGACAGTGATCTTGTTCAGAGCCCGATAGTCAATACAGAGTCTCCAAGTCCCATCCTTCTTCTGTACCAACACGATCGGTCTCCCACATGGCGATGAACTTAGCTGGATGTGGCCCTTCTACAGCAGCTCCTGAATTTGCCTCTTGATTTCATCATTCTCCAGAACAGAGCATCGATAGATCGGTCCATTGGGTAGCGATGCACCTGTTGTCAGATCAATGGGGTGCTTGACCTGATAGTGGAGAGGCACCCCAGTGGGTGAGGTGAATATGTCTCGGTACTCCTCTATGACCTTGTCCATTTGTTGTTGTTGTACGGAGGGGCCTTGTTTGGAGGTCGTGGCCATGATCTTCTTCTTTCCCTAAGGGTGGATCATCAAGAAAACAAACTTCCCTGTTTTGGAAATGAGCTTATTGCATTGTTTTGCAGTAACCAAAGAGATAGTGGCAGGAGGTGGTACCTCTGGTATCCTGTACAAATTATTTCCCAAAATAATAATAACAGCGCGAGTCCGGGACTCATACACAGCATGTCGCTTCCATAAGTATGGTTGACCTAATAATACATCACAAACATCAAGAGGAGCAATATCACATAATACCTCATCGGTGAAGGGCTTGATGCTATAAGGAAGGCAACACTGATGGCTAACGCGGAGATCCCATCCTTTATGAAGCCACCCAGTGGTGTACGACTGCGGGTGTGCTATGGTCGGAAAACCCAACCGCTTCATGACCTCTGCTGAAATCAGGTTCTTTTGGCTCCCATTGCCAACAATGAACTGTAGCAGGGAACCCTTTACCCACATTGGGGAGTGGAAAAGATGCTCCTCCTCCTCTGAATCTTTTGGTTCTTCCTTTTGGATCATTGTGGTAGCAACGGTGGCGTTGGGCTCTACATCGATAATCTTCTTCCCTCTGTCATTCCCCTTCTCAGGTTCTGATTCAGTGTCAGAGTATGCATCTGATTCATAAGCCTTTATCTCGGCCACCAGTGACTGCTTGGCCCGACACTCACTTGTGTTGTGAGTAGGGCTCTTATGAAACTTGCACCACTTTCTTGCTTCCTTCTTTGGATTTGCAGTGTTTCTCTTTGCTTGAGGCTTTGGCAAGTTTTCTTAATTCACCATGCCTTGGTTCTGTCCTTGGTTCTGTGGTTTGGGGGCACCTTTCCCTTGATTCTGATTTGCAGATCCAAAGTCTAGCTTTTTCTGTTTGAATTTTTGCTCAATTTTGGCAGCATATCGATATGCCGTACCAAGCGAGGAGATGTCAAGGAAATCCATTTCCTCCTGAATGTATCTGTGTATAAAATTGCAGTACTTCAACACCAAATTTTTCTTTGAATCTTTGATACCCAACTTGGTGCATAGGGTATGGAACAGATTCGTCAGCTCATGCACATCTTAATCTCTTTGATGCCGCAGCATAGTCCATTGTATGTACTTGTCCTCATAGCTCCCCACTGGATAATATTGTCCCTTTATGGCATATCAGAAAGAATTCCAAGTGGGTACGACGGAGAATAGAGAGGGTTCCTCCTCATCATTTCTCTCACAGTAGGTTTCCCACCAGTCCTTGACATGGGGGGAGGCTTTGAGTAGAGAAAAAGTAATATTTTACCAGTCAGAAAAGTCATGAACCGAGAAATATCCTTCTAATATATTCAACCATATATCTATGGAATCTGCCTCTATTCGGCCATCAAATATGGGAATGTCGAAGTTTACTTGTACCTTAAAAGGGGTTGCACCTCCAGAGTGGCTGCTAGATGTAGATGCTCCGCCAGTGGGAATTCGTTGAAGGATCTGGGCGAAGTTATCCATCATTGCGTTCCTTTGTTTTTAAAGGGCCTTCTCGAGCAACATTTTGATAGGATCTTCTGCGCCCTCGTCTTTATTTTTGTCCCCCATGGGTGGCCGTCAGGATTTTCCAGGCCGATCTTGCAAAGGTTCAACCAGATCAAGCCCTAACTCTTTATACCCCGCCCTTGTTGGGGACATGCAAAGAAGGATCGAGAAAGAGCAGATTGCTCTAATACCACTGATCCAGATTTATGCAGGAACGCAACATAATACACAAATAACCACAGAAACAAATATGCAGTGGAAATAACACTTCATTTCATTAATCAATAATTGAAACTTTAACAAATATGCAGTGGAAATAACACTTCATTTCATTAATCAATAATTGAAATTTGTTTACATACAGAATGGAAATAAACTAGCTATAGTGCTGGTAGCTTATCTCTGATAAGATATGTGGCGGCTACATGCCTCTGAACTTCATGTTACAATGAGGCTCGAAGGCCTATATATTATTGATAAACAATGAAAACCCTACACATCCAAAAACCTAACCCTAGGAGGTGAAACGCTAAAATTTGGGCCCTGTTGGGTAACTTGGTACATCAATTTCCTGGGGTCGTAAGTTTAGCATACTACCTCCGTTTGACGCGCATGATACATAGTTAGAAAGATCTGTTTAAGGAATACATCCATAAACAACAAATATTGAGTCTGAAACGAACTCATATTTTCTCGACCATTCAATGCCAAAAAAACATCGTTTAGGGACTCAAAACAGCTCCGAAAGTTTAGGACCCGAAAACTGCCAAAAATAGTTAATTGTGCTACAATTAAGGAAAAAGGAAAAATAAAAGAAATAATGGTGGGGGTCCAAGTGGAATAGGTGGGTGGCCACCAATATACTCCTAGATCATTCATCCCTGCTTAGGAAGCAATGGTCCCCATTGCGTTGAGTTCCTCCATGAGATGAGGAAACTTCTGCTGAACTTGGTCCCTGGTGATCCACTTTCCCTGGTGAAGGAGTTGGCCTGCTTTGACAACTCAATATATCTGGATCTTCTACTGGTGGGTGTTCTTGATCTGTGTGTCCATAATCCGATCAATTGTGGCTTGTTAAATGCAGTTAGGGTTTAACTCTGTTGGTGTGATTTGTTCTCCCACGTTTGATGTGTCCAATAGAGGTGGAAAGTAGGGCCGAAGGTGGTCCACATTGAACACTGGGTGCAGACCAAGGAATGGTGGAATACTGAGCTTGAAGGCATTGTCTCCAATAGCTTTAGTGATGGTGTATGGCCCATAGTGGAGCGGACAAAGCTTGCGGTGGGGTCCAGCGAGGTGCTCCTTCTGCAAATGTAGCCACACTTTATCGCCCACCTGGAAGTTGTGTTGCACCCGATGTTGATCATGTCGCTGCTTGTATTTAGCATTGGACCTGTCCAATATGTCATGAACCTATTGGCGAATGTGTTGAATGCGCTCAATGAAGCTGTCTGCCTTGGAAATTTTAGACTGGATATGAGTTGATTCATTCTTAGTAGCTGCAAATGGCATCGCTACGTCAATGGGACATAGTGGTTGGAATCCCAAGCCCACCTGAAAAGGGTTGTGGTTGGTTGAGCTGTGGAGGGCCCAGTTATAGCTGTGTTGTACATAGTGGAGGCTCTCATCCCATGTACGTTGATGCTTTGAGTTGTACATGCGCAAAATGTGTACGATCATCCTGTTGATGACCTCTTTCTGGCCATCAGTTTGGGGATGGAAAGATGTGGACTTTGTGAGATTGGTGTCTAGCATTGACCATAGGCTAGATCAGAATGTACTAAGGAACCTGCTATCTCTGTCTAAGATTATAGACTGTGGGATCCCAAAGTGTACCCACACTCATTCAAAGAAGAGTTTAGCAGTGCTTCTGCTATGATATTCTTCTTGCATGCCACCATTATGGCCATCTTTGAGAATCTGTCAACGACCACAACCACACAGCCATTACCATGCTTAGTAGAAGGAAGGCCCGACATGTAATCCATGGAGATGGATTCCCAAGGTCGACTAGGGGTAGGCAACAGAGTATAGAGGCCTTGCTTCTTGATGGATGGTTTGGCAATGGCGCAGGCAGTGTAGGATTGGATGTACTTCCCGACGTCCTGTCGAAGGTTCGACCAATAGAAATACTTCTGTAGTATTGCCATTGTTTTATCGACCCCGAAATGCCTAGTGACTAGACTGTAGTGCGCTTCCCAAATCATCTTGGCATGATCGCTTGAAGGAACACAAAGGTGTCCCATGTGACATAGTAGTACATCCTAGAGGTGAAATTTTGGAACTTGGTTTCCCTCCAAGAGTGTCTGGTATGTGTGGCTGAATTATGCATTGGTCTTGTAGAGAAGCGACCAATTAGAAGTCTCATTCCCAGAGGAGTTGAGCATAGTGGTTATCGCCACGATCGGTGGTCGGCTGAGGCAGTCTGCAACATTATCGGTGCTTCCCTTCTTGTACTTGATGTTCAAATGAAACTGTTGTAGATATGTGGACCACTTCTGATGGCGATCGTTCTGTAACTTCCCTTGTGTCTGTATGAACTACAGGGGTCGGTGGTCTGTGTGGATGATCATTTCCTTCCCCAAAATGTAATGCTTCCATTGTTGGCAAGCCTGTACAATGGAATACATCTCTTTGTTATAAGTGGGATATTTGCGGACTATGTTAGATAGTGTTTCACTGTGATATGCCACTGGATGCCCTTATTGAGTAAGGACTGCCCCAATAGCATAGTTAGAGGCATCTGTCTCGATCTCAAATGGTTGTTGCAATTCTGGTAATATGAGCACTGGGGCACAGCAGAGGCGATGTTTCAATTTTGGTAAATGCCTTCTGCTGAGTTTTCGACCAAAATAATTTTGCTTCGCTCCTCCCTTGGTAACTTGACTCAAGGGCCAAGTGATATGAGAGAATGCCAACACAAACTTGCGATAGAAATTAGCAAGGCCCAGAAAGCTACGAAGCTCTGTTAGAGTAGTTGGGGCTGGCCAATCCTAAATGACTTGGATTTTGGTTGGATCCACGTGTACCCCACACTCATCAATCCAAATTTTGGTTGGATCCAGCAGGTCATCAATCCATGGGATCGGGTACCTATTTTGGACAGTGATCTTGTTCAACGCCCGATAGTCAATACAGAGCATCCAAGTCCCATCCTTCCTTTGTACCAACATGATCGGGCTCCCACAGGGCAATGAACTTAGCCGGATGTGACCCTTCTACAGCAGCTCTTGAATTTGCCTCTTGATTTCATCATTCTCTAGAACAGAGCGTCAATAGATTGGTCCATTGGGCAGCGGCGCACTTGGGGTCAGATCGATAGGGTGCTTGACCTGATAGTGGAGAGTCACCTTGGTGGGTGAGGTGAATATGTCCCGGTACTCGTCCATGACCTTGTCCATTTGTTGTTGTTGTATGGAGGGGCCTTGTTTGGAGGTCATGGCCATGATCTTCTTCTTTCCCTAAGGGTGGATCATTAAGAAAACAAACTTTCTGGTTTTGGAAATGAGCTTACTGCATTGTTTTGTAGTAACCAAAGAGATAGCGGCAGGAAGTGGTACCTCTGGTATCCTGTACAAATTATTTCCCAACGTAATAATAATAGTGTGAGGTCGGGAATCATACACAGCATGTCACTTCCATAAGTATGGTTGACCTAATAATACATCACAAACATCAAGAGCAACAATATCACATAATACCTCATCGGTGAAGGGCTTGATGCTCTAGGGAAGGTGACACTGATGGCTGACGTGGAGATCTCGTCCTTGGTGAAGCCACCCGATAGTGTATGGCTGTGGGTGTGCTGTGGTCGGAAAACCCAACCGCTTCATGACCTCTGCTGAAATCAGGTTCTTTTGGCTCCCATTGTCAACAATGAACTGTAGTGGGGAACCCTTTACCCACATCTGGGAGTGGAAAAGACGCTCCTCTTCATATGAATCTTCTGGTTCTTCCTTTTGGATCTTTGTGGTAGCAACAGTGACGTTGGGCTCTGCATCGATAATATTCTTCCCTCTGTCGTTCCCCTTCTTGGGTTTTGGTTCAGTGTCAGAGTATGCATATGATTTAGATGCCTTTATATCGGCCACCAGTGACTGCTTGGCCCGACACTCACTTGTGTTGTGAGTGGGGCTCTTATGAAACTCGTACCACTTTCTCACTTCCTTCTTTGGCTTTGCAGTGTTGCTCTTTGCTTGAGGCTTTGGCAATTTTTCTTGATTCGCCATGCCTTGGTTGTTTCCTTGGTTCTGCGGTTTGGGGGCACATTTCCCTTGCTTCTGATTCGCATATCCAAAGTCTCGCTTTTTCTGTTTGAATTTTTTCTCAATTTTGGCAACATATCGATATGCCGAACCAAGCGAGGAGATGTCAAGGAAATCCATTTCCTCCTGAATGTATCTATGCACAAAATTGCGGTACTTTAGCACCAAATTTTTCTTTGAATCTTTGATACCCAACTTGGTGCACAGGGTATGGAACAGATTCGTCAGCTCATGCACATCTTGATCTCTTTGATGCCGCAGCGTAGTCCATTGTATGTACTTCTCCTCATAGCTCCCCACACAATAATATTGTCCATTTATGGCATTTGAGAAAGAATTCCAAGTGGGTACGACCGAGAACAGAGAGGGTTCCTCCTCATCCTTTCTCTCATAGTAGGTTTCCCACCAGTCCTTGACATGGGGGCGGCTTTGAGTAGAGAAAAAGTAATATTTTACCGGTCAGAAAAGTCATGAACCAAGAAATATCCTTCTAATATATTCAACCATCTATCTACGGTGTCTGCATCTATTCGGCCATCAAATACAGGAATGTCAAAGTTTACTTGTACCTTAAAAGAGGTTGTGCCTCTAGAGTGGCTGCTAGATGTAGATGCTCCACCAGTGGGAAGTTGTTGAATGATCTGGGCGAAGTTATCCATAATCGCATTCCTTTGTTTTTCAAGGGCCTCCTCGAGCAACATTTTGATAGGATCTTCTGCGCCCTCGTATTTATTTTGGTCCCCCATGGGTGGCCGTCGGGATTTGTGAGGCTGATCTTGCAAAGGTTCAACTAGATCAATCCCTAACTCTTTATACGTTGCCCTCGTTGGGGACATGCAAAGAAGGATCGAGAAAGAGCAGATTGCTCTGATACCACTGATCCGGATTTATGCAGGAACGCAACAGAATACAAAAATAACCACAAAAACAAATATATAGTGGAAATAACACTTCATTTCATTAATCAATAACTGAAACTTGTTTACATACAGAATGGAAATAAACTAGCTAGAGTGCTGGTAGCTTATCTCTGATAAGAGATGTGGCAGCTACATGCCTCTGAAATCCATGTTACAATGAGGCTCAAAGCCCTATATATTATTGAGAAACAATGGAAACCCTACACATTCAAAAACCTAAATCTAGGAGGTGAAACGCTAGAATGTGGGCCCCGTTGGGTAACTTGGTACATCAATTTCCTGGGGTCGTAAGTTTATCATACTACCTATGTGTGATGCGCATGATACATCGTTAGAAAGATATGTTTAAGGACTACATCCATAAACAACAAATCTCAAGTTCCAAACCAACCCCTATTTTCCCGATCATTCGATGCCGAAAAAACGTCGTTTAGAGCCTCAAAACGGCTCCGGAAGTTTAGGACCCGAAAACTGCCAAAAATTGTAAATTGTGCTACAATTAAGGAAACTGGAAAATTGAAAGAAACAATGGTGGGGGTCCAAGTGGAATAGGTGGGTGGCCACCAATATCCTCCTTGATCAATTGAGGAGCAAGAAATAAAGAATGAATTGAGCAAGAAAGAATCCATTAATTGAGCAAGGAGCCACATAGAGCATCTCCACCATTGTTTTTCTTGCAATTGAGGAGCTAGCAAAGGAAACATTAACTTGGTCACTGTGGTGGAGTATGTAGACACAATTGAGCAAGAAAGAAACCAAGTTTGGAGAATTTCCCATTGAGGAGCACCATACAACATTTCTACCATTGTTTTTCTTGCAATTGACGAGCTAGCAAAGGCAATGTATTCTTCCCAATATTCCCCCTAGCTCAAGAGTATGTAGAGAAAATTGCTCAATATATTTACCAAGCTTGGGGAATTTCCCATTGAGGAGCACCATAGAGCATCTCTACCATTGTTTTTCTTGGAATTGAGGAGCTAGCAACGGCAACATTGTTCCCCATCTTCCCCCTATCTTGAGTATCTAGACACAATTGAGCAAGAAAGAAAGCAAGCCTGGGTAGTTTCCCATTGAGGAGCTAGCAAAGGAAGCCATATATATTATTGATCATTGTGTTCATGGGAAACTCACGCAATCAAGCAAGAAAATCAGCAAGGAAGCGGATACCCAATGAAATCCTTGAAGAAATTAGAGAGAAGAAAAGAAATGACATGATCAATCAAAGACGCTTTATGGACACTCAACCAATCCTGGTTGTTGAGGATGCCATAGTTCTTCCTAACAATCCACATCAAGAAAGACAAAAGAATTCACTTGAGGGGTCTTCGGTCATCATATCAGTAGAAGAACGAGCACTGCATGGCACTGATCAAGGAGTAAAACGTAGGTGCACATCAAGGCCACCTGAAACCTTTGTAGATTTAATTGAATGTGGGTATACAAGTGATGAAGTTAGGGAGACATTGGATGTCGAAGGTATGCTTGAAGAAGACCATGTTGTTCAAACCACTCAAGAGGATTTCCAATTTCCACCGTCCTATCGTCAAGAAGACACGGAGGGACATAAAGCTCATGTTCAAATTCCAGACCAACCGGGTGATATGGTACAGGGTGAAATTCCAACCTCCCTACCTGCATTAGCAACTTCATGCCGAAGAACTCCAAAACATATACAAATCGATGAAAGTCTCATTGGTTCGCTTGAAGGTACGCTATCTAAACGCAGTATTGCATATCAAGCTCAATAGATACTTGTCAACTATTTTGATTCTAAATGTGATGGAGATAAATGTAGATTATTTATATCGTTGTTAAAATCTAGGTCTATGACTGTTGTTAGGAAAAACCTAAGGATAAAGATGATAAACAGTTCTGAACCAAGTTCTTATGTTGTCAGACGTTTGGTAGATGCATTTAGTAATATTGGAAAGAAATCTTGTTCAAAGGATCAAAATGCATCCCTTCATGTGTTGTCACAATCAATTGTGAACAAAAGCACTAGGGCCCTTCGCCTTCTTAAGCCTACATCCAAACTTGTAGGTTTGGATATCAAAGCACTCCATAGGTATTGTTCTAGAAGAGAACAACTTGACTCTGGTGAAATAGATGTCTGGTCCTTCGTTGGCAGGTTTCCATGCTCCGATATGAAGCTCATTGATGCGGTAAAGGGACTAGTGCAAGAGTTTTGGCATGACAATAGTAGACCTTCATCCAACCAAAAAGATGTACTAAAATTGAGAATGGGTTCATGGGATTGTGAGCCCCACATTAACCATTTTCTTGACATGACACAAACAGAATTATATGAGAGGTTTAGGCATGAACATAATGAGCTTAACTTGGGCCAAAGATCCTTCGAGAAATGCAAACCATGGTATGTTAAAATAAACACAACTCGTACCACATGTTGTTGTCGATATCGCATTGAGTACGCTTATTATTATGAAACATATATACATATATTGCGTGTTTTGCATAACACTCTTGTGCAGGAATGCTCAACTACATTGCCACCAACATCATCTAGAGAGTTTATCCATAGCGTCTTGTGTATAAGGATAAAAGGTTACACATTTTATCAAAGGCCTTGCGTAGATGGGACATCCCCAAGGTGTGGTGGAATGACATTTTTGGACAAATGCATACATGTCACCGATGAGCATGAACTTGGGAGACATGAAGTGAACTTGCAGTCATTCAAATATGTCACGTATGATATCGGTGGAGGGAATGAAAGGAAAAAAGTACATTGGTCACCTCTCAGGTTAGCAACGAATTCGTGAATAGTATTTTTTCCTATTGACATTTATTGCTACTTCATAGATGTAACAACCTATTGATCTGTACATCTTTATTGTTGATCTACCAGGTACTGCTATGCAACTTCATGGAGGAATTCTTTGTAAAGACACAACAGTATGTAAAGCATGTACATGTGGCTTGTTGGCAAGATGAGCAGTTTAGAGCGTGCAGGGATACATTTCCTATTGGAACTATATTATCAGTGGTCGATTTTGCGGAAAACTACACTCTTCAACCACAAAATGAGATTCAGAGTCAATATTATCACTCAGATCAGGTCAGCATAATGGTCCATATCACCTATAGACATGGGGCAGATAGTACTGAAGAGAACAGGGTTATATTGAAGGAGTATCACTTTTACATAAGTGATGAAAAGTGTCAAGACTTGGCTTTTGTACAACATAGCTTTCAATTGTTCTACAAACACTTGGAGGATAAAAATATACAGATGGAACAACATTGGATTTGGTCTTATGGTTGTGCAGGGCAGTTAAAAAATTCCCGTGTCTTCCAATGGTTGTGTATTCTCCACAAGAGGCACAAGGTGCCACATATTTGGAACTATTTTGATACCGGTCACAGAAAAGGGGAACATGATGGAGCAGGTGCATGCATCAAGAAAACATTACGTAGGTAAGAGATGAAATTCACAACTATTTCGCTCATCCGAGATGCAAAGACCACTGTTGCATGGTGTTCTTCAGTGATGGGGCATGGAGCTAGAAGGAAAGAAGACCAATCATCTCAAAAAACACATGTACATAGATATTTTTGGGAGATGGTCGAGGTAGACCGATCACACCTATATGAGTGCAAGACCGTCCAAGGAACTCGTGCATTCCATTCCATTCAGTTAGGACGTCAGAAAATGCTATAGTTGAAATGTGGACAAGAAAAATCTCTTGTTTTTGTTATCCATGTAGCAGTGGTGAATGGGACAACTGTGAATCCACAGATTGGGTTGACAACTGGGATCGTGTATCACTCCCCATTGGCCAAAAAATAACTTCAGAATTATCCCAGTTGGAGGAGGGCCAGTCGAGTATTTCACATGAATATGACCACATTTCAGATCTCATACAACCAGGTTCGACTATTATGTTGATCACTTTGAAATGTTTGACGACTAGTAGTGTTTAGTTAGCTGACTCCTAGGTCTGCACTTTATTTTATGCAGGGCACATATATGTAGTGGTTTCCCCGAGAGACAATGAATGGCACATTGACTACTGGCTGGCACATTTCTTGGATGGGAAGCAGACCCTCATTGTATCATTAAGCGACTACGAGGGCAATGATTTTCCAATGGGGTCGATGGTTATCAAAGGGGAATATTTGACACAAGTTTCCTACGCACGAAAGAAAAAAGGTTATGTATTTGACGATTATAGACCAGGTCAAATTTTATACCATTATACAAACTTATTTATTGGCACAAACCTCCAACTGCAAACAATTCCAAACAAGAACTCATCAAAGTCACAATACTTGTTGCCTTACTCCGAGCACGAGAGGCTAAAGGATATCTTTGCTATTAGAGGTGATGTCGATGGTCTAGTCGAATGACCACAGGTAGGTAGTTAGGTATGTGGTAGTCAGATATTTTGATTTCATGGTCTCATTGAGTATTTGTAGTTTGATACATTGAGCGCTTGATATATTGATAAATTCAATAGACTTCTACAATGGATTTGTTGTATTATATTGGGAACTAGGGTTTCGCTCAGTAAGTGAATGTGAAATTTTTGCACATGGGGGTCAAATTCGCATATTGCTCGACCGTGAAGGTGTGGCTTGCATTCCCACATAACACATGCCTAAACATGCTTGCATGACCTATTGGAGGCCCTTTTTGATGCATGGTTTCCATTCTATGCCCCGAGTAGGGATTCAACAGGTGTCATTGAAAGCCTGTAGGAGGTGGGATTCAACGTGCCATAAAATCATGACCATTGCTCAGATCGACGAACCGTCGGCTCTGTTGGATTCAGGACATCATGATAGTTCTAGGGTGGCCCTCAAATCTGGTTCCATGGATAAGTGACCTTTTTTTGGTCAATTTTGGAAACTAGGGTTTTGCTCAGTAAGTGAATGTTGAATTTTTGCACATGGGGGTCAAGTTCGCATATTGTTGGACCGTGAAGGTGTGGCTAGCATTCCACATAACACATGCCTAAACAATCTTGAAAAACCCATCAAAAACCTTTTTTGATGCACGATTTCCATTCTATGCCCCGGGTAGGGATTCAACAGGTGTCCCTGAAAGCCTGTAGGAGGTGGGATTCAACGTGCCATAGAATCATGACCGTTGCTCGAATCGACGAACCATTGGCTCTGTTGGATTTAGGGCATTGGGATAGTGCTAAGGTGGCCCTCTAATCTGGTTCCGTGGATAAGAGACCATTTTTTTGGTCAATTTTGGAAACTAGGGTTTTGATCACTAAGTGAATATGAAATTTTTGCACATGGGGGTCAAATTCGCATATTGCTCGACTGTGAAGGTGTGGCTAGAGTTACCACATAACACATGCCTAAACAAGCGTGCATGACCCACCAGAAGCCCTTTTCAATGCACAGTTTCGATTCTATGCCCCGGGTAGGGATTCAAGAGGTGTCCCTAAAAGCCTGTAGGAGGTGGGATTCAACATTCCATAGAATCATGACCGTTTCTTGGATTGACGAACCATTGGCTCCGTTGGATTCAGGACATCGGGATAGTGCTAGGGTGGCCCTCTAATCTAGTTCCATGGATAAGAGACCATATTTTTGGTCAATTTTGGAAAATAGGGTTTTGCTCAGTAAGTGAATGTGAAATTTTTGTACATAGGGGTCAAACTTGCATATTGATTGATCATGAAGGTGTGGCTAGCGTTTCCACATAACACATGCCTAAACACGCTTGCACAACCCACCGAAAGCCCTTTTTTATGCATGATTTCCATTCTATGCCCCGAGTAGGGATTCAACAGGTGTCCCTGAAAGCGTGTAGGAGGTGGGATTCAATGTGCCATAGAATCATGACCATCGCTCAGATCAAAAAACCATCAGCTCCGTTGGATTCATGGCATCGGGATAGTGCTAGGGTGGCCCTCTAATCTGGGTCCATGGACAAGGGATCATTTTTTTAGTCAATTTTGGAAACTAGGGTTTTGCTCAGTAAGTGAATGTCCAATTTCTGCACATAGGGGTCGTCTTTGCAAATTCCTTGACCGTGAACATGTGGCTAGCATTCCCACATGGAACATGCCGAAACACGCTTGCATGACCCACCGAAAGACCTTTTTGATGCACGGTTTCCATTCTATGCCTCGGTTAGGGATTCAATAGGTGTCCCTAAAAGCCTGTAGGAGGTGGGATTCAACGTTCCATAGATTGATGACCATTGCTCAGATCGATGAATTGTAGGCTCCGGATTTAGTACATCGGGATAGTGCTAGAGTGACCCTCTACTTTGGTTCCATGGACAAGGGATCATTTTTTTTTGTCAATTTTGGAAACTAGGGTTTTGCTCAGTAAGTGAATGTGAAATTTTTGTACATAGAGGTCAGCTTGAAGGTGATTGTAGATCTTCCCCTAATCCAAGAGATGTGGGCATTTGTACAATGAAATGCAAGAGGAGACATTGTTATTATGTCAGTAACCATGTAATAGAACATGTTTATGTTTAGAAACAAGTGGCCAACCTATTATGCCATTATTACAAAATATATATATCTTCACGCTACTAATGCTTCGAATAATACTCCATAAACATGAATTTATAAATAAGATTCAGAATAGTACTTCTCTAATCAATTTAAACTATAATAAAATCACACATAACTTTCATCTCTTTCAAAGTTGTTACTGAAGGCCATTCATCAAATGCCATGTACATTAACAAAATGATAAAATAATGTGCAAGACATACATAATGTGCAGGATATAGTCATAACCATTATTTGAATCAACCTTATAATACTCGGATACCTTTAGGTTTGATGTGTATCCCATGTATTCGTTAGATGAAAGACATCATGCCAAACACTAATTTTATTTATGTAGACCACACAGGTGCATCACTTAGGTGTGTAAACTTCGTGCATCCTTTAAAAGTTTGTTAGGTTGTTATGTGGGTAAGGTGCTTTTGTATTCCACCAAGTTGGATTAGTTGCTTAGCTGTGCTAGGTGCTTATGTGTATTAGGTATGTTCCATCTTTGTGAATACAATTTGACATTGTTAATATAACATTGTATATGCAATTGGATCGTGGTAAAAAACAATTAAAATGTACATTTTTGTCATTACGTAATATTGTAATTGTGCATTGTTCTCAAATTTATAATTGATATCTCCATGCAATCGTAAAATCTATAAAAAATTGGGAACATTACACATAGAAAAATTCTTGGCCACATGTGTATAATCACACTTAAAAGACTGAACCATGAAGATATCAAGAACCTTGATATGAAATATTTTTTATGTCATGAAAGTTATAATACAAAAATAGAAGGCCCATCTATGGCCTGTCAATGTACATGTATCAAAAAGATATTTGATGTACATGTGCAAACAAAAGTACATATGTCCTGGACCGTGCCCCTATAATCTAACTCCAGATTGTACATAAAAATGCATATTTGTCCTGGACTAACACATCAAAATCTAACTTTCTCTTGTTTTTCTTGGACCCTGATGCTTTTCAGCTCTGTCTACGACCACTATGCATCTCTAGCGACTGCAAATCAATGACAATATTTCTTGATCAGGTAACTGAACTAGTACTGTCCAGCAATAACAAAGTTTGAAAATTTAAAAAATGACTCAATTGTAAATAAAACAAAGACTCACTGCATCCGTCGAGGGTATAGGTGCCTCTGGTGTCCTCCTCCTTGCAGAGAGTCTCTCTGCAATGCTTCTCTGCGAATAAAAAAAATGTCAATTATCTCAAGAATTATCAACTTGTACATGAATGAGAAAGTACTAATCAATTATGTAAAAAATGAACATCTCACCAAAAAAACCATTTCTAGGGGATTACGCTGGGACTCTTCAATAGTAAGAGAAGCTGTAGGTTCAACATCAACCTCAGTTGCGTGCACTAATGGACCAGGGTGTGGCTACATTCACCAAATGATAAAATAGTTAGACATTGTGCATGTCCATAAACAATACAAATAAAATGTACAATTACAAATATTCAAGTAGATGTACTTCAGTGTGACTTATCCCTATTGTAGATGTAGCATTGATCGCAACATCAACAATCCCATTGAGGTCTGGCACAGATGACTCTACATCCTGATGCTGTAAACATGCGAAAATAACATTAAGAAAAACCACTTGTGAAGTGAATTCATAGCTAACCAACAATTGCCATTGGAAGTGTGTACATTACCGTGGGATGAGTAGGTTGATCCTCATGCACACCCTCTCTGTTCAAGGAAGAGGGTCGTCTGGTGTAAACAACCCCCTTATCTATGTTTGGACTATGGGGAGATCCAAACCAAAGAGGCAGTGCAGGGATCTGCGATGATGTCTGCAGTCATAAAGTGTTACCATAGTTAGACATGGATTTGAATGGATGGAATAATATGTATTGAAAAACTGACATGTTGTAATATACTTACCCCTGCCTGGGACATAAATAGCATCTGCAAGTTTAAAAATTGTAAATATTAGCGATCTATAAAAGAGTGTATAGTAAGAAATTTAAATAATTCAAACAAGATTCAGCCATAACCCATGTACTTACATTCTTCATCTAATCGTAAATTCCACTTGGACGATGTCGTTGATATCAATATCTCCAACATCACGTTCTAAGTGGGGTTCCTGCAACTTCAAAAATTGTAAATATTAGACAATTTAATAAATTAATCAAGACTAACACATGCATTAACAAAATTATATGTAAAAACAAAATGACAAATGTTTAAATATTACCTCAATGGTGGTTGTTTGGGCCTCGGGTACAACCACACCGGGTGCAGTACCACCCCTATGAGAGGAATCAGTCTCCTGCAAGAGTAAATATTGCATATATTACGAATCTTTTAATATGTTACATATAGTATGGAAAAATTAAAAATTGAACAATAACAGAGTTTTAAAACAATGTCCTTACCTAACCACCAGTCATCGTAGTGGTACCATGTCTTGGTCCAAGACCATAACAGGGTCCCCCACACGATGTGCAGACATGTGGCTCGCTCTAAGGTACATGGGATGTCAGTCTATCCCCACCAATAGATGTCCCTCCACCACCAGAAGCTGGTGGTTGTACACCAGCAGAGGAAGATGGTGCTCTCTGATCAATAGTGGTCGTGTGTCGAGAGACCATCTCAGCTAGAGTAAAAAATGCCTCCTGTGTCTAGGCAACCATGTCATGTGCAGGAGGGATGTCTGCCCTCGATAGTTGGGCACAGGGTGCAGGTATCTGTGGATTGACATATCTATGCCTAGCATTGGGTCGGTGTTGGGGCATCCCCCTACCAACTCCCTGGAAGCCCAACATGTCAAAATAGTTGACATGTTTCCCCATCACAAACTCTGCATACAATTTTCAGAGGAAGTACAACGATACTTCCCTATTGTTATGAGGGGGAATGTCAAAAACCATGTACCACCTATCCATCCAATTGTCTTTGATGGCTGGAAAGGTGCACCACTCAATAGAAATATGTGGCCTGTTGATCTCCGGAATTTCATCCATCCCAGGCAGTCTAAACAATGAATAGATGTGTTGTTTTGTTATTTTGAGATTTTTTACCTCGTTGTAACTTAACCCATCAGCATATTGTTGTCTTTTCCTCTCCCTAGAATATGTGATGCTATACAAAGCATCATTCGATCTTGCGATCATATCAACAATAGACAACAAAGAATCTGACAAGGAGTGGTGGAGCTCATATCCACCCCTCCAAGTAGAACCAATCTCTCTCAAATGGGCAATAACCCTTAGTATCTCTGCATTATTATCCATAGTAGCCACTGCAATCATAAATCCAAATAAAATATCATTAGAAATATAAACACATGATATAATGACATATCTAAGCACTGAA
The DNA here is from genome assembly GCA_001517045.1 of Pseudotsuga menziesii. Lineage (NCBI taxonomy): Eukaryota > Viridiplantae > Streptophyta > Pinopsida > Pinales > Pinaceae > Pseudotsuga > Pseudotsuga menziesii. The sequence goes on along the minus strand of LPNX010711180.1, from coordinate 9,450 downwards.
AATTGTATAACTAATGTACAACAAATAACAACATATAAACTAAATCTATCATGTAAATTTAAAAATTGATCTTGAATTTTACAGTAAAGAATAAACATTTAACATTTTTTCATTTCATATTTATGTCCTAAATGCAAGTATTAATTCCAATTTTTAAGTATGCATGTGTACATAAAGTTTCTTGAGTGCATATGTTGATTGCGAAGCTCCTCTAGCTTATTTTAAGGCTTGGATTATAAAGTTTCATCGAAATTGTGAGGTGCTAACTATTGCCTTTGCAAGACCAGCTCCCAGATTGCGAGTAGAGGCAACAACTAGACCCTAGAATAAGCGGCATAATGTGTTGTTGATGAATAAAATCCTAGTATAGGCAACGATTTTGTTAAATATGTAATTATTTGTTGTAGTGTGATGTTTTTTGGACTCCAAAGTCCATTTAGCAGACCTTTATGGATTTTAAGGTTGCAAGGGTTCCACTAGATTATATCATGAATGATAGTATGTGATTGACATGTTTAATCAAATACATCAACCTACCTATGTATCTTCACATTCATAGAGTCTATTGTTGAACTTTGTTGTCTTTACCTTAACCAAAAAGTACCCTTCGTTCAAGATGAAATATTTGTTAAAAACATGGGAAGCTTCTATACCTTATTTTAACACTTGGATTGGGAAGTTTCATCAAAACTATAATGTGTTTATTGATGTTCTTGCAAGAGCAACTTCGATATTTCAAATAGATGCAAGGGATTTACCATGTTTGTTTATGTATTTTAGGGGAATATATGAATTCTACTTGATTTTTTTTTAGTTGTATGTAAGCTTGCAACTTAATTGACAAACTTTGCATATTTGTTAATTTTGGTTTGGATTCACAATGATGCTTGCGAATATAAATATATGCAAATAGTGAAGTTCGTTTGTTTTTTATGAGTTAATTGGGGTTTTGGTTTACATTGGGCATGTAAATTGCTTATGCAAACTTGCAATGTGCTTAACAAAATTTGCATATTTGTGGATTTTGGTATGGATTCACAAGGATCCTTGTGAATATGCATATGGAAATAGTGAAATTCATTTGTTTTTTGAGTTAATTGGGGTTTTGGTTTCCATTGGGCATGCCAAATTTTGGGTATGAATTTTGGTAAATAATCAAAATTATTTAATTTTTATGATTAAATTGGGGAATTGGTTTCCATTGGCCAATTACATTGGGGTTCTTGTTTCCATTGGCCAATTCCATTGGGATTTTTGTTTCCATTGGCCATAATTTTATTTATTTTGGTTTAATTTTTCAATTTAGGGCAAATAAATTAATGAACAAAGAAAAAAAAACATCAAAAGAAATGAGGAAAATACATCACAAATAGGAGGTTGATCCAAAGGCAGAGATGGATGGCTTTGGTACACCCAAAAAATGCTTTCGCCTAGTCGAGTTTTCTCCAAAGAAGTCCAATAGCCATGCGATGTGGCGAAAAAGATGCGTTCGACCTATTTAAAAAAAACAGGCTTTCCAAAACACGCGTGCGGTTTTGTTCACCAAAACAGAGGCACGATTTTCTTGAACAAAATGAAGGTGTGATTTGCTTAAATAAAACAGAGGCGTGATTTGGCTTAATATCCTAATTGGCATGCCTGTTGGTAGCCTTGGGACTAGGCTTGGTAGGTTCGGGATTGCTTGGGATGATTTCTTTTTTTTGGATCAAGAGTGATCGACTTCACTCCACCATTACATCTAAAAGGTCTCTCAACTTTTTGAACACACTCTATATTCAAATTGTTTTGTTTGCTACTCACCATTTCTTGGTCATCTTCATCATTCCCATCCTTTATGTATAATGCATATTGTGTGCCGATATATTTTGTAGATTTGACAAGAGCACCAATTGTGCCAATTGCATAAGGATTTTTGCTTGCAAGCAATTGCTTTAAGGTGGTAGTGGTAAGGAAGCTGTAATTTTTGCAAACAGGTTCTATTTGCTCTATTGTGCTTGGATCGCTAGTTTTCAATATGCAGTTGCAGTCACCATGATCATAATTAGTTTTTAGAGAAATCTTGAACTTAGAGATACAAAGACCATTTCCTTCAACACATATCATCATATTTTGATATGACCTTGTGTGGTTAATGCTATTGTTAATTGTCCTTTTCAACCAGTCATGTCAACTCGCAATAAGTCCATACCATGTTCTTTATCGATTGTTGTTTTGTATTTTACAATAACTTTGCCATGAAAGACATTACCTGTCTTTAAGCTTTTGAGTTCTTGTATTGTGTCTAGTTTACAGTCATCATGGTTTTTCCTGTTTATCAATTTGTAATGCAATTTAGGTAACAATATTAAGTTCAAAGTAAACTAACAAATCTCAAATGGCATTATATATTGCATTGAATGTTGTAGTATTCTAAATATACCTTTTTGCTTTTTTTGCAAACTGTTGGTCTAATTGTTCATCTTGTTCATCTTGCAGACGTGCTCTTTTCATTTTGAAATTGGTAAATAAGAGAGAGTAGGTGTAATATTATTGCTGCATTTAGTGCATATAGCGATTAGTGAATAGAAAAATTGTACAAATAAAAAATAGGATATAAGACACAAATGTAAATATGCCAACCTTTGTTTTCGTAGTTTCTATCTAAGCACACATTTGTCTTTGTACACTTTGTTTTTGGTGAAATCAAAATACTGCTGCATTGAGTACATATGTCAATTCGTGAACACTATATATGTACAAATACGAAATACGTTATAAGACAGAAATGTAAACATGCTAGCCTTTGTTTTTGTAGTTTCTATTTATGTACAACTTTGTTTTTGTAGTTTCTATCTATGTACAATTTGTATTTGGTCAAATCAGAATTGTAGTAATGCATATATGATGTCATGGTCAGACCAATATGCATCAGAAACATTGACTTCACATTGTAAAATAGGGTGGTTTGTCCAACTATGGTCTATTATTGTTGTTGTAGGGGAAAATCTGGCTGTTATTTGATACAATTGTTGTGATTCCATGAATTGTGTTAGATATTTACGTCTTGCAGAATTTGATTGCATATACACATTTAAATCACTTGCTATAATGATGATGGAATTGCTATTCATTGATTCTGATTTTGCTTTTTGTATTGTTTCAGTTATCCTTTGCACTTGTTCAAATGGTGCTGCATATATGTTCATTAGACAAATTGATTTTTTGAAATACATATCTACAAGACTTAGCTCAACTTTGCCATTGTTATAGTTTCTAGTTGCATTGATTTGTATATCGTCTCTTATACAAGTGAGTAGTCCATAATTCAAATATGATACAATGATGTTGAATTTGACAAATTCATTTTTGTTTGGTCTAGTAGAGAGACGAGTCTCTTGAAGACATATAATCATATTGTTCATTAGTTATGTGTCATGTGCAATGTCATCAATATGCCACAATTGCATTGCATGTGTTCAAAGTTCCAATTGATAAGACATTAACATTGGCATTGCATATTGCTCTTTGTTCAAGGTCTAGTTTCCATGATGCAAATGTTTCTACTTTTGTCATCTCGTCTACTATTTTTTTGTTTACGTTGAAATTATTTGTTGTTAGTCTTTGTAAAATGTACAAAGCATTAATGTTCCTAACTCTTGATAGTGCAGTATAAATTAATCCATGTTGTGATATTCCGGATGGGTCAAATGCCATTTTTTCTAGTGTAAGCCCTTGCGTACGATGTATTGTTCTTGCACAAGCAAGTTGCATTGGAAATTGTTTACGAATTGTAATACATGATTTGTTTTGAGGTATTGCTAATGGATTTGTGATTCTACAAATTGGTGTCCATTCTGGAGAGGTGTTTATGTCATATTGTTGGTTGAACTTTGCTCTTTGTTGCCTTCCAATATTTGCACCTGGGAAATGTATCCAAACCATATCATATTCACTATTGCATCTTGTGTATCTTTTGAATATTCCTTCAACGCCATTAACTAGTCCATATTGGGTGTTGTAGTTTCCAGCATATAGTTCAACTAACATATCTTTTTTCATCAATATCATTGAAGGTAGAACTATTGTTTTTTCATAAGCATAGAAATTTGTACCCATAGTCTCATGTTCATCCTTCGCATTAAGCACAATTTGTTCCCCATGTGTTAGTGATAGCATTTTGGTGTTATGACTCTGGACATCTTTGTTTCGATAGAATATATAGGGAAATTATGGGTCAAGAGGTGGTGGCATGAAGCATTTGTTGTTAATATAATCTATGTCTTCTTTTGATTGCTCATTTAGTCTAATTCTATTTAGCACAGTGACAAAGTGTGTGTCTTTTTGGCGCATTGCAGTTTTCAATTGATAATATTTCATTTTTTGCTTCCAAAAGTCATATGGAATTACATTTTTGTCTAACTTTGGGCTTTCAAATATCATTGAATCTCTTACAGGTTGAGCCTGGTATAAGTATCCAAGGAATATGACATCAATATTTTCAAAGTGACATGTGGGCATATGCAGTATTTGTCGCAAGTGTTTATCAATTTGATAACGTGTGGTTGCACCTACAAGAGATGCTTCATCTATAAGCACAACACGTAGTTGTCCATAGTGATTTGACAATGTGTCTAGCTTCTCGTTGTTCAATTAGAGGCAATTTTTCTTATTAAAAGGCATGTAGAAGGCGGAGTGCAATGTGACACCTCCGATATTGAATGCTCCATTTCCTGTATAGGCAGCTATAAATCCTATTGGCTTTGAAGGGTCATATTGCATTATATTATTGTGCATATGCACAAGCGATTGGAATATTGATTTTCATACAAAAGTCTTTCATGTTCTTGCTCCTCCTGTCACAAACAAGTGGAGCGGTTCATTTGGATTGTTTTTTTTCTTAGTGACTATGTCATTTACCATGCTGCTTGTTCTTCATTTAATTTTCATCTAAGAGCATAAAACTCTTTGTTCTCTAGTATATGTGGTTTTTTTACAATTTCATATGGCCTATGCAGTGATGTTTTCATGTTTTTTGTGTGTTGAAAATGTTGAAGATCATTTTCAAAGTCATAGTTTTCATGTTCTTCATTTGCGATTGTTGTCATATTTGTGTTATATGTAGATGCAGGTGTAAGGTTGTCTATGTAAAACAATTGTTGTCCTATTGTCTCAAGTGCATGAATTGCATCATCGATGTCACCCCATTGTGATGGGGTATCAAATTTGAATTTTTGTTCGTTTTGTTTTATTGTTTGTTTAAGAGCAACGTAAGCCTTTGTCCATGACAAGTATTTCTCTTTTATTGTATTTTCGTTCCCTCGATATGGAATATACAACATCAATTTCTCTCTACAGAAGTTCTCGATGTCATTATGTGTATTGTACTTTACGTATCTAATGACATATGGTTTGTTGTTGCCTTTGCGCTTTTTTCCTATTTTCGTGTAGCAAGATACAAATTCTGCTAAACATGTAGTGTCGATTTCAATAGGATGTGAAATATAATGATCAATTATCGATGGGCACATTATATCTTCCGACTCTTCTGGTTCTCGTTGTAGTTCTTTTTTCTTTTTAAGGACAAATGCACGTTGTTCTTGCGGGGAAAGTATTAATGAATATGCATCTACGTGAATTGTTGCTCAATGGTAGCGATAGTACAATATGCACCGCTAGTTGTGCTGACATTTGTTTGTTGCATATTTACTAATGATTTCCTGAGAGCAACAATAGTTTCCATGACATCAGAATTTGTTTTCCTATTCTCCTCTCTTATTTTCCTAAATGTCTTTGTAAGTGTATTGTCTTGTTTTGTCATGTATGGACTACAATATGATGCTGTAGCATATGAGTTTAGTACAAACTGAGAATTAGTATTTGCAAGCCATATTTCTGGGATATGGCAAGCGAAGCTGTTTGTCCAAGTGTCAGATGGTTTTCTTTCAAGCATAATTGTACTTCTATTAAGGCTACATTGAATATCATGTATGTATTGATCATTTTTCATATGCAACTCATTTATGAATTCATCAAATGTATAGTTTTCGTCATAGGTATTATCACTTATTGCAACAAATATGATTTTTGCATTGGCTTTTGTATTATTGTTATCAAAGACAAGTGGTTCAAGTATCTTGGTTGTTGTCATTGGAGGAATAGGAAAATTGTACCTACAATTGGCATTTCTATTTTTCTTACAACTCTTTGTGTGTCGATGTTGTTGCATTGTTCTAATGTCACTTGAAAGACTTGATGGGTTTTTTGATAGATACTTATGAACAAATTTTTCTACATCGCCATTTGTGTTTGTACCATATATTGGTGTTGATTTGATCCAAGTCAAACCATGGTCATGTTCGCTACCTTTGTTTTGGAACTCTGTTACATAGAAATAGTCTTCAATTTCTCCATAGTACTTGTGATCATGAGAAATTAATTGTCGTAATGCATTGATTCTATTTTTGTAGTATCTTGCACAAGTGACATGGTCATCCCTAATCAACGAGCTAACTTTGTCTTGTACTATCTCATTTTGTCTCATTCTTTTGTTTTTGTTTTCATATGTTTAAGAGCATTAACAAGTGGTTCCCAAATATGCTCTACACTGCCAAAGGTCACAAAGAATGTTGGTGGTCCTAATTGTCTAATCATTGCATATAGTTTGTTGCACATTTGATGGTGATAATCTGGAGATGTACGAATTGGTTTTAGATCCATGTACCCAATGTCTGATTTGAGGATGCGATCTAGATTTGGCTTTGATCTAATGTCCTTGGCTACTAGTTTCCTACCTTTTAGCTGACCTTGCCTTATCCTAATCCATATACAATTGAAAACTTGATTTAGGATGATTCGAATTTCTTTGTAGAACAAGTTGGTTGTATGAAAAGCAAAGTCATGGCTGCTATGCAATACCTCCCATTGACAAATCTTTTGCTACGTGAAGTTCTTTATTATGTCATCTATGCGTTTGCTTCCATAAAACAATGAAGGGAAGCTCATCTCTTCAGAATACTTGTCATGGAATATTCCTAGTGGCATGTATCCCTCAGCAAGTGCAACATTGATTTGCTTATTTGCAAGGTCATAAATAGTGTGTGCGTCAATGAATACATGTATCAATGTATTTGTGATTGGTTTGGGTAGATCATCGATATCAGTACAATCATGCTCGATGTCCATTTCACTATCATATGATTCCTTGTTTTCAATGAATACTTTTTCCCATTCGTTGTCTATTTTGACGTCCTCTAGTTTATATAGCATTGTTTGGCACAATTGTTTCAATGCTTTCATGACAATATGAATTCGAACTCTTCCAATTGCATAAGCATTTTTTAAATTCAAACGTCTCTTAATTGCCATTGCAACCGTATCTGTTTCTCTAATGTTCCTAGGCAATGTAGATTGAATTCTGTTTATGCAAGTAGGCACATTAATCACCCCTTCTGTGAGACCTAATTGTCGTTTCTTATAGCGGGGTCCCATTTCTTTGATCTGTAGAAATGGTATTCTTAGTGCAACTAGTCTTTCTTCTAGTTCAGAAAAATTTGACAAAATTTTTGTACCTTTGTTTCTATGAATTTCATCAGGCATTGCAAATGTAGGAGTTATGCCATTCTTATATAACTTCTTGCAAGATTTACAAATGCATTGAGACACAAATTCATTGTATTCTATTTGTTTGCTTCTTGTCGTTATATTTGTTAGAATTCATTTTTTTGCTACTTGTTTTCGATAGGCAATGTCCTTTTTAAAGAAAGTTAGCTGACAAACTGAGCAATCATAGATTGGTGTGTCAGTAGTTTTCTCATGGTAATGTTGTTCAAAGATCGTCATAGTTCCTTTTTCCCTTCTTTGATAATTTCATCCCAAGTTGACATACTGAAATGTGTCCATATTCTTTATTTTTCATTGCAATTTTTTCTCTTTTACTATTGTTGTATTAGAGCCTAGTTGTATCTCATGCAATTTGGGATGTTGTATTGCAATTTTCTTTATGCAACAGAGTGAAATGGATGATTTCTCTGCATGCAAGGCTTCTTGTCTATTTTCCATTCCTAGTTCATGATTATTGAACTTGTCATTGTTAGTTGTAATCATGTTCTTTTTGTCTAGTTGTCTATCTTTCCCTTTTGTTGTAACCATGTTCTTTTTGTCTAGTTTTCTATCTTGTTCTTTTATTGTAGTATCAAGTTTGATTTGATAAGGTCTACAATTGCTTCTTGCAATTTTTTTATTGAAAGAAATGAGATGGTTTTGTTTACTTTGTATGGTATTTCTTTACCGATTTCTTGATGCATGTCCTTGTTTCTTTTGCTAGTTAAAATATCAGTTTGTTGATTCAATAGATTTAGCTTTTAGCTGCTGGGTGTGTGCAAGAAGTTGAGGGACCTTTTTGTGCACGTTAGATGCAATAGAAACCTGAAAAATCTGACATCCCTCAACTTACTTGGAATTTTTGAGATACTTATGCAAAATATCTTGCATTGAGTAAAAAACATGAAATATAGGAAATTGAATCACCTTTCCGAATATATAACTTTTATGTATCGAAAATTTTCATAGCTATGTCAAATTTCATTTTTCCTAATAGGCACTTTTTATTTTTCAGGGAAATTATAAGGTATATGTTTTTGTGGGTGCATCCTTTGAGGGCCTAAATGATCGAATCAAGCTACAAAAATTGACATCCATGCAGAGAACCCATAGCACTAGTGCGGCATTATTTTTCAGAAATTAAATTAGTAATTTTATAATATTTTTATAATTGTCTAAGTGAGAAAACCTCGAAAATGGTACGTGTTTTGTGGGTGCAGCCTTTGAAGGTCTTAATGCAAAAATCATGAAATGGGGTTTTGATAGAACGTAGAGGTTAGTGTCTACTTGTGCACCATACAATTTTTGTTTGAAGTGATCAAGAATTGAAAAAGTTATAGAAGAAACACTAACAATGTGTTTCACGAGTTAAGGAGGTAGGAGAGAAACGAATTTGAAGAAAAATATGAAAAATTAATAATTTTAAATAAAAGTTACATATTTGGAATCTGTAAAAAAAACCATATATGTTTCTAAAATCTCATAAAAAATGGATGTGTGCAGCACAATCAGACGAACCGCTAAACACGAGCATATTGAAAATATGGATATAATGCTGAATTTGCTATGGTTTATCATACTCCAAGGAACAGGCATGTTGAATCCGAAGCAAAGTACAAAGCAGACACATAGGCATAGGAATTCCATGAAAGCATGGGTGGAGGCTCGGCCTTATCATTTGGAGGGAATAGATTTTTGAATTTAAACTAAACGTGAGCGCGCTTTAACAATACAAAACGCGTGCGCGTTATGTATAAAAAAAATGAGAGCGCGTTTTTGTGCACATAAATCGCGTGCGCGTTATGTGAAAGTACGGTTTCCTTTCACCCTATGATATTCCATTGACGGAAAATAATTCCTACACCATATTGT
>LPNX010711171.1:205631-230589 GCA_001517045.1 Pseudotsuga menziesii | reverse complement strand
ATAGTATTCTAGGCAAACCTCAATCCATAAGTGTCCTTTTGTGCACCGACATAAGGAAAGTCGGCACTCGGACGGAGAGGTGCCATTCTGGTGTATAACAGGGGGATCATAATTTGTCCCCATGGGAGATAGATCCTATTGCAGAAGATATGGATGATTATAGATAATATAAATCAGCAAGAAATATCTCTGATTCATCGACTAGATGGTTGGATAGAGGAATCACTGAAGAGGAAAATATGGAAGGTAAAAATTTTATGTCTTGTTGCAAGAAAATTGTTTTAATATTGCTGATTTTTCTATGGTTTACAAGCAGCAACAAAGGCATGTGTGTCCAGCCACTTTTGACAAGAAGGAATCAGATCTACACATACTTTCAATGTGTGGGTCAATTGATGGATTTTTGCACCCTTGGATCAGTGGCAGAGAGTTGAGCCATTGGATGAAGAGGGGAGCACCTGTTGAGTTCCATAGAGAAATATTTGGAATGAAGACCTTGGGAGGGAAATTTTTTTATTTCTACAATAATTTTTTTGTTGTGACTGACATTGTCCAGACATGTGAACAGCAACAAAGAATTATTTTGAAGCTATTATATACCTCCCATACACATGCACATGAGGTGCATTCTGATTTGCATGAGCTTGAGGATTTTGAGGTCAAGCAATATGAATATCAAGCACTTGCATGGTTCATAAGAGATTATGAGTTGCCTCTAGGAAAATGTTGTACAATTTTGGAGGAGGCACATGATCACACTGTCACTCAGAAAACTAATGGAGGAATTTGTGGATCCATTATCTTGATTGATGAGCATTCTAGGGATTTGGCTCACAATTCTTCACCCCGCACTTCTATTTCAGCCACATCATGTGGGGATGAAAATTGGGTGAAAGGATTTTTTCTGTTGATGCCACAAGAGGAGCATGATACTTTTACTCTTCGAATTGAGGTATTGATGGTCAAACCATGTGGTTTGAAAAGTGCATTAGTATTAGCTGAATTATTCCCACCTGAATCATTTAGCATGAAAGTTTTCCCATCCATTGATTGGACGGCTAGACACATGATTGAGATGTGTGCACTGGAGGGTAAACATCTTGCTTGCATCAATGGATAGACATTGGACACATCAAATAAATTGTATGAGAAATGGAATGAGCATGTATGGCTGCTATATGATGCTTTCAGTATACATGGAGGGGCATGGGATAACCTCATGTATTCATAACAACAGTGACGTGAGTTCCAGTGCTAGCTTGCACATGGATTTTCATACTTTAGAGAGGGTCAAGATTATTTGGTCCCGCATTAAGGAATTCCATGTGCGGTGGGAGAGTTTAAAAAAATTTCAGTTGCATGGGGAGAGATGAGCTTCCAGTATGTTGGTATGATTTTCATAAACTCATTTTCATCCTCTACAATGATAAAATTGTGTTGTTTATACTGATGGGTGGAAGGAGGCAGATAAAATCATGGGATCCCGACATTCTTAGGAATGACATAGTTCAAAAGGTGGTAGCAAAATTTGGGTCCTTACAGAGGAGGCAGTGAGATCCAGGAACTCTACTCAGCTACCTTAACTAGGTTAGCAATTTTTCTAAAGGAAGTGGTATAAGAGAAATTCCTATGACGAGACTGGCGTAGCAGAAACATGCTGGACAAATTTGCAGCACTCTATGGTGCTTCTGCTTGAGGACAAGCAGACTTGGGAGGGGAGGACTGTCATATCCCCACATTTTGATCGCCACAAGAGTCGACCTTGCCTAGCACCAAGGGGGTCAAAATATGCATTAAATAAATTAACCTAGGATATTTTATTTAAATGTCACTTAGGAGGCATGTACTTGGTATATTAATTGTCATTAAATATTATTATGCAATTAATTAGGTGGAAAATAAGTTTCCATTAACAGGAGGGCCACTTGGGCAAGCCAACTTGCCAAGGGAAAACTAGAAACTGTATGACAAAATCAACCAGATAGGAAAAGGGAAAGTGCCAAAATATATGAAAAATGCATTCAAATACAAAAGAGGCAACAATTGACCAAGGAGGGTGCAGTTTCCTTTTTGGAGTTCAATCATAAAAATAGGAAAGCCAAGAAAAGTTGTCATAAGGAAAAATAGCAACTATGGGTCAAGCAAAGCAAATTTTCCAAATTGGATGCAAGTGGATGAAAGAGAAACATCTTTATTGTCTTACACATGCTAATTTACTCAAGGAGGGCGAATTTGTGGCTAGGGTTAGGGTTTAGCAAGTGGTAACTTGCTTAACAAGTAATTGACTTTCTCAACAAGTCACCCAGGTTTATTTAAAGACAATTGGTGCTCCATTTCTTAGTTTGGATGTTTATTATGTTGATTTATATGAAGCTAAGGATTCATTGCTGAGTGTTGTGCCTCAGGCTCTTGGAAGATGCGCCCTAAGTTTCTCATTCCCTCTCTCCTCTTCCCCTATTCTCCCCTTCTCATTGCAGGTTACATTAGAGCTATGGAGCAGCCTCTTTGAGTTGATTCATGACTTGTTAGCAGCCTACAGCCATCCATTACTATATATCATATTTCATTAATAGGTCCAAGAGTTTTCAATATCTAAGGGTTCAAACCTCCATGCCCTTCCTTGTATTATGTCAATAAAATACATTGTAATGATGCACAATTTTGAAGAGAGTGTTATAGTTAATTGATGATAGTAATTTCAAGTTTATTGGATGTAATATGATATCATAAACATTCTCTGCAATTTTTATTCCAATATGATTCGAAATGGCTGATATTTACTCGTTTTAAGTCAACCTAGTCTAGATTTGCATTGGAAAATAACTAGTTTTACTAAAACTAATGTAAAACAAATCTGTAAACTCAAACTAAGATCTGCCAGTTCATGTGGGTCATTTATAGGCCTACCTTCCCATATAAATCTCTATAACCCTTTTTTGTTTGGTTCATACCACCATTTTAGATCCTCCTCTGCGCAGGGTTTCTCTTGACCAAAATTGCCAGAAATCCCCAAATTCACCCAAAACACCTTAAACTTTCCAAAACCTCAGAAAATTGTATAAATACATTTTGTATGTTACATTAATTCTCGAACAAACCTTTGCAAGTTCACATAAGCCCCTGGTTGAAACAAACCGAACTACTCTCCTTAGTTTCACGGTTTGGCTGCCCAGAAACGTGGTAGTCGATTTCCGCGGTGCGGACTTTGAACCCTAAATGGCACCAAATATAAATGTGTTAGGGGAGAGTAAATTCCATGTCTGACATCTCTTTTTTTTCTTCCCACTGATCACTCTTGTCCTCTGCAAAATTTCCCAGAAGAAACCCTTGTTTTTCCCAATCCAAGAAGGCTTTGTGTGAACCAATTAAAATTTCAGAATTGTTTAAGTAAAATTACAGAATTAAAGTGTTCAGGTTTGCACACCAGACTTAGAACATTACACTGTAGAATTGAGGGGGGAATTTGTATCCATTCAATTTGAAGTTGTAGGTACATCGTTAGATTGTAATATTTTATTGGGAAGGAACTAGTTTTATGCTATGCACACAGTTTTATCCTATGTTTTTTGTTTAGTTCAGTTTCCATACTAAGGATGGATTATTGCCATCGATCAACTAAATTTTTTCTCTCCTAACGTCAATTCCAATTCTGTGAATAATGTTCCAATTTTAGGGTCTTATGTCCCGCAATTTAAGAATGTAGCGGTAGAAATTCTCTAAGATTCTTCACTCATGGGGGTCATTCTGTTAAGTCCCACTCCTCCTTCGTAGGTTTCTTCCATTGATCTCTACAAGCGATAACAATATATTAAAAGGAAAATTGATCGATGATTCAATGTCCCTAATTTTACCTGAAGTTGTTTATCATGCAATCCAATCCACGTCTTATTATTGCAGCCCTAATTATCACCTTCTAGTACCATCAGACCTTTGCCACATACCATATTGCTTAGATTCTCCCCCACCATCTTTCATCTATCTTTTACAACCCTTTCCATCTAATGAATATATAATGGAGGTTACGTCCTTAGATGGTTTACCATGAAAATACTCCCATCATTGGTCTTCTTTCCCTCCGAATTCCCAATTGGTAGAAACAGATTCTGAGTATTTTGTTTCATATGATATCATTTATTATTCCCAATCGGCTATACTCACACAAGGTGTTGTCTAAAGGAAATATGAGTAATATTACAAAGAATACTCCAATTGACATGTCAGTGAAACCAAGTATCATTGAGCACATATATTTTGGCCAAAACTATTCTCCATTAGAAATAGAAACTTATAGATTTGTATTCAAATAATTTCGTGATGTTTTCTATTGGAGTTACGAATAAATGGAAAGGATTGATTCTTTGATCGTCGTTCATGGTAATACCCTAACGCCAAGCCGGTCTGACAAAAACTCCATCAAGTTCATCCAAGGAAAGCTACAACCATTAAAACAGAAGTTGAAAATCTTCTTAAAGATGGGTTCATTTATCTTTTACCTTTGACAAAATGGGTTTCTAACATTTTTCCTATCACTAAAAAGAAGGGGACAATTAGGGTTTGTATCGATTTTTGGAATCTCAATTGAGTTTGTCCAAAGGATAGCTATCCCACTCTATATATCGATCAAATCAGCAATAACTATGATGGAAGTGACATATTTTCATTTATGGATGGTTTCTATGGCTATAATCAAATCGAGATACTCCCTTATGATCAACATAAAATGACGTGTATATGCCCATGGGGAACCTTTGCTTACAGAAAATTACCTTTTGGTCTCAAAAATGATAGAGCTACTTTTCAATGCACCATGTATTCTGCTTTCCATGATATTAAACATATAGTGTAACCTTATATCGACGATTTTCCTTCTCATGAACAATGTTGAGAACACCATATTGAGCATCTGAGAGCTATTTTTCTTGAATGTTTCCACTATAACATCCGTTTAAATACATAGAAATGTGTTTTTTGTGTTGAAACCGAATGACTGCTTGGATTCATTGTCTCTAAAGATGGCATCTGAATTGACCTGTTAAAAATAGAGGCTATATTGGCCATGCCACCACCGAAAAACATAAATAAACTTCAAAATTTTCAAGGGAAGGAAAAATTCTTGCACTGTTTTGTGTGTAACTACATAGATAAAATACATGGTTTCATTTGATTACTTTAAAAATGAATTACTTTTTCCTGGGATGACCTCATACAACGAGATTTTGATAATATCAAACATGTAATTATGCATGCACATGTATTACAGCCTCCTGATTATACAAAGGATTATTTCCTTTTATTGCATCCATTACTAATGTTGGAATGGTATTGGTTCAGGAGGACAACAACGACCAAGGGCATGTGATATATTACTTAAGTAAGAGTCTTCTTGATTTTGAAACATGATATTCACATGTAGATAAGTTATATTTGGCTAGAGTCATCGGAGTCCAAATATTTAGTCATTGCATTTTGCTCTACACATTGACCATTCTCGTAGACTTTAATCCCATGTACTACAAACTCATCAAGTATTGGGGGGTATTATTCCCACTAGATTGTTATTTTGCAAGAATTTAACCTAGAGTTTCCTAAATCTAGTTCAAAAAAATCCTTTTTTTTGTTGAGATGATGTGCGACCTTCCTCATATGACTGAGGAATCACATCCCATTGATTCATTTCGAAATGAATCTTTGTTCTACATTAGTACGTCTAACCGTTGATATGGAGATATAATATTATATCTCCAAACAAAATGTTTTCAGCTCAATTTGTCTTGTGATGAATGTCGTCATATCCATCACCATGCCAAATATTATCTTCCCATTAAGGATACTTTATATCGTCATGCCATTGGTTCTGTATTGCAACATTTTTTAACTCACAAATAAGCTTAACATGTGTTAAATAACTTCCACTCTAGAGTGTCTGGTGCTCATCTTTCTGGGATGGATACAACTCAAAAAAATTTACAAACTAGGTATTTTTGGCCCTCCATTTTTAAAGATTGTATCAAGGCCATAAAAAAATGCCCACCTTGTCAAATTTTTCAGTCGAAAAAGTGCACCCATCCCACGTCATTACATCCCATCATCATTGTTGGTCTTTTTTTCTAAATGGGGTATCGATTTTATGCAGGGTAAGCCTCCCTCATCTGGGGGCATGGTTATATTATCGTCACCATCGATTATTTCACTAAATATGTGGAAGTTATGCCTACATATGTTAAGGATGGAAAAATTGTCGCCATGTTTATGTTTATTCACATTATTGATAGGTTTGGGGTTCCTCAAGCCATCATTACTAATCATGGTTCTCATTTTAGGATCCAAATGATGTCAGATTTAATTTCTAAACAAGTTTTCTTTCATGTTAACCCGACACCCTACTACCCTCAAGCCAATGGCCAAGTTGAGGCAATAAACAACATTTTGAAAAATATGCTCTAACGAATGATAGTGCAAGCTAAATCTAACTGGCACCTAAAGTTATTTTTTCCATTTTGGGCTTACCATACCACAGTAAGAACGTCAACTGGTTTCACACAATTTCAACTGGTGTATGGACTGGAAGCAACCTTACCTATCAAATGTGATATCCTCTCTCTAAAACTTGTTGTTGAACTCCTACCTAACACCAGCATAGAAGAAGAATTGTTGTTATATTTGATTAAGCTTGATGAAACTCATCGAGATTCCTCCCTAGACAATGAGGCACATAAGAAATGAATCAAGGCCTGGTACAATAGATCTTTTCAATCCAATGTCTTTAATGAAGGTGATTTTTTTCTAACCTATGACCAAAAGCATGATAAGTTAGGAAGCGGAAAACGCGAGTCTATGTGGCACAGCCCTTACATTGTAAGTCATGTTTTGGAAAAAGCATCCTATGAATTGATTGATTTTTATGTGATACCTTTAAATGAGCCCTGAAATGGTATTTACCTTAAAAGTTACTATGCTTAGAGAATTTTGCATGTGTACTTTGTACATTTTGTTAATAGAGTGTGTTTTGGAGTGGTTTGAAATTTTTGTTCTTTTGTGTCAGGCCTCATCCTAGTCATGATTTATTATATAAGTCATGCTTGAATATGTAGATGGACTTATATTCATGATTCACAGATGGTTCCAAATGACATACCTTAAATCTTGTGTCATATGCATGGGTACTTTATACCCATACCGAATATTTGGTGAGCTTAGGCAAAATCTGTTTTGATCCTGTGACTAACAATCTCGTTGACTATCATGCAGTGAATGGATTATTGACTAATTATTTATCAAAAGGTGTGAGTCATTTTGTGGTTTATTTAGACTCAGAACTTGTGGTTTCTCAGTTAAACTGCATCTACACTATTTGAAATCCCTTACCTTTTCGTCTTTTCTGGATAGTTCAATTTCTTGAAAGGTCTTTCAAGTTTATTCGATACCAACATATTCCAAGGTAAATGAATGTAATTGTTGAATTGTTATTGAATTATGTTTTAAATTGGTACATAACTCATTATTAGATATTCATTTAAGATAAGTGGCATGTATAAACAAAACCTACAAATAAGCAATCTATATAGGAATCTGTGTAGAAACACCCCATAATGAACACATCATTAATTTGTAAGAAAGTCACTTTTATATTGAACACGGAATTTTTTTTACAAAAAAGGTACTCAGGAAAAATATGAAGCTCATAGCTTTCAATATATCAAGTCAAAAAAACATGAAGCTCAAGGATTTTAGTATAATACTATAAGGCAGGAAATACTGCCACTGGTGCTCATGATATCACATAATAGCTCAAGCCACTCGATGAATTAGACAACCAAAACGGCTAGAAACTCTAGTTGTATGGAGTTGGTAATGTCGAGGAAAGTCATCTATGGATATGTCTGGGACATATACGGTTAATCACTGGAGATTCTACTCGATATCTTGGAGCTCCTACTTTTCCTCTAAGTTTCAGACTTCTACCTTCCTCACTGCTCCATGCCTCTTGATAGGTGAAAACTCAGATGGTCACCATGGTCCAATGTCTATGGAATACAACATGAAGTCTTAGTATAACAAAAAAAATGAAATATTATAAAATAAAAATAAAAAAGGAAATTATTCTTACCTAGTTCACCCCACTTACCTCCCTCATGAAGTGGTATATCTAAATCACGTTTTAAATCAATTCTTGAGTATGCATAATCCTCAATCATGAGGATTTGGCCACATGTCCATCTGAAAAACACAGATCCATAAGTAATTGTTGGTCCACCACCACCATGTAGAGCCATAGCCTCGACCCAACTCAGCATGCAAGAATCTTGTCACTCAATATCATTGAGAGGTACTTGTGGACAGATCAGGGGAACATGTTCAAGGAAGAAGGATACTACAATAGAACCATAACCAAACTATATTAACTCTCCCCTTCAAAATCTGGGCAATTGATCTTTTAAACATAATAAAACCCCCTCACACTAGTTGAATATAGTGGGATCCATACACTCCAAGGAATAAATCATGTTACACCTAAAAATTGTTGTAATGCTCTTATCACCTGAAGTCCCTAGACAAATATGCTTTTGGGGCCTTATTGCTCATTTTTAGGATTCTTGGCGCACTTTGCATCCTGACATAGAGCGTCAGATATACCTGACACTTGTTGACCATTGGAATAAGGCGTTAATGGAACCCTTACCTTGACCATAAGGTGCATTGACGCACATACCCCCTTATAAGGAGCATCAACAATCCCAATAAGGAAAAAAGAGAAGGTTCAAGTATCTTCCTATTAACCTTGACAGTGATCTAGGAACTCAAGCATAGTCTCATCAAAGATTAATGAACAAATAACACATGAAATGGTGTAATCATACTACGGAATGAGTAGTTGCTCTGTATATTCAATAAAGAATTGATAATTACAATACAATGTCATGCTACAAGCATGAATGAATGAGAAATTCGAATCCTCAAGGAGGTCATTCAAATTGAATGAGTGAGTCTAGCTTAACTGACTGTAAGCCATGGTCCACACTCAGTTAACCACAAATCAAAACCCTAATTGACTCAACTGAACCCTAACTAAACCTGGAGTGCAATAAATGATTGAGTCTCAACTGAAAGAGATCAGACACATGTCATAGCAAGCCAACCATCAAGTGCTAGCACTTCAATGACTTCAATGAACCCCGATGAGGTTAACTGAAGTTGAACTAAACATCAAAAGTTGGTGGAGGCACCCCTGTTGACTCTAGTTCATTAATTAATCATTAAATAATCAATTAAATGAAAGGAGGCGCCTTCACTGACTTGTTTAACTGATTGTAACCATCAGTTAGCAATTAGGTGCATTAATGTAACTCAAATCACTCCCGGAGTGCTCTAGTTAGCCTCCCCGAATGTAGGATAAGGCTAAGTTAGCCTCCTTGACTAGAGGTAGGCGTGNTAATGCTCCACTAATGTCAATTAATGTCAATAATACTTAGGATAGTGGTTTAACTAGGCCAATTTGACCAAAAAGAGTGTGTATGGTGGTAAATGTCTCTAACACTTCCTAGAAAAAGCTCTCATGGAGGATGATCACATCTATGAGGGAGTGTTGGAACTCGACCTCCTAACCCATAGGGATCATTCCCTACATTCCTCCCAAAATATCTAAACCCATTTGGGTTTCCTTTTGACTATAAATGCAATATACTTGGACCATGTGAAGGGGGGACCAAGAGAGTATCCTTATGTTGTTGGATTGAAGTCCATTATAGGAGGAAAAGAGAGAGAGTTTGTGAGTAAGAGTTTGCATAGCTGATAGTGTGTGAGTGTGTGAAATATATTTTAAAAGAAAAGCTTCGACATCAAGGCTTTGTTCATAGCCTTCCTTTCTTGTGCTTAATACAAAAGTGTTTCCCTTTCCCATAAATTATTTGTGTTCGTATTAATCGTTTATTACTAGTTTCCTTAATCATTGGTATATATTATTGATGTATATTGTTTCTCTCATGTTTTTTCTTGTTTTCTGTGTCCCCTATAGGTATAGTTGATCACACAAGCATCTGTAGAATAAGAACAACCTTCTTCACTCAAGGCAAAATATCTTTCCATTCAAGTACATTACTCATCTAGGGAGAGGATATACTGTTGTGCTATTTTGTTTTGTACTTGCACCATGCTTGATAGGGGAACAAACTGTGTCCAAACTGATTGAAATATTCTCGGTAACAAAATTGGTGACCATACTAGTTATAGATCCAATCAAATCTGGTGCAAATCCAGTTAGCTCTTGGATTTTTTATGTCACTTTTGATTAAAAATTGTGAATTTTATTTTCTTACTCATTTAAGTTGTGAAGGTGAGTGATCCACCTTCTCACACTTTCTATTTCCTTCTATGGTGCGTGTTTTCCTCCACTTTTATTCCATCTTTACCCACATTTGTATTTTTTGCAGGAACTTGTCCATTTTTATTTCTAGATTCGTTAATGCTCTCGGGTAGGCCTAACAGAGTGCTGCACATACCTTGACACATATTTCCTTCTTCCAAAAGGCACTGTTGAAATTTTTACTACTGCTTCACAGTGCACCACTGACACCTATCACTAGAAGACAAGGAGCGTTGAGCCCATCCTGACGCCTTGGTGCATCCCTTCACTATGCACCGAGGTAGTCCATCCCCTATTTTGAGGCTAGTACTTGAAACAATTTTGTTTATATTTGGTTTGTTGTCAATTTTTGTTATGTCCCATTGATATGTCTGAGAGTGTGTTATCCTAATATCCCTCTTTGAGTTTAGATCTCAAAAAAATTGTTGATAGGAAGCTTTGGAATTGAAAAATCGTATATGAATTTCAATCTGGGGTTCATAGTTTGTTTGATTGATTTTATGGAAACAATATTAGATCTATAGGGAATAAGATCTGTAGTTTTCTTTCACTCAAATAGCTGTAGTATTTTAGCTCTTTTGCTTTTATCAAAATTATATGAAAAACGAAAAAGGCCTGCTTGTTTTCTTTGATTGCTTTTGGCTTGCTTGAATGATTAAAAGAATATAACTTTTTGCATTTGAATAATAAAGTATAGGGTCTTAGACGTTAGAAGTTGTTCCTTCATTTTCCTTTCAGAGATCGATCTTATAGGCTTAGTTTTGGAAATGTTTATGTGTTTGTAAATTTGTTGAAAGTTTCATAGTACTTTTCTTGGAAAAAGAAAATGTTTCTCCCTTACTCTAGAAAGTGTTCATCAAAGAGAAGATTTGCACTGCATCTAGATCTTAATATTGCATCTTGATCCACATTCCACAAATGTTCACCAACCATCAAGATAAAATCAACGGTAGCTTAGTTTAATTTTTTTTAGTAATTTGAGTGATAGGATAGAGACATGTTCGGGCATCTTAAAACGTATGAGTTGTCATTATTTTCCTGCACTGCATCCCAGGGATCATGTGGTTCTTCCACATATCTCTGGTATATTGAACAACCTTTCACGTACCCTTGAGGTATATCGAAAGGTACTTCATGTACTTAGTGGTATATAGGAAGGCACCTTTCGAACGGTTGTGCTTTAGACAGCATTACTATGGATTTGATCTCTCACGTACATGTGTATTTCAGGAGACCCCTCTAGGAAACCCAGAACAACTAAGAAGATCCTTTTGGATGTCTTGTTGGAGAAATACATCGAGAACAACACTCAGGGAGCTACTATGCACATGTCATCCAAGTAGTCGAGTATTCAGGAAAGGGTATGGTCCCAATCCTCCTTCTCACATTTTACTGTTGGACCCTATGACATATTGCGAGTTGTGACAACTTGACAATCCAAGTGAGGAGCCTCCTTTCATCAGCCCCTCCTATCACTCAAGATTTATTGTAAGTTTAGCTTGCATAAGTTTGTTTATGTGTGATCTCTTCCTTATATAGAATTTTAGAGTAGAAGCATTCGACCAACACCCTGGCTGAGTTACCTATGAGACGATATCACAAGTTGTAGGGATTACCACCTAAATTTCCCCCTATTTTGGAAGAGAGTGAATGGGAAACCATGGACCAACCAGCTACAACTCATTCATGTATAGAAGGAGTTATAGTTTTTATGAATCTGGGGAAGAAATTTATTCCTTTGAAAAACCAGTGATAGTTCAACAACCTTCTATAGAAGACATGACTTTTCATTTTCAAACAAAAGGTCAACCTGGTGCACCATATTGGGTATGTACCCACCCATCAGATGATACCATGGCATTAGAATTTGGTCCAACTTCTCCTTTTTGGGAGACTTATTTAGGACATGCCATTTCTAAATATAGAACTACCAGTGTACCTTATCTTACTCCCCCACGTGAAAATAGATTCACTACAAATGAATAAATCCTTAGACCAATCCACGTAACTCTTGATTGTTTGCATAGGATGGGAGAGAATATATGGAGGAGGAGTGTTTCTCCTCTACCCCGTCATTCAGAAATAACTCCCCCTAGATACCATGCTCGTTCACCATCTCATGTGGCTCTTAACTCAAAGTCACCATTTCAAAATGTGGTCACTTATGATCTGTGTCAGCCCTCCATCCACACCCCACATGCCTTGAATCCCCCATCTATTTCTAATTCCCTTGTATCTTCTATCATTGGAGGGAAACCCCCTTCCCAAGTTGTTTTACTAACCAAGGGAATCATTTCTAGTATGGGGAAAATCTTGTTGTAAAACAACCAACAATTAGTATAGATTTCATGAATACCACCGTGGTTATCCCCTCTTCTATATCAGGACAACCCTCATGGGTTCAACCTGTCGTTAGTCAACCTTAATGGGGTTATTCCTACCCAAGAAATCAACCACACGTGGTCCATGAAAATTATCAACCTGTAGCGTTAGGGGTTGTTTATCCTGTAATGCCACTGTATGGAGGTCCACCACCTGGAGGACACCCCCCCACTAGGAAACCCACCCCCTAGAGGTCCACCTCCCCCAAGTTACCCACCACCTGGGGGACCCTCGACTGGATCATTCAGGAATCAACGACCTAATAAACCAGTTATGGGAACATCAAAAACACTCATTTATCAATAAAAGTACGGCCCTACTGGTCCACAGATGCCTTATCAGTATTACCAATACCCTCATCCTAATCAACAGTTACCATTTTTTGCTACTTTAGATCTTCCATATATGTCTAGAATTTTTAACGACCCCATCCATCACAATCCCTCGTGGGCATCCATCCCTGTCAAGTTACCCTATGATATACCAAAATTTCATGGAAAACTTGGTGAGTACCCCAAGAACCACGTAATGACATATCATTTGTGGTGCTCATCAAATTCTCGGATGGATGGTTCAATCCATCTATGTTTGTTTCAGAGAAACCTCACAGGGGTCACCGTGAAATGGTATATTGAGCTACCCCATCATTCCTTTTAGGATTTCAATACCTTAGCAATGGTCTTTTTTACACATTTCCACTTTCCAATCCGATATGAAACAAGTACAAACCTTTTGACCTCATTTCGCCAAACCACTTCCACCCATATATTTGATAATATACATGAGTGGATACGACAGCCTAGGTTGATAAAATATCCCATTTTTTATCAGTTACTCGTCGATTGGTTTACCAAATATTTGCTCCCCCCCATTGCTAGGGATGTTTCCATGGGAGGTATTGTTACCAAGGAGAAAGCTATCAACCGTTCTTAGTAACTTGACTTGGTATATTCTTAGTCAGGAACTTTGTATGACTTAATTCCTCATGCTCCTCATTGAACTTTAGATCCTTCAAGACTTTCAACGGAGCCACCCGCCGATGGCATTCTTGGCACTATTCAAACATAATCAATGGCTAAATCGTTGAAAAAGTAAAACCAAACAACTGCGTCTTCTAATCATACTGTTTAAAACCCTAAGACTTCCTCCCCTCCTATTGTTTTGATTGAAGTGAATGCGGTTAAATCCTCTAAATATTCAAGAGGAAAGAAGAAAGGAAAGAATCAATACAAGAAATATGAGAACCAGTAGGAAGGTAATAAAACAGAGAACCCTGATGTTGAATCCATTAAAAAAAGAGAAAAGAAAAATTTCCCTACCTCATATGTGGAGGCGACCACTTCGCCAAGGAGTTCCCTCGTCGCAAACTAAATAAATTTCTAAAAACCACCCCCACTTTGGCAGTTTTGATAGATCCTTTCCCTACCCAACAACAATTGATTGACCACCTATCCTTGCATGGATCTTCTTCGTCTTCCATAGATGAAGTAAAAATGATTTCTAGTGAAATAGTCAATATTAATACCAGATATACTAACTATGAACTGCCTCCATCCAAGAAAGATGATGATACTTCAACTGATAAACCTACAGTTTCCACCCTTCCTCCTACCAAAATACTTCATATCGAGAAACCTATTCTCGATAACGCTCTCCGGCCACCAAAGGGTACACTTACGGCCACTAAAGGGTACACTTCGGAAATATGTATTCAACCATAACACACATGAAACCCAATATTACAACATAGTTGAGGATTTGGCTCAAGCATCGTGTGCCATGTCTACTCTCGCAGTACTCCGAACTTGCCCCACACAGGAAAAGAACCTATTGTCCATCCTTGGAGCTATGGATACTAAGAATAGTAATATCATAACTTTAAAACTAGATGATTTCAAGTCTTAGATCTCCTATCAAACTGGATGTTTACAATTATCCATGAAATTTATTGGGAAGATAGTTCGTCGTACCGTATTAGATGAGGGTGCCTCGACTTTGGTCATGTATTTATCCTGTTGGAGAGCTATCAAATCTCCTAATATTAATCACTCACCTATGACATTAAAAGAATTTGATGGTCATGGTTTTCAAACTTATGGACTACCCTCCCTTCAAGTTGAACTTGGAGGTAAATCAATGTCCATTCGCATTGAATTTGTCGACACTCCACTAGATTACAATCTTATTCTAGGTCAAATTTGGTTCTATGCAATGCCAGTCATTTCTTCATTCATATTTCAAGTATTCCAACTCCCATTCTAAGGGAATATTGTCACCATTGACCAGCGATATTTCTTCTCACCAGACACAAATTCCAACTCTATGAACAATGTTCCACTCTTGGCTTCTTCAACTCCATAGTATATGAACATAGGAGTTGGTCCATTGAAAGACTCTTCGCTCATGGGAGTTTTTCCATTGAATACCCCATCTCCTTAACCGTAGACTGCATCCATGAACATGGCCTTAGGTTTGAGCAACGACTCCCTAGATAAAGTGAAATCACTTGCTAATTCGACATCATTAAACCCTTTCAAAGAAATGTATCAGGCTGTCCAATCCACTAGTCACCCCCCATCAATGACCATATTTTAGTGGCTTCAGAAACGTATCACCTACAATATTGGTTAGAGAAACCCCCCCCCCCCATATTTGGATTAAATTTTTCATATACTCCCCTCTAATGATTCCATCATGGAAGTTATGTCTTTAGACGAGATTCCTTGGAAAGGTCATCATCATCAATCCTCTTTCCTTCCTAATTTCCATATGGTAGAGAACCAATTTGGAACAACGGTTTCATATGATATTGTAACTAATACTTAGTCACCGGTACTCATCCATGAATTTTATTCTGAGGGTAATCTAAGAAACATTAACAAAACAATCTCAGTTGATATATCGGTGAAGCTCGGAGTCATAGAGAACATCAATATTGACCAAAATTATTCCCCTTTAGAGCTAGAGTCTTATACGACCCTTTTTAAAGAATTTAGAAATATTTTCTCTTATACATATGAATAAATGTTATGGATAGATGCTTCCATCGTCTCTCATGAGATTAGGACTTACCCTGACACCAAGCCAGTCTGTTAGAAACTTTGGCAAGTTCAACCATGAAAAGCAGCGACCATTAAGGAAGAGATTGAAATTTTTTTTAAAGATGGATTTATCTACCCCGTACCTTTGACTGAATGGGTATCTAACATTGTCCTCGTAAACAAAAAGCAGGGCCCCATTAGGGTTTGTATTTATTTTCAGGACCTCAATTGAGCTTGTCCCAAGGCCAATTTCCCCACCTCGTACATTGAATAAATCATCGATAACTACGTCAAAAGCATCATATTTTTGTTCATGAATGGATTTTCTGGCTACAATCAGATAGAGATATCCCCATGTGATCAACACAAAATGAATTTTATTTTCCCATGGGGAACCTTTTCCTACAAAAAGTTACCTTTTTGGTTTGAAGAACACTGGCGCTACTTTTCAACGCTCCATGTCTTATGCTTTTCATGACATAAAACAAATCATGTAACCGTACCTTGATGAATTTCCTTCTCATTTGCAGCAGCGGAATAACCACGTTGATCATTTGAGAACCATTTTTCTCAGATGTCGCCACTACAACATACGGCTGAATCCACACAAGTGTATTTTCTGTGTTGAGATTTTTTACTGCTTGGTTTCATCGTGTCCAAGGATGGCATCCATATAGACCCTCTGAAAATCGAAGCCATCTTAGTCTTACCCACCCCTACAAACGTTACAGAACTCCAAGATTTGCAAGGGAAGGAAAATGTTTTATGTTGGTTCGTCTGTAACTTGCCGAGAAAACCCACAGTTTTATGCATTTACTATAGAAGGATGCCCCTTTTAATTGGGATGGCCTAGAGCAGCATCCCTTCAATACTCTCAAACATGCCATCATGCATGTTCCTATCTTGCAACCACCCAATTATACCAAGGACTACTCCTTGTATGTGGTTGCATCCCTATACACCATCGGTATGGTTTTGGTTCAAACGGATGAGCACGATCATTAACATGTGATCTACTACCTGAGTAAGAGTCTTTTGGACTATGAAATGTGGTACTCGCATGTGGAAAAATTAGATCTGGCCACGGTCATTGCCATCCAGAATTTTTGTCACTACATCTTGCTCCAAAAAACCACGTTATATGTAGATTCTAACCCCATGTATTACATCTTGACTCACCAGGTTCTTGGGGGGAAATACTCTCATTGGACTATCATTCTCCATGAATTTTAGTTGGAATTTGTGAAATCCAATTCTAATAATTCTCTTTTCAGAGCTTATGTGTGACCTTCTCCATATTACTAATGAAACATATCCCATTGAATCATTGTCCGATGAATTCTTGTTCCTCATTAGTACGTTTGACCCTTGGCATGGAGATTTAATTCTCTGTCTCTAGACACAACATTTTCATCCCAATGTAACCCGAGATGAAACTTCATCGTATTCAACATCACACCAAGTACTACCTTATCATTAACGATACATTGTGCCATTGTGGCATTGATGCAATTTTGTAGCATTTCTTAACTCATGAAGAGGTTGAAGTGGTATTGAATGACTGTCACTTTGGAGCTTGTGGAAGTCATATTTCTGGGATCGATACTACCCAAAAAATCTTACACGTTGGGTATTTTTTGTCCCTCGATATTCAAATATTCTATGGAAGCTATCAAAAAATGCCTACCTTGTCAGCGTTTCACATCAAAAAAGCACACCCATTCAGCTTCGTTACATCTTGTCATAACAGTTGGTCCTTTTGGAAAATGGGGAATTGACTTCGTGCACTGTAAGTGTACCTATAATCCTGGGGGCATGGTTACATTATTGTGGATGTGGAATATTTCACAAAATGGGTTGAGGTTATGCCTATATACATCGAAGATGAAAAACAACCACTCTATTTCCATTCAACCATATTATCGCTAGATTTGGAGTTCCTGAGGACATTGTGACTGATCATGGTTCTCACTTCACAATAAGATGATGTCATAATTGAGTGGTAAGCTAGGTTTCCTCCACAACAAATCCAAACCCTACTACTCGCAGGCCAATGGCTAGGTTGAAGCTATCAATAAAGTGTTAAAAAATATGCTTCAACGAATGGTAGGTCAAGCCAAATCTAGCTGGCATTTAGAAATTTTATCCGTGTTATGGGCCTATAGGAATACCGTCAAGAAATCCACTATATTCACACCATTTCAATTGGAGTATGGCTGGTGGCCACTCTCCCTATAGAGTGTTAAATCCCTTCTCTAAAAGTCATTATAGAATTGCTACCCAACACCACTCTGGAAGAAGATTAGTTCTTATATTTAAACAAGCTTGATGAGACCAGTCGAGATGCTACCTTAAAAAATGAAGTGCATAAACAATAGATTAAATCCCAAAATGATAGATCCGTTCAACCTTGCTCTTTCAAGGAAGGTGAGCCTATAATGACTTATGACCAAAAACACGATAAGTTGGGAGCGGGAAATTTGGAATCTATGTGGCATGGGCCTTACATTGTTAGTTGTGTCTTAGAGAAAGGGACTTATGAGTTCATAGATTATGATAGGATGCCTTTGAAAGAGCCTCGCAATGGGATCTACCTTAAAAAATACTATGCCTTGGAAATCTAGCATAGGTTTGTTGTATATAGTATTTATAGAGTGTTGTGTGTATTTAGTGTGAATGTAGGATGTGTCTTTCACAAACCTGCTTATGTAGTCTTATGTTTAAAAGGAATAGATGGCCACCTATGTCAGTTTCACAAATGGTGCTAATCGAGACACTTTAAATCTCGCATTGGAAGCCTAGGTATTGTACTGTCCTATCAGTGATCTGGTGAGTTCAAGAGGAACTTGTTTGGGTCCTAGAACAAACAATCTTGCAGAGTATCATGCAATGATTGGTCTGTTGACTGAAGCCCTAACTAATGATGTGAATCATATTAGGGTTTACCTACATTTGGAGTTAGTTGTACATCAGTTAAAGTGAGTCTACACTGTCCACAATCCCTTACTATTTCATACGTTCTAAAGGTTTAGTTTGTTGGAATGGTATTTTGAATAAGTTTCCTACCATCATATTCCAAGACACTTAAATTCTGTAGCGGATTTGTTGGAAAAATTTGTCTTGGATTGGTATCTTTCTCATACTTAAAGTTCATTTTAAATTTTGAGTCCATTCATTAAACCACATAAGTACATAAGTATGCATTTATTCACATAACACATTGCACACATGTAAATAAAAGAGTTTATATATATATATATATATATATATATATATATATATATATAATGGTGTTGAGATACAAAACTAAAGCCATAAGCTTTCAAGTCACCCAAAGTTTGGACCTATCAAATTTTCTAGTACATAAATAGGGAAAAAACTGAAGCTTCTATGCTTTCGGTATAGATATGATACAAAAATGGGAAACCCACTCTGGGATAATCCCCGTGCTCATGGCAGCACATCACGACACAGGACACTCGGCAGAGTAGCCTCCCGAAATGTCCAGATACCCCAGCGGTGTGGCATTGGTAGTTCATGGGAAGATCCTCGATCAAGATGCCAGGTATGCCCATGGTCAACTGCTGAAGGTTCTCCTCAATATCTTGGAGCTCCTCCTTAGCCTCCACATTTATGACGACCATGTCTCTCACTACTCCTCGCCTATCTATGGGAGAGGCTCTTACCTGACAATAAGGTCCTATATCTGCAAAAACATTTTCATGTCTCAGTATAATCCAAAGTAAAAAAAATGAAATATGAAATAAAATAAAAACATGTGGAGTGATATGCTTCTTACCTCGTTCATCCCACTAGTCCCCTTCAAGAAGTGGAAGTTCAGGGTCACCCCTGAAATTTGCTCCGGCATATGCATAATATTCCACCATTAGTAATTGTCCTCTCATCCAACGAAAGAAGACAACCCCAAATGCAACCCTAGGGCCACCACCACCACCATGACGTGCCATGGGCTCTACCCATGTAGACATTCAAGGGTCCTCAGCATCTAGCCTACTTATAGGAGTATTTGGTCTCATCAGTGGCACTCACTCCAAGAAGAAGGATACCACCACAACTCCATAGCCAAACTACTTGATCTCTCCCCTTCGACACTTAGTCAGTTGATCCTTCAAACTTACCAATAACCCCTCGCTCCAATTGAAAATAGTGGGAGTCATGCACTCTACTGCGTACAACATATGAGCATTTTTGGTATGATGTGTCAGTCTACTACCCACCACCCTCTCAAATATCATGAAGGCCACAATTCTCAATGGACGATCAACTATGTGTTTGATGGGGATATTCCCTCCTTGAGCTCGGGTCCCCACCATGCAATACTCATCGATGAGATCATCCACAAGCATCTCACCACCCCTCAAACCTATGAGACTTACTAGAATCCTCCTACGGGATAACCCAATTAGGAAATTGATGTCCTCGACATATATGTTCAGTGTATGGGTCCCAACCTAGAAGTGTTGATGGTTAGGGTCCCACATATGGATCAGATACTCCAGTAGTCGCATGTATTCTCTCATCCCAAAGACCTTGAAGTACTTTAGGAGTCCACATTCTCGGAGAACCCTCATATTCGTTGGATCATTAGATTCTTGAAGGTCATCAAGATCATTTTCTCTCTCTTTCCATATCACCATTTTAAAAATCAGTTTCCTTCCAAAAATAATTGGAATACCCATTATATGCATGATACACTCCATAGCAATGAAAGAAGTAGCAAATGATTGATTGATTTTTTTCATTTTTTTGTGTGCCCTTGTCATTGACGCTCTTCCCCTAGGGGAACAGAGTGACGACACATTTTCTCCCTTCAACCATAGCGCCTTCAGCACTTTTCCTCTTTTGAGGGGTGTGTCAGTGCACCTCCCAAAAGAGAGAAAAGAGTTGGCCTCAGCGTGCTCTTCCTCTTGGTAAAATCACCCAAAATCAACCTTAAATAGAAACAATCTAGCATGAAATTGAAGGGATAGGGTTTTGCTCCTACCTAGTTCTAGTAGTTTGATCAGAGATGGCTTGAAGCTACTAAAATCTTTGTCACAAGATTACCCTATTTGCACAAGTTTTACTAAAACACAGTGGTAAGAATTCGTTACTATTCCATCCTTTTTATATATTATTTTTTATTTTTATTAAAAATAATTTATGGAATATTTAAATATTTTGGGTATTTCAATGTGTTTTCCTATAGTTTTCATGATAAACTTTTTCTAGCTCCTTTTTTGAAGAATTCAAGCCATTTTTGGACGTGTTTGACTATGCGTGAGTTTCTTTTGTCTTTTTCATGCTCCAGGTCAAGTTGAAAAAGTACCAAGCGCCTTTTATACCTTGAGTGTGCTTGTTAAAAACTCAATGAAGAGGTATCGAGTATAATTTTACTTCTTTTTAAGACTCATTAAAATTGGATTATGAAAAACATAATCCCTTATGGAGTTACCTTTAAGCTCTTTTCAGACTCCCTAAACATGAAAATATTGCCAAGCGAACTTGATGCTTTCACGCCTGTAAAAGTATTTGAATGATCATCTAGTTGATGATCGTTTACCCCTTTTTTGGATCAACTAGACTCATTTACAAAAAAGGTATACTCTATTTTATCATAACTATAATGATTCTCCTGGGCATTAGTTTATACTTTTTCGGGCCTCGGGGACTAAATTTATGGAAAATTCCACCCTCGAGTCTTCTTAATCATTTCAAACTCTCTAAACATGAAACAAAAACTGATTTTACTTTCATCGAACTCATAAAATCAAACGATGAAGGACCCTTTCTAGGAATGAAACCCTCCTTTTCCAGGTTCATAAAAAGTATGAGAATGGACTCATCACTTGATGAGTTACATTGAGCATTTGTTACCCTTTTGAATATCGGTAAAAAGAAAAGAGGTACTCATCCTTCACGATGGTTAAATTAAGGGAATGGGAAACATATTTAAGTTATATTTATGGAAGCTCATAGTCCACCCTTGAACATGGAACCTGCCTGCATTTCCATTTTCAAACAGTTGGGTATTCATATTGTTCACGAGTCGATCCACTTTCGTGAGTCATTTTACTCCTTTGAGTAAATTCAAAGAATGCATCATCATGTCCTTGCATTGCATATGGTCTCTACCTCATTGATTCAACGTTTCCAAGTCATTTTCGTGTCATTCAATGTTCAAGGGAAACATCCTATACAGTCTACCTTTAAAGTTTCCTTACCTTCCTTCGATTCGGTCACATTTGAATCAGTCCTATGGTTTTTCCCATCACTACAACATCATCTTTTGTTCCATGTTTTTTTTCGATGATGAAGGAATCATCATGGCCCTCCTTCGATGAATATATTCCCATTTACATCAACACAGCATACGGGAATTAGACTTAGAAACCAAGTCAAGTACCTTGAAGCCTGCATGCCTCAATGATAATTTTCCTCGATGTTGACATTAGGTTTTCATTAATGGCCTCTAATTGAAACATTTCATCAAGTGTTCAATTACGAATCCTTTATTCACAGTTGGGGGAATGTGATGGGATTCCTTGGAAATCATTGACATTAACGGTGATCTCCCTTGCACTTGTTAACAGTATACATCAATGACTGGTAATCAAGTGGTTTCTACCATGTTCAAAATTAGGACATCTATTCGCATGTTTAAAATCATATCATTTAGGATTGGAATGAAGGCTGTGAGTGGTTAAGTATTCACCTAAATATTTTCCTATCCTCGGGTTGTGATGGAGTGTTGTTTGAATTTATGACATGGATCCACATTGTATGTTTGATGGTTATGTCTAGTATCTAGTCAGGATAACATGGATCTACTTTGTATATCTTGTAGCCATGCTCTTATTTGAGTCTTATTGTTCATGGATCCATAGTGTATTGTCGGTAGCCATGACCTTGTCATTGTACATAGATCTGCAATTTATTGGTTCCCAACCATGATTGACTCAAGTAGTCGATGGTTGGTCTTGCATCAAATGTTAAATCACCTCTATTTTTCCTCTGATACAAGATCAATATCTAGCAAAGTATTTTACCTATCGCATTCCTCTAGCCTCATAATTTGGGGGGAATTTTGTTCCACCTAAAAACTGTCCTAACACTCTTATCATCTTAAGTCCCTAACCAAATATACTACTCTTATCATCTTAAGTCCCTAACCAAATATACTGTTGGTGCCCTATTGCTCATTTCTAATATTCCTAGCGCACTTTGTAGCCTAACACAGAGCGTCATACATACCTGAAACTTATTTACCATTGGAATAAAGACCATTGGCGCCATTTCCTTGACCAAAAGATGCTTTGGCGCACATACCCCCCTTAAAAGGAGCGCCAGCAAGGCCTACAAGGTAAAAATAGAAGTTTCAAGAATATTCCAAGTGAAAGCTCTCATGGAGGATGATTCTATCTATGAGGGAGAGTTGGCACTTAGCCTCCTAACCCATAGGGATCATTCCCTACCTGCCTCCCAAGAGATCCAACCCATTTGGGATTCCTTTACCCTATAAATGCAAGCTACTTGGACCATGTGAAGGGAAGATCGAGAGAGCATCCTTATGTTGTTGGATTGAAGTCTGGTATAGGAGGCAAATAGAGAGAGTTTGTTAGAAATAGGTTTCATAGTTGATAGTGTGTGAGTGTCTCAAAGATATTGTAAAAAAAAGATTCAACATCAAGGCTTTGATTGTGGCTTTCCTTTATTGTTCTTAATACAAAAGTGTTTCCCTTTCCCATAAATTATTTGTGTTCATATTAGTCGTTTATTACTAGTTTCCTTGAACACTAGTATAGATTATTGATCTGTCTTGTTGCTCTCATGTTTCTTCTTATTTTTTGTGTCCCTTCCAAGCATAGTTCATTGCACAAGGATCTATGGAACAAGGACAACCTTCTTCACTCATGGTAAAATAGCTTGTCATTCAAGTAGATTAGTCATCTAGGGAGAGGATATAATATTGTATTCTTTTGTTCTAGACTCGCACCATGCATGCTAAGGAAAAAAACTATGTCCGCAGTGATTGAAATATTCCCAGTAACAAAGCATGTGAGACCTTGTGGTTTGATGGGAAGCCCTTCTACGTACCACTTTCTCAATGGTGAGTAAAATAGTCCGTGGAGGACGGTCCATCACATGTTTTATCACTATGTTTCCACTTTGTGAGCAAGTATCGATGGTGCAATATTGATCGATCAAGTCATCTATGGTCATATCTCCTCCTTTGGGTCCAGAGAGTGAGATAGGAGATCCACGCCTTAAGATCTCTATGAGGAAGTAAATGTCTTCCAAATCCAAAGTGAGGATGTGGGTCCCAACTTGAAAATACTATTGTTCTGGATTTGACATCCGAATTAAATGATCCAACAAATGAACTTGAGTTCTCATTCCCTGAATCCAAAAGAATTTTAGGATCCCACACTCCCTTAAGGCCATTATGGTATCGGGATCATTAGCTTCTTGGGAATCATGTAGGCCATGCTCTCTTTCCTTCCATATCACCATATTTCTTTAAGAAACCTACAAAAAATGAATGAACCAACCATTAGACAAGTTTCAAATTAAATATTTTTTAAAATTTCGCTTGAATTCTATTTGTTGGGGTTTTTGGGGTTGTTGACGCACCCCGTCCATACAGATAGAGCGCCACTGTACATACTGTGTGTACATAGAGAATTGGAATCACATTTTCCCTTTTCATTAGGTGCGTCGACACCTTTCCTGAAAGGTAGAAGAGCGTCTCCTAAGGCATGGTCTTAACCCCCCAAAAATGACTCAAAAAATAATAATAAAAATTAAAAATTAAAAAAATTTCTTTGAAAGGTATGGTTATAGATTTAGCATTTACCTGGATTTAACAAAATGAAAAATCGATGACTAATGCTCCTACAATATCCATAGTAGGATTGCCACCTAAAAGAGTGTTTTTCACTCACAGTCAATAGTAAAACAAAATGGTAAAAAGTTTTACTTTTTTCCCTTTTTATTCTTTTCTAGGTAGAATATTATATTCTATTTTAATATTTTAAAATACTATGTTTTATTTTTACCATTAATTTTTAATGTTTTGTAAGAAGAATCTAATATTTATTTTGGAGATTTTAGGTCAGATTCAAACTTTTGGTTATGGAGGAGTTTATTTTTTACTTTTTCATACTCCTTTTTG